>JAJJHY010003831.1:6773481-6798580 GCA_021224005.1 Drosophila setifemur | reverse complement strand
GATTTGCCCCCCCAAAAATATTATATATGACTTTTTGTTATGCATACTAATAATGTTGGAGCTGGAGGGGTCTGAGAGAGGTTCTCTCTCTCTCGACCAAATCGGAAAGACTTAAAAGTTTATGCCAAGAGCTGCTTTGCAGTAAGCCCGAAAATAAAATATTTATTTATTGGCAACTGGGTAAGAGATAATAAAGGAAAATATTCAAAAGGAAAAAAATAGAGTAGTGGAGATTCAAAGTAGTATTACGAATTTGTAATTATATTTCAACTGACAGAATTAAATGGAAATATCGATTTTTGACCTACAATTAAAATTTTGAGGACTACAATTAAACTTGGTATTTTAATTTTTATATACTTCTTCTTTCTACATTATATTTCTGTATTCCAATGTTAATATTTGGGGCAAAAATATGTTTTTTATAAGTGAATCCTGTGAATCCGCTTATAAAGAAGCCTTCATTATTTAAATGTAGTGTTAATTATGTTTTTATCATATATTTTGCTGTCCATGATTTAATTTATTTACAAAAATTCAAAAAATCATTTTATCGGTAGTTAATATTTATATGAAGCATCCTAAAATAATAATGCAAGAATTAAAAAGATTTTTTAATGATTGGGAGCTTTCAATTATTTTCCTTTCTGAATTATACTTAATTAACATCGTAAACTTTTTAATGCATCAATAGGTTTCATTTTATTTTTTTGTAGTTATTAATTATATAATTAATATATAGATAAAAAAATACATTTTAAAATATGCATCACTAATTTAATAAAAAAAAAACAATTACTTTTGGAATTCGACTACACAGATCCTTTTTGATAATTTATGCGATTACACAATAAATACTTGAATTTAAGTCCAAAGAAATAAATGGCTTAATTCATAAAAAAAAACCTTAACTCGTTTGTAAAATTGATGAACATAATGGTAGAGTAAATTCTACAGAACAACATACGAGTATTTATCAATCGCCTCCTTTGAAGCCGTTTTATTGAAAGACAAATCATTGACAAAGGATTCGCGGGGGGCCAAGGATGTTTCTGTGAGTTGCTTCCTTTATTTTATTGCATTTTTTTTATAAATAAAGGGCAAAGGATTGCACAGGTAAGATAGTTCCACCATCGGGTTACCTTCAGTTCTCAATTAATCCTCGAAACGAAAAGTCGTGTTTGCTCTTAATCAATCATCAACGAATTTTTAAATATTAATTAATATACATAAAATGAAGAAAAGTATTTTAAACAGTGCACACCTAATAGTTTACTAAAATTTACTTGAATTGTGAAAATATTCGATCAAGACCTTCAAAGTTTTATGATTAAACACTCTCTTTAAAACATATTTCTATTTGTTTTTAATAATTCAGTGCAATTTTAGCAAATCAACAAGGCATAAATCCTCTCATTTATTTTTGGTAGATTTTCTTAATAGCGATTTTTAAACCATGCTATTAAGAAGATATACCAATAATTAATTGAGCAGCACAAGCAAAAATTAATTGAAATATTGAAATAAAGAATCAAGATATAGAAATATTAAAGCAAATAAAGCCGAATATTTAAGTGCAATCATTGAGTCGCCCAAAAGGTATTTCTAGAATCTTAAGAATTTTTTGTTAAATAATTGTATTACATTTTCATTTGCCGCATTTATTTGTATCTCAAATAATTTATAATTTTACATTTACAATACCGAATGTTATTTTTTTTTGTCTGGAAAATAATATTTCTATATTAGCTATTATTATATATAATAACAAAAAAGAATCTTTGAGATTTCCCTATCCCCCAGCTGGCTCGAAAATAATCAATTCAACTTGCAGATGGCAGACAGTCGGATCAACCGACTGCGACTAATTCGTCGGCATCAGATATGCAAACAATAATGGATGGCGGGCAAGACGAATCTTCCAGAGTCAGGAGTCAGGAAAGTTTATTTGGCGGACAATAAATACGGGGGAGAGAGTGGTCCTTTAATTGTGCTCCATGTTGCGGGCCGTCTTCCGGCAGGCGCCGCGCAGGACCTCGGGCAAAGGACGTCCCGAAAGGCTCAACACGGCGCACGGTTGGATGTTGCTCAGCAAATTGTACAGCCTCTGGTGCTGATAGTTGACGGGCGGAGACCCATTGTAGATCCTATCGTCCACGTAGACCACATCGATGCCCTCGTCCATGATCCGGGCATGGTAGTGGTGGTTGTGGGGGAAGAAGTTCAGCTCGCTTCCCAGCTCCTTGGTGATCAGAGTGTTCGTATCGTTGGCCGTCTGCTTGACGAGGAAAACCAGAATTTCCGCATCGCTATAAAGGCTTTGTCCAGCTGGCAGAGCTGTCAGCTCCACCACAGCCTTCTCGCAGCAAATGAACTCCGGTTCATAGGGTTGCAGAGCATGGAAGGTCAGCAGATTGGGATCCGGCTAGGGAACCATCTATCTATACAAATTGTTTCTTTTTCTTTTCCAACTTAACTTACATTAAATCGGTTGCGATAGGTGTCCAACAGCTCCTCGGTGCTGTAAATAGTTCCATGCCATTGTGGAGGCAAATAAATCTCAAAATCCGCCGATGTAAGTAACTTGGTTCCGTGCTTTAAACAAAATTTTTCCCTTACTTAAACTAAATATATTTTAGGGATTTTTTCATCCTCACCAGATCATAGGAGTACTCGTGCAGATTGTCGGGTGTCACCTCCTTGGGGAATCCAAAAGCGTCCAGAAACATGGCTTAAAGTTCTTGGTTACAAATGTTCACCGTCAAACTCGATTGAAATTTGGAACAATTATGGAACTGAGCGTCTTCAACTACTTGTCAATTAATGACACTTATTTTTACAACACTTTACAACATTAAATGAGCTTACTTTGGTCATATTTATTTTAGTAACCCTTTTAGTAGAGTTGTCAATAAAAATATTGAAAAAATACTGAACTTAAATTTTCTTTTATATTTTGTAAAAATTTTATCACTTTTAAAATTCATATATAACCATATTTACCATTAAATTTATGTAGCAAATTATATTATTTTTGTTTCAGATTATATTATTGAATTTCAATTCAATGTTGTCCTTGGAAAAAATACCCATCTAAAATTATATTTTATATTTTGTAAAAATTGTATTATTTATTTGTAATATGCTTACTATATTTACCTTTAAATTTATATAGCAAGTTATTCTATTTTTGTATCAGATCATAATATTGGATATTCAATTGAAGGACAATTACAATATTGAAAAAATACCAACTAATTATATCTTTTTTATTTTGAAATAATGTTATCAATAATTTTTAAGTTACTTACCATTAACTTTATGTAATAAATTATATTATTTTTGTATTAGATTATATTATTAAATTTTTAGCTCAAGAACAAGGACAATATTGAAACAAAATACCGAACTTAAAATAATCTTTTATATTTTGTAAAAATGCTATTAATTATTTGTAATAGGCGTATATTACTATATTTACTATACAATTTTATATTAACTAATGCAGATTATAATACTTAACTTTCAATTGAAGGACTTCATATCCCTGCATCCCTGCATTTAAGTTAACAAAGAGATGTTGCCACCCGTTTCCCAGAGATTCCAAGGCGATTATCTCGTTTTGCTGGGCCCCATAAATTTGTCCACGCCCATATAACCGGGCTGACAACTTAAGTGCGGTCATGTTTTTTGGGCGGGGGTCCATGGTCCAGAGGTCCAGCTCCCCTCCATTAGGAAAACAATTACAGACGCCACTGACAGGGCCCAAAATACCAGGCCGAGAGACTAAGACCCCGAACATATCCTGCCGGCAGAATGGAGTTGTTTGTACAATACTAGCAGGAAGAGATAGCATTCGGCGTCTGGCCGGGATATGGCCATAAATTATGAGTTTGTCGTCACATGCCGTCGGTCTTAGCCGGTGGTCATGTCTATTAAGTAGCCTTTGCGTACTCCGTTTGTGTCTCTGTCCAATTTTTGACACTGTTTGTGGGGCTTACGAGTATTTTGCAAACCCTTTCGGTTCCAGGACACCATTTTGTTTGCCGAATTTGTTCACTTTCTCTAGGTGCTCGCTTTTGAGAGGGGGTCTCCCCCTACCCCCTGGCAAATTCAAATCCCTAAGACATAAATTATAGCCCAGAAAATTCCATTGCTATCCAGGACTCATTTTCATCCTCACGAACTAGAGTAGCGTCACATGTGTGTCTAAGTGATTTTCAATAAGTTGCCAGTTCCGTCCGTGTTCCTGGGGTTGGGTCAAAGTTTTTGGGGCACGATTTTTCACAGCCCCAGATATATATATATATATATATGAGTGTGTATTTTGGAAGTAACGTAATTTACGGCGCCTTGGCAGAGAGGGACATGTGGGTGCGGATTTTCGCAGGCGTCGATAATGACGAGCGATTTCTCATAGCCCAAAGTGGGTTTTGGGGGGGCGGGGGGTATATAGACGAGGTCTCGCTCCCCGTCATTCCGGGTAAGCACCAGCCATTTGCAGCAGCTGCGACCGACCTTTGACATCCCCCAGGCCCGACTCTGCCACGTCCGAGGGCCAACTACATGGCACGTAAAAACAAACTTGATTCTCGCCCATCAAAAAACGCCATCCGTCTTCGCGGGACCAAATGTTCTCGATCGGAGCAACTGAGAACTGGAAACGGAGAACTGAGGAGCTGCCAAGTACGCGACGTGATTCAATATTTTTGTGAAATTATTTTTTAATCATAGTTCGACGGAAGTCAGTCGCAAGAAAGTCGAATTCAGTGGGATTTATATAAATATATACTCTACCTATGTACATAAAACGAACAATAAGGCATTTTATTTAAAAGTCACAAAGATTCATTCAAAGATATTAATCATTTAAATTTGCTTAAAATATATATTTGCCTTTTTATAATTTGTATATACAAAAAATAGCAATGCTTTCATTGGTAAAATTAAATAACAAGCTGAAATTGTATTTACCTAACAAACAAAGCATATTAAAAATTCGTATTAACTTGTGTGATTTTTAATTGATCATTAAATTTAGGGGGATTAATATACTCTATATAATATTCTCTATCTACATAAAAATTTACAAAATAAAAGTAAAGGAATCATTGGTAAAATTAAATAACAAACTGAAATTTTATTTACCTAGCAAACAATCCATATAAAAAATTACTATTAACTTTTCGGCATTTTAATTGATCTATAAATTCAAATTAATTGAAATTTATTAAAGAAAACAAACACTTTAATATTTCCGTATAATAGAAAGGACAATTTCCAATACCAATCTACTCCTCAGACAAAAAATGACAGCTACATATGTACAAATCACACAAAACCCATACAAAAAAGCAAAAGAAAAGCCATGGAAAAAAAATTGAACAAAAAAGGAAAGAAAACTTTTACAATTTGAAAGATTTGCAGCTGGCCTCGGTCGCCACTTTTGGCCATTAACGCAATCGAATGACGTTCTTGGCTCGGAGTCGGAGTCGGATTCCGATTTGGATTCGCTATTCTCTTTATGGTAAATGCCCGCAAAATGTTTGAAACGCTCAAATGGTAAAATGTTGAAATGGTGAAATGCCAAGCAAATCGGCGGATCCCATGCCATCCTAAAAATCGCAATTGTGACAATGCTGACAATCTGCAGGCGACAGCCAACAACCGGAGTTACAAACGGAAGTCGAAGGAAGAACGCAATCATCTCGGGGGGATGAGGGAAAACAGACGGCAATGGCAGTTCCCTCTACATCTCTGGAAAGTCTTACCAAGAAAAATATATTTCCTTTCCCATTTAAAAGAAAATTTTATTAAATTCTTAACTATTTTTAAAATGCATTTCTTTAGAGTCTAAACTTCAAAGTAAGGTATTTTTAATTACATATTTTAAAGGAGTTCTAAGAAGTATGAGCTATCTTTGTTTTAATATAACTATTTATTCTTGTTAATTGAAAAATGATTGATTTTATTATTAAAGCAACTGCTGTTTTTTTTTCTGTGCATCGCTTTTTGAGACCCGTCCAGCTTCTGCCTTCAAGAAAACGGCGACACTTACAATCAGTATGAAATTTACGCGATTTTCATTGCGGCAAATGGTTTGCTTTTTTCGGTATTAACATTTCTCGCCAGGATTCACCAAGGGAGGATTGGGAGTCGTAGGTGGATGGAGGAGCATGGAGGAGTTGCGTGGCCCAGCTGAAGTCGTGCCAATTTTCATATTTCCTTTCACTTTCCGAAAGGGCATATGGGGATCGATGATGAGCTGGAAATAGCTATAGACAAAATAATAAAAGATATTTCAGTAGAAAGAGATTCCTTTTGAGTTAAGTATCTCAGTTGATCACAGATTCTACCTTTTCATTTAATTTAATTTCCTTTGTAATAACTTCACAAGCAAACTTAGACCAAGAGAATATTTTTATGGGAATCCTTGCTCTTGAATCCCCAACGACCATTAGTCTGTGCGGTCTCCCCCAGGAGTGTGCAAGTGTACAAGGACTTCGTTGTCCTCCCAATGGAATATGATTCCGCTCGTTCTCAGTTTGGTGCCCATAACCAGGATAACAACAAACAGGCAAACAGCTCGCGGCTGCCCCGAGCCAAAAGTGGCATCAGCTGCGGCAGTTGGCGCGGATATATCTTACAGAACCGCCTCCACTCCCACTCCCACTCCCGCCTCCTCTGCCGACATCTATCCAGGAACTGAGTGACTCTAGCCGAGGATAATGCAATAAGCGTTGCCAACAACGCGCCCAACGTCTTCGTCCTGTTACATTGAGCCTTACGGCGAGCTGCGTTTTTGGGTGGGTGGCTGCAGGGATTGCAGGGGAAAAAGGATACAAGGATACGGAGAGGAGTGGGAATACTTCGCACATGTGTGCCAGACAGGTTATGCGCTATAAAAAATTTAAGAAATGGCTACCAGCTACCAGAGCCAAAAACGACAATACTTACGAGCATTTCACAAATCAAAATACTTTCAAGGGTTTCCCCCCTTCCCCATATCCTTTGTTGTCTGTGTGCCACGATTTTGGAATTGCTATTGTTCTTAATGTTCGCTGGGAAGTTCTTTTCGTTTTTTTTTTGGTTTTTACACACAACTGGTGCCCAGAGGAGCGATGTGAAAAAACAATGTACTAAATAAATAAAGATGCTCAAGATTGCCACATCAAAGTGAGGTGGAAAATGTAGGAACTAAAATAATTTGTAGTGAGTTTAAAAATAGAATAAATACTATTATGGCTAGAAATTCCAACAATGTTAAGTTCCAGTATCAGTGTAGTGTTCTTCCTTTGTACTTGGCAATATCTCTGTTTAATAGCTCAACTCCTGGAGCACCCCGCCTCCATCCTGGAGCATCCCCATCATCCTAGAATGTATGGCACTATGCGTGTGTAGGAGAACACGAGCAGTTGGTAATATCCTCTAGGAGAATAGCATGCAAAGGCATGGACAAGCAACGAAAGCGAGCACAAATTGCGCCATGTTTTGCAATTCCCACGCATTCGGTGGAACCTCCCACCCCTGCCACGCACTGTCCAGGATCCGGGAGCGTTCACTTGGGTTAAAGGTCGCCGGAGTGTGTCTCCACCCTCTTGATGTTGCTGGCAGGGATGTTATTTAGCCGACAGTTAGTGTTATCCCCTTTTGGCGGGATTGGATTCTGGACTCCTTTTTTATGTCAACTGTTGATTGCAGCAGAACCCCCTTCCCAGAACCCGAATCCCAACCCTTCGGATGAACTGCAGCAATAATCGGAATTAATTCAATTTTGGTCGGTAGGTAGGTGGCTGGTTTTAAAGGTAGCCACTTAATTAAATGACCCCGTGGAGCGAACACACACGTTTATCCGCATATCCTGTGGCCAGGACACTGCACTGATTTTTATACATCGGTTCAAATTCAGTTTAAATCAAATTACATTGAACAAAATGCACATAAAGCGAATGAATGACCGCAAAATATTCGAGCACTTAAAATGCGCAAGTGATTGAATTGTGGGCACCGATTTTCCGAGATACGAACGTGACACGAACACTTTCAGCATCAAAAATGAATTTATTGAATAATCAGCAATATATATGAGCTATATTAATAAAAAAAAGAATGAATTTCTGAGTTGATTTAATATATTTAATGTTATTTTTGAAAATAAAATACACAACAGTGACAATTCTGACCACAGAAATATGACATACTTCAACCAGTTTATTAACCAAATTTGTGTTTCAAAAACTAAATAAAATTTTGAATTTTAATAAAGTTAAAATATACCTCAAAAGAGCTCTCCTCTTAACCAAATTCAGGAACATCTTTGTTCTTACAGCCTGAAATAACCAGAAGGCTCAGGTTCTCGGTGCTCATCTCTCCATTTTCCGGACTGCAGGCTTTCGGTTCCCTTTGATCAAATTATCCCTGGCCCCAAACCACAAGCAGTGCACCTGTTTTTAAGCTCAGATGTCCGGCAAATGTGTACATATTTTAAATTTAATTACTACGCCCTGCATGCAACAAACAGAGGCATCTGCAGCAGCAGCAACGGCAACAGCAGCAGCAGCAAATCCAAGCTGAAGCCATCCATCCATCCAAATGGGCTGAGCGCAATCCTTTCATGGGGAAATGCGCTATAAATTCCCATCCCCAAATAGTTGGCTGGCCATTCAAAATCTGCTCTAGCCGCATATGTATAAAAATCTGTGTAACACCACGAGGGGCAATCTAAGGATAAGAAGATAAATCAAAAATTAAAAAATTATATTTGAAAAAAAAAATCTTGGGAATTTATTAGAATACAACATTTATGTTTGTATCTATTCTTAAGTTCTTTTTAGGAACACAACAGATACAAAATATTATTTTTCCTACAACCTTCTCAAAGGATTTATTGCTTACTAACATAAATTTCCATAACCCAAACATTCTAAGGGCCATGATATTTCAATGTACTAACAATTGTCGGACAAAGTTTTATGTCCGCCCTTGATAAAACATATATCACCTGAATATTCCTGCCCTCGCTCATACAGACACTTCAGCGCCGGTCCTGCGGGTATTTTTGCACATTTAACTCAATTTGTGGTTTACATTTAATTAATTTAATAATATATGGCGAATGCAAATTCTACGCCCCTCCGAAGCGAAGCGAAGAGAAAAAACCGCAGAAATCTCGCCGCTGTCAACAATTTTCCCCTGGCCAGGTTGACGACGAGATAAAGGTTACCAGCTGAAGGAACCTTCAACCTCAGAAATACGAAAACACGTTTCACCCATTGCAAACCCCACTGAGGAGGGCAAAGCGCCCAATAGATGGCGGCAGTGTATGCTCGGTTAAATCTTGTCGAAAGAGGGCGCTGCAAATGCAATCCACATGAGGAAAAAAGCTTTTTTTCTGCTACGAAGAGAAAAATCTTCGGGAAAGTGTGGATTACAAAAATATAAAGAAGGAAAAAAATTAAGTAATTATATTTTAATATGGCTTCAAAAAAAAAATAAATTCTTAAGAATTAAAATTTTGAAGAATTATTTATAAACTATTTCTAGAAATCTTTGGGAAAATGTGGATTAAAAAAATTCCAAGATGGAAAAATTATATATGTAATTATATTTCAATACATCAAAAATGAAAACTAAACTCGTAAAATTTTAAATTTCGAATATTTATTTATTAACTATTTGTACAATTATGCCGGATTCTTTAAACTTCAATTGAGTTAATTCTTTCTGTAAAGGTCAAGGCAAGATAATATATCTTTAAAATAAAAACTATACCCTTTAAAATTAAAACTTTGTAAAAAATATATATATTAACTACTTCTACAAGAATCCGGTATATTCTTCAAACTTCAAGCTTCTTAACTCTATTTGTAGAGGTCAAGGTGAGCACTTAAAACATAAGATCTGCAAATGCGTGATGAGTGTCATGGGAAAAGAAATAAAAAATCAAAAACTACATTTAATTCATTAACAACATATCAGCACATATATTTTTTTGTATAACCATTTTTAATTCTCTGTGCCTATAAATAATAACTTAGCATGCGGAAGCCCTTATCGGTAGCGAATTATCGCGATGTGCATTCGTAAATTATGTAAATAATGCAATTATAGTTTCGTCGCACATATCGAGTTTGTGTTTATTTCTGCTTAGTGAGTGTAACGAGAGCATTGACAGGCTGACAGAGTACCCCCTTCCCCTTTCCCTTTCCCTACCCCTTTCCCTTCCCCCTTTATCTATCTCAGCTGACTTTCATCCAGATCGTTTGCATTTCACTTTTGTTTACATTTGCAATCGGCGTCGGCGCAGAGCAAAAAAGCTCAGAGCCAAAACAAAGCTCTTTGGCATATAAATATTGCAATGCAAATGCATTCGAACCTCAGTTCTAAGCTAGAAGTAGAACAGCGATTAAGTTTGTCAATCCATCCATCAGATACATCAGATACGAACAGATACGAACAGCATGAATCACCGGTCAAGGCACGAAAAACTTCAAGGCTCTTCGGCTCTGTATCTGCAACTTCAACTTACTCAATCGTCATTACAGCTCGCACTTGTGGATACTTATCTTTCTCACGTTCAGTGGACTTTGGTTGGCCGAATCTCAGGTACCCTTTCCCGGGAGATGTCCGGAAGTCAAAGTAATGGACACCTTCGATGTGGAGGCGGTAAGTCAGTTACTGGTTTCAAGTGCTCTAATTAGTCTATCGGATGAAACTTTAAATTAGCAAACACTAATTACAGTCACGAAAGGGGAAAAAACTAATAATTATGAAAATATAATAAAATTATTGAAACTTTAAACATGCTAAAAATAATATTAAATATTAAAAATTCTTAAAAATTTCACTCTTGAAATTCTACTTTAATTTTGTTCTAATTAATTTTTACAAGTAGGAATTCTCACTTCCATTTTAATTAAAAAACCTTTTCAAACAAAGATAGTAGTATAAACATGTTTATCATTTGTTGATTAAACAAACACTTGAGACTTATCAATTGTTCTTAAATACATAAAGCTGCATAATATTATTAATTTTTTATATTACTTCCTCTATTTGTTATTCCGTAATTAGTACTTGGGTGTTTGGTATGAGAACACAAAATATCCATTTGTTTTTGAGATAGGCAAGAAATGTATCTACGCTGTTTATGGGATCATCGACAATAGCACAGTGTCGGTGGTGAATGCGGCCATCAATCAATTGTAAGTTAAATTATAAATAAAATATGATCAATAGAATTAATTAATTAATTAATTAATCTGAACAGCACTGGACAAGCATCGAATATATCAGGAACGGCAAAGGTCATCGCTCCGGGTCAATTGGCGGTCGCTTTCTTCCCAGGACGTACGTACTTACGTACTTCAAACTAGTTAAATATTATACTTAATTATTATTTGTTTATTCCCTAACATTTAGAGCAAACAACAAAGGCCAACTACCAGGTTTTGGGCACCGATTATGAATCATATGCGGTTGTCTATAGCTGCACTGGTGCATCGCCCTTCGCTCATTTCAGTAAGTAACCGAATTAATTTAATTAGAGTGCCTTATGCGAAAAGTGTTCTGACTTATTTGGCATGCAAAGCCATTGTTGGTATAATTTATTCTAGATACAATGATAACTTTGTTTTTGTAAATTCCAGAAATCGTTTGGATATTGACCCGGGAACGTGTGCCTTCAGCCGCCACAATTGAGGCGGCCAAAAAGGTCCTTGACGATAATTCCCTATCCCAGGCATTCCTCATCGACACCACTCAGCAGGGGTGTCCGCAATCCGGAAATGATACTGATGCCTTGGATGTGGATGACTTCGTCACCACTGTGGTTCCGAATGCCATCGAAAAGGCATGAGAATGGCTGCGACGCCTCTACGAGCGTCTCTCCGATATTTTTATGAACTTTCTAAGTGACTAAGTCGATAGTTGACTATATATTTATATCGATTGTTATCTAATTGTTCGTCTGTCGATAGATACATTTATTAACTTGTTGCTGCGATTATATTAAAATACGACCTAGTCGTTGACATATTGGGGAAAGCATTTATTCCGGGAGGAAACCATTTTTATCTTTCTAATTATGTTAAATGTTCACTTTTATAATTTGTAGTAAAAAATTGCTGGAATATTTTGGTGAGGTTTTTGTATAACACATTTTATAACATAACATTTTGATTAGTTTGAAGTTAACGTATTATTCACATATATTAAAAAAAAAACACTTTGTTTTTTATACCAACCTTTTCATCATGATAAATTGGATGCGATTTATTTACGATATCACTTGAAAATTAAAATTTGTAAAATTGATTAAAACCATTTTTCATAGCCTTCTGGGGGATCTTGTCCAAATAATTTGAATTCAAATAAATTATTTGGAATATGAATCGATTTTAGGGAAAATTGAATATTCATTTCCACCTCGAATATCTGTTATATTTGGAATTTTTTTCGAAGATCAAAGATATAATCAAGTGCACCAGAAGTCTTGCCAATCTTTTATAACCAAACGTGCTTAGAATAACTTATATTTAAATAATTTACATAGGCACATATGCACATAACAATATTTGAATATATACTAAGCTCCCTTTTCCTTTTATCTCTCTCAGATCGTTTGCATTTGGCAAGTGCACGGACTTAAAAAGCTCAGAGTCAAAACAAAGCACTTTGGCATATAAATACTGCAATGTAAATGCAGTCGAACCTTAGTTCTAAACCAGGAGTAGAAGTACTAAGTTTGACAATCAATCCATCAGATACGAACAGAATGAATCACCGGTCAAGGCACGAATAACTTCAAGGCTCTTCAGCTCTGTATCTTTAACTTTAACTTACTTAATCGTCGTTACAGCTCGCATTTGTGGGTAAGTATCTTGCTCATATTCAGTGGAATTTGGTTGGCTAGATCTACGATATCCTATCCCGGGAAATGTCCGGAGGTCAAACTAATGGACACATTCGATTTAGAGGCGGTAAGTAAGCTCTAAACAATTAGTCTCTCCGATGAAAGAGAGTTTAAAAGTATCAACTAATAAGTTTGAAAATATATTAAATTTATTTAAACCTGAAACAAACTACAAATTATATTAATTATTAAAAGTTTCTTGAAATTTGCACTCTTGAATTTATATTGAAATAATATAATTTTGCATTTTTACCATTTTAACTAGAAATAATTCTTCTTTCCCTATTTATTGAAAAACAACAATTTTATGTTTGTTGTTCAATTTGTATGAACGTCTATAATATTTATAAATTTTTTAAAATATTAAAATATTTCCTGTATTCATTATTCCGTAATTAGTACATGGGTACATGGTATGGGTATGCAAAACTCCCATATGTTTTGGATATCAGCCAGATGTGTAAATATGACGTCTTTGGGTTCATCAACAGTAGTACAGTGTCTATGGTGAATGTGTTCATCCTTCCATTGTGAGTAAATTTGCCAATTAATACGATCAATAAAATTAACCCATTAAAATCTGTTCAGTTTTTTTAAACCAGAGCATACAACTAGCAATGCCAAGGTCCTTGGTCCGGGTCAATTGGTGGTTGGACGTACGTACTCATAACTCATTACTAATTATACTTAAGTATCTTTTGCTAATACCACAACTTCTAGGGGATGCAATTGATTCCGACTATCAGGTTTTGGGCACCGATTATAAATCATATTCGGTAGTCTATCACTGCTATGAAGCACCATCCTTACATCATGTCAGTAAGTAAAAATATTAATTCAATTATTAGTTTAAATAGTGGAATGCAAAACCATTGCTGGTATAATTAATAATAATTTCTTTATCAAAATCCAGAAGTCGTTTGGATCTTTACCCGTGAACGTGGGCCTTCAGCTGCAACAATCCTAGCGGCTACGAAGGTCCTTGAGGATAGTGGCCTGCCTCGCTCCTTCTTATTCCCTATAATTCCGAGTGCATGTTCTCTATTGCGAGATTCTACTATATTAGCTGTGGAAGGTGACTTGAAGTTGGAAAACCCTGTCACCACTGTCTAAGTTACTAAATGGATAGTTAACTATCTTTATATACATTATTATATTATTGTTCTTATATCGTTATGAACTTTTTGCTTCGATTATATTAAAATATATATATATATATATTAAAATTTAGTTGTGGACATATTTAAGAATTCATTTCCGGGCGGAAACAATTTTAATCTTTTCAAATATGTTTAAATTGTGGTAAAATTGAATATTTTGAAGATTAGAAAATGGAAAATACTTTTAATGTTCACTTTTATATTTTGTGGTAAATAATTTCTAGATAATGAAAAACCCAACCAATAAAACTATATAAGGGGAGATCTTGTTCGATAAATTGAGGATCAATTTAAGGGGAAAATGGAATATCCATTACCAGCTCGAATATATGATATATATATATTAGGCTCGATTTTTTTGCTATAATGTCGGGATCAGTGAAATGATCAAAGTGCCCCAGGAATCGTGGCCATATGGTACATAATATATATATATAATACATATATATGAAACCTGTGATCTATTGCGAAAATGAAATTTCGTTTTAAAAACATTTATGGGAAATTAAATTAAATTAAGGGAACGTGCTTAGAATAACTTACAATAAAATATTGTCAAGTGCATGGGCCTTTGCACATGACAATACTTTAATATATCCTAAATTCCCAATTCCTTTTATTTATCTCAGATCGTTGCATTTGCAATTGCACGGTCTAAAAAAGCTCACTTAGGAATATAAATATTGCAGTGAAAATGCATTCGAGCCGCAGTTCTAAGATAGGAGTAGAACGGCGAGCAATCCATCAGATACGAGCAGAATGATGCACCGGTCAAGGCACGAATAACTTCAAGGCTCTTCAGCTCTGTATCTTTAACTTGAACTTACTCAATCTCGTCGTTACAGCTCCCTTTTGTGGATACTTATCTGGGTCACATTCAGTGGAGTACGTTCGAGTCCCGTTCTCGAAAAATGTCCGGAAGTCAAAGCAATGGACCCATTCGATTTGGAGGCGGTAAGTTATTTTCTGGATTTTAGTGACTTAAATCTTCTTAGCTTAAATTCTTAAATATTTATTCAAAACTCTTGTATGTCTTATTCCGTAATTAGTACATGGGTACATGGTATCAGTACGTGAAATACCCAGATGACAATTTTTTTGACGATGATTATAAAGATATTGAATGGAGATGTAAGTACATGATCTTTGATATCATCGACAATAGTAGAGTGTCAATCCGGAAGGGATACACCCCTCGATAGTGAGTAAATTTGCGAATACGTACGACAAATAAAAATAACTAATTAAAATCTGTTAAGCCATTGGTACGGACCTAATTTTTCTGCAATAGAACAGATCGTCCGCGACGCAGGTACGTACTCTCAACTTAGTACTGATCCTCTGATCTACTTAATTATCTTTTGTTTATGCCACAACCTCTAGATAAATCACCAAATCGCAGCTTTCAAGTTTTGGGCACGGATTATAAATCATTTGCCGTTGCCTATAAATGTCCATATCAATCTCCATCCGCTAATTATGGTAAGATAACTTTTTTAGCTAAACTTTTTTTATTTGGAATGCAAAACCATTGCTGGTATAATTAATTAATATTTTTTGTTTATAAATTCTTGAAGCGATTTGGATCATTACCCGTGATCCTAATCCATCAGTCGCGACAATCGATGCGGCCAGAAAGGTCCTTGAGGATAATTCTCTAAACCAGACATTCCTCAACGACGTGATTCCCACGGAGTGTCCACAATTGGGAAATTACCCTACAAGAATAATATCAAATGACAGAAGGGATATATACATCGCACTATGATACTACTTGAATATTAAATATATATATATCAAATATATTTATATACATTTTTATCTTATTGTTCATTTATCAATTTTATCTTGTTTCTGCGATTATAATAAAATACGACCTAGTCGTTGACATATTGGGGATATCACTAATTCCGGGTGGAAACAATTTTCATCTTTCCAGCTATGATTATAGTAAATTTAAATATTTTGAAGTTTTTTTAAATATCATTTCGCAAATACCAGTCAGCGAATAAAGTAACTCAAGGTGCTTAGTATAGCCTATGTTAAAATATTGTTATGAGCACAGGTCTATACCATTTAGTTTGCAAGTATAATGGGTTTAAAATTATTTATTTTGTCATAAAGATAACTACAAATAAACTCGAAATATCTGAAACCTTAAGGAATTATTTTGGAAAGCCCAAAAACAAATTATATTAGTTCCACCTAGAAACTAACCTTGATTTTGTCTGTTGCGAGCAAAACAAATGTTGGCCCAGAGAAATAAGCATAAATCACAAAACCGCACTTGGAACGGATGCGCATAGATAAACCTCACCCACACCCACACCCACACCCACACCCATCCAGACTCCATCCCGTTCCCTGGACAGAAATAAAGAAAAAGGACAATTGTGAAATTAAACAGCGAAAAGGCAGCTCGGAGAGTCCTTCCAAATAGAAAACTCGGAGCGTCCATTGGGGAAATTTTATGGTACAACGATTTTTAGAAGCTCTGCAAACACACCATATATATGTGGATATATATATCTATGTCTATATTTTATTTGCCCGCTTTTCTATTTTTGTTTCCCAACTCCCCCTCCCACCCCCCGCGGCAGTTCGAGTCCTGTGTTTGCATCGTTGTTTGTTGCAAGGGTCGTAAGGAAGCGCCATCCGTCCATCCTCACCTCCTTGATCCCTTCGAGTTGCCCCCAAAAAATATGGAGCTGGAGACGACCGACTACTCGCTATGCATACAAAATTTGTTTTGTAAACAAAGTAATGCCATTACAAACAAATTGGACTTTGTGCCCATGTTTTTTACCGCCCGCCGTCTACTCCCTATTCACCACATTGTTGCATCCTTCGGATCCTTTGGGAAATCGCTCAAGAGCGAGCATCGTGATGATTGAAGGATTGAGGAGAATATGTGCCTGACATTTGAGCCTCCCCTGCACATGGTAGATGGATAACATTTATTGAGTGCCCAAGGATGACTCCGGTTTTTGCAGTTTTTGTAGCCTGTGCCCGCCAGCTATTGGATTATTTTCGGGGCAGATTATATCGTATACTATTTATTCAATTTGGTATTCCTTGCGGTGGCCCGAAGGATGCGGTTCAAGTTTCTTGGGTTTGGTCTGGGGAATTCACAGGACACATCGAAGATGGCAGAGTGGATGAAGGTTGAAGTTCTAGTGTCTTATGATTTAAGTATCTTGAAGTAAGAAATATATTATTTTGAAATTTGTTTTAAGAACCTTGGTAACTACTTATTAATAAAAATCTGTGGATCTCCAAGTTTTAGTTTCTTGATTAAAAATATATATTTTCTAAATGTAAAAATCGGGCAAACTAAACTGCAACTCTCTTTCATTATAAACCCATCCACCTCCAAAACTATTACCTTCTTATTGGGGTGCTCGACTTTTAATTTATCCCTTTCCCCTTTCCCTTTCCCATTTCCTTTGAAATTAACTTCGCTTTGTTCCAACTCCAAAAGGATCCCCTCCACAACCAGCGACGCTCATTCAACCGCATTTCATTCAGCTTATTGACTCAATGGAAAATGCCAAATCAGCTAGAGCAATTTGCTGTCAGCATCACCAATAGGTGGCACAGACGATAAAAGTCCACCAAGTCCGCCCCCCTTTGCCCCACACCCCTGCAAGTCGATAAAATGCCTTTTAATTAATCGGTCCGTACCAGGTCCGGACGCTGTGCGTCAGCTGTTGTGGCAACCAAAATGGGTACAGGACTCGAGGAACAGGACATTCGAATGCAGCGACGAATTGTGCGCATAAATTATGCATCCCACCATTTCGGGTTTCCCCACCATTTATGGTTTTATTCCTTTTTTTTTGGTTGGATGGGGAAGGGATTGGGAAGCGGAAATTGCCACCCGGCTGGCCAGCAACAATATGTTGTAAACGTTTAATTTGAACGCGTCTCTAATCGCTGTCGTGGCAACCACCTCCTGTTCCATCTCCTTCTCCTGCTCCACCTGCCCCCCCGAAAATCTGGGCGCTGTAATTGCGTTCATTGAATTGTTAACCGCTCTGGCAGCCAGTATTTCAGCATTTCACTAACGTCCCCGAAAACCGCAAACTTGCAGCGATGGCGGCCAAAAGCCGTTGTTGTCCTTGTGGTCCTCGTGGTCCTTGTGGTGGAATGTGCGGGTGTATGTATGTATGTATGTAGTCAGTGTCCCCTTGAGCTGATTTCCAGCGATTTGGTTTCGTGGATCCTCCTCCGTTATCCCGGTCAATGCACATCAAACTTTTTGGCTCTCCTCCCCTTGTTGGCCATCTGCATTTGGCATTTATTGGTATTGTTCCAATTAAAGTTGGACTTGGCCATAAAATATGCAAGCTCAGCGAACCGGTTAGCCATTCAACCAACTTCTGGTTCGATTTCAGCGGCCACAGGACATTAATGCGTTGCGGTCATTGGTTTTTCTGCAATGACTGCAGCCCCAACTGAGGCGACGTTGCCAATAAAAGGTAATAAAAGTGGCCCAAAACCCGATGGATAGACAATGGAAATGGGACGGGCTCTTGAAACTCTTCAGTTTGGTAGGTTTTACCGCAAATATTGCGGGTATTTTATGGCAGTTACTTAGTAACATTAATGTTTAACCATCGATCAAAATTTAATGAGTCTTAAATTTCGAAAATTAAATTTTTTGATTGGTAAATAACAAATAGAAAACCGAATGAAATAGGAAATAGTAATAAAGTTTTTATGAATTAAAATTTTATTTTATGTTATTTAAACTTAATGTACTTATACAACTAATAGAGATGGTATTACCTTTAAATTATAGCTATTACTTTTGGGGTAAGCAACGCAAACTGCAATTTTTATACATACAATTTTATTAAATCTTAAATTTAGATTGGACATAGGATATATAATTGATGATTAGTAAATTTTAATACAACGAAATTAAATATTAATTTATAAAATCATAGTTTAGACAGAATATACATACATACATATATATAAAATATAAATAATCATTTTATTTTTATTTTATAAAAAATTACTAAAGAGTTAAAGGCCCCAAAAAAACCTTTTGCCACCTGATAAGTTTTTATGTTAACCTCATCCCGAAATCAAGATTCGCGGCTCATTCACCTTTGACCCACCACCCGTTGAAAACTTTTCATTCGCATGTGCCACATGCTGCATCACCCCACCCAAAAATCCCCCTTCAAAATCCGTGGCACGTATTGGCCAAAGTCAAAGTTTTGGGGCGACGCGTTGCCGAAAACGTCTCTTGTGGCCCGATGGCTGCCAACTGCTTAATCAATTACGTAACTTTGTAACGTAACAACATGGGAAGGATAAAAAGGACGAGAGGGAAGGAGTCGTCTGAAGGCGTGCGCCGCATGCATTAGACTTAGCCAAATGCATAAAAGTGCGACTCTATCCCCAAGAGGAGCCACAAAGTGTGGCAAGGGGGAGGGGGGAGGAAAGCAACAATTGCAACTTTTGGAGGCGAAAAGTTCATTGTTAAATTTGAATAGAACTAGAAATTGTAAATAGAAAAAATGTTTTGATCCTTACATCAAAATTAATCTTTCAAAATTTTCATGTGAAATTATTGAATTTCCAATTTGTTTTTAAAAAATTACTCCAAATTTTAAATTCAAAATTCTCAGCATGTTGTGAGGACCAAGGACCTCCTGAAAACCAACAAAATTATTAAAATGGCTACTTGTTATTGTCCTGTGACCCATGTGATCTTCGACTGCGATGGAACCTTACTGGGTACTTCTTTTAAATACTATTTAGAAATAAATGAATTAATAATATAATTGTCTATTTCAGACACCGAAAATTTATACATGAATGTGGTCAATGAGGCAATGAATCCATTTGGGAAATTCTACACCCGGCAGGATCAGATGCGCTTTATGGGTCTGCCGGCGGATCGGTTATGTCCAGCTCTCGTCAAGGAGTTCCAACTACCCGTGACGGGGTCCAAGTTCCAGGATTTATTCAAAGTAATCGATAGGAGGATAATGCAAAACGTATCCCTAATGCCGGGCGTCAGGGAGCTGCTTCTGCATCTGCACGAGTTCCGGATTCCCATGGCCATTGCCACGAGTTCGTCCAAGTATATGGTGGATCTCAAGTGGAAGCCGCACAATGACTTGAAATTGGTATTCCATCACATTGTGTGCGGTGATGATCCGGAACTGAAGCCGGGCAGAGGAAAGCCATTCCCGGATATTTACCATCTGGCCGCCTCTCGATTTAATCGCCCGGTAGAGCCCAAAAATTGTCTGGTCTTCGAGGATTCACCGAACGGGTTAAAGGCTGGAGTGTCAGCCGGGATGCAAGCAGTTTTCATACCCGAAAGTCAGGAGCTCAGGGATGGTAACTATGGGGCCACAATGGTGCTTAAGTCGTTGGAAGAGTTCAAGCCCGAGTTATTCGGCCTTCCTGCCTACGACAACTGCTCCAAATTCGAGTTTGGCTAACAGGAAGTTAGGGTTTTTTCACTCAATGAGTTTTTACAATATAAACATATAAAATAATTCGAAATAAATAAATCTAAAAATATTCCAAAATGTCCAATGGAGATCAGGAGGTGAAGGAGGAGGCGCCTTCCAAAATGTCCGATGAAGATCAGGAGGTAAAGGTGGAGACGCCTTTGTCCTCGTTTTCGCGGCGTTGTTTTTTCCAGCCAGTGAGCCATTGTATCTTCGAGTTGGATGGACTCCTGATAGACAGCGAACGTCTGCGAACGCAATCCATTCAGAAGATCCTTGATCCTTTGGGTCATACCTACAGCTTCGATGTGAAATTGCGCTGCATGGGCAAACCGGAAACGGATATGGCCGAGGTTATAGTGAACACCTTTAGCCTGCCCTTCGGTCGCAGTGAGTTTGTGTCCCAGCACGAGCTCCAGAGCCGTGGGAATCTGGGGAGGATTGACTTAATGCCTGGGGTGGAGCGTCTCCTTAATCATCTCCATGAGAACAACATCCCGATGGCCATCGGAAGCAGCAGTTGTCGCGACTCCTTTGACATAAAAACACGTCGGCATTCCCGGCTCTTCAATGTCTTCCATCACGTGGTCTTGAGTGGTTCGGATGACGAGGTGAAGGAGGGAAAACCCGCTCCGGATATTTTCCTAACCACCGCTGCGAGATTTGAGGAGCCGGTGGAACCGGAGAAGTGTCTCGTCTTCGAGTCCTCGCTGCCGGGGATGGAAGCTGCTTTGGCTGCCGGAATGCAAGTGGTTCTCGTCCCCGATCCTCTGGTTTCCATTCGGATGAGTGCTCCTGCCACCTTGAGGCTACGTTCACTGGATGCCTTCAAGCCGCAGTATTTTGGATTACCAGCCTTTTAGGAAGATTCAAATTTTCAGGGGCTTGGAAAAACAGCAATCGAAATTTTATTGTCATCAAAAGTAAAGTCAATATTTTATTTAAATTGAAAATAGTATTCTAAATTATGTAATAAAATATATTTTATTTAGTTAAAAATTTTATGAGTTAAAAATTTTGTGAATTTAATAAAGCATCTATCTTTGCTCTTTGAATTTGGTTAAATATACTATCAGGAAAATAATACTCCAATACTTAAATGAAAGCAGTTTAAATATGTGGGAATAATATCATAATAATTTATTAATAATATAATTAAGAAGTGCATTTTTAGTGTAGTAAGTTCTTAGTTAAGTTTATAAATCTATTTTTTTTTTTTTCGTAACCTTCCTAATATTGTATGCCTTAAAAGTCAGTATTGGTTTTAAATTCGGACAAAATAAATAGAAAATTTCCAAAATTAGGATACATTTAATAAAATCCTTATATCCCTGCTGTAAAATGTGCAGTCCTTCGTGTAAATCCTGCAAAGCTCCTCCACAATGCACAAGATGTCCTCCGATGTGCTGCAGTCCCGGGATTAGCTATTGCATCTTCGATCTGGAGAGTGCCATTTTCGGTGATTGCTTACCAGGTCTAGAACTTAGATTAAGATACTATTGAACTTATGAAATACTCCAACAGATACCCGTCACATCTACCAGAAGGCTCTGCTGGAGATGGCCAGCAGTTACAATCGAACGATTCCGGAACTCCTGCTCCTCCGAATCGGGCCAATGGAAACCGCTGAAATGGCCGAGTTGATATGCCGGAAATGCGATTTCCCGGTGAGTTGGGAAACCTTCCGATTTCAGCTGAACGAACGCACCTCGGAGCTGATAGCCAATCCTCCCCTGATGCCGGGAGCGGAGCGACTGGTGAGGCACTGCTGCAAATGCTGCATGGGCCTGGGACTGGTCACCTCCTGCTCGGAGACCATGTACTGCAGCAAGATCCGGAATCGGGAGGAGTTCTTTGAGCACTTCAGCAGCGTGATCTTCGCAGATGATCCGGAGTTGAAGGCTTTCAAACCGGAACCGGATGTCTACCTGATTGCCATGTCCCGACTGGGCGATGCCGGACCCGAGTGCACCTTGGTTTTTGACGGTACCACCAAAGGTGTCCAGGCGGCCTCCGATGCCCGATTGCCAGTTGTCATGCTGGCCGAACCGGATCTACCCTGCTGTTGGTCAGAGCTGGCCACTCTGCGGTTGGAAACTCTCGAAGATTTCGATCCGACGGAGTTCAATATGCCGCCCTACAGTTGCACGGAGCCAAAGCCACGGAAGACCAAGCCATGTCATCGCAGCTCCCAGATGTCCGGAGGCAGTCGGGGTTCCCAGGCTCAGAAAACGGACGAGGAGGCCGATGAGGGGGAGGAGGAACAGGAAGCCGATGAGGGCTAGGACGAAGGCGTAGTCTATGTCGGAACTAGTAGAAATTAAAAGCATGTTTAATTATTATTTTATTTATTTTAGCATATATTTTTTTTATTTTTTTAGGGGTAGTTTACTTGCCAAAAATAAATTTATTTGATTTAAAATTCACATTATCACACATCATTATTTTCCTTTCGCCGAATCTAACTAAAAATCCCTCAATCTCCCTAAAAGCTTATGCAAAAAAAAGGTTAAGCTCTTAATTTATTATTATTTAAATATTTATTAAGCAAATAACTCCGTTAATAAAGAACTATTCCTGAACCGAAATTGATCCCAAACATTTTAAGCGTTAAGCCGGTTTAGCATTAGAATTCATTGAAATGCGAATTGTTTTGCTCTATCCGACGAATAATAAATTCAGTTTAATTGAAAGCGTTTTCGTGTTGACAAGGAAATTGAATCCTATCAGCGAGGAAATGAATGCGAGGACACACACGTTGCACGTTGCACGGTCAGAGCAAAAAAACCGAATGCAAATTCGGATGGAGATTAAAAAGCTTTATAAATAATGCCAATTGTTCGGTGATGGTATTGTTCATTGTTCGTTATTCATCGGCATTCGGCATTTGGCATTTGGCTAGCTCATCAAGTGCTTTCAATTAAAGATGATTAAGTGTTTTGCCCAGGATGAGCCTGGTTCCAGGGAGGAGCCTCCCGAAGACAATAAATCCCAGTTACGTTCAACATTTTCTTGCCGTCATCCTTTCGGAGTATCTGAGTCTCTGCCAAAAGCCAATTGTTTGACAATTTAATTATTCAACACATTACGCATACGCAGTGTGGGCCCGTCTGTGCCGACAAGGATGTAGGTATGTATGCAATATGTTTGCCTAGATGCAGGATGCCAACTTGCAACTTTTCAGCCAACTCCTGGGCAACTTATAATTACTTAATGTTCAGCTCGAAAAATGTGTCTCCAACCCCGCAGCTGGGCTTAAGCCTCACTCCATTTAATAAACGCCAGACGGAGCAAAGTGAATAAAGCCTTTTAACTCTTTAGACTCATTTTTTCGCCATATATATATAGTTTTTCTTTTCTTTTCTTCCGGTTTTTCTTTATATAAGCGAACGCCACAGGAAGCACTCAAGGGCGAAAAGTTGAGCACAAATAGATAAAACAAAAATTTTAGTGGAGAGGCCTGTCAAAATTACGATGATCAGAGACCAGCGCTATTTTAATTTTTTTTAATTTAATTAAATCTGCATATCGCCTTGGGAGAATTTTGGAAGCAAAGAATTGGGTCATTGCATTGTAGAATAGTGAGAATAATTAAATTAGAGCATGAGGAAAAGATAAATTAATTGGGATTACACCCAAAATATATGGGAACCAATTAATTAAAATGTATACTTAATAAGTTTCATTGTTAGTTTTTAAATTATTATGTTTGGCCATTAAATAATGATTTATTCAATTAAATTCTCTGAGGTATTGTAATATGATAACAATAAAATAAAATATTTAAATATTACTTTAAATTGCTTTCAACTAGAATATGTATGTAATAATAAAAGAAAAGATTAAAACTCTAATTCAAATACCATTTAAATTATGGCATTTATTTACAACTAAATATTTGAAATATTCTTATTAGTTATATACGTACTATAGTCTCCATTATTAGAACTTATAATACGCTGAATTATATGAATGTAATAAAAAAATAAAATAATATATTAACAATTTACATAAAAAACTTTACAATTCTTAGAATGCATTTACAACTTCATCTTTGAAACATTCTTATTAATTTTATCCTTACTACACTTTCCTTTGCTCGAACTTGCAAGGCTCAAGTGTTTTTAGAGGATTCTTGGCTAGGACTAACACCGACAAAGGACGAAAGCAATTACAACAACTGGGATTAACATGTGTCGACGAAATGCTGAAAAGCTTTTTGCCTAGTGTTCAGTGGCATTCCACAGGATTAATGTTAAAATGCAAGAACGAGGGCGACCCGCCTGCCAAGAGTGGGTGGTTGGTGGTCTGTGGTCCTTGGTCCTGGTTCAACCTATGCCGGGGGTGTGGGTTAAGGTGTGGGCGTGCATTCAGAGCGTGCTTTGTGCGAGCCTTGTTATAAAGCATTAATCAAGCATACCTGCTGGGCAGCACAGCCCCCGGCCACGCCCCCCCTGCCCCAGCTGCGGCTTTTGCCTTTGCTTGTTTGCGGTGGCGACAACGGCGATCCACCCAGTCCAGTGGCTCAACCACCCACCGACCCC
>JAJJHY010003831.1:6750235-6772446 GCA_021224005.1 Drosophila setifemur | reverse complement strand
AAATTAAGAGGTTCAACAACAAATTGATTTATAATTTAAAAATTTTATACCAATATTATTACTATATATTATATAATTTCCTTTACCTATACAAAACCTCTGAAAATATCTGCATACTCCCTGAGACACCAAAAAAAAAACATCAACGTCTAGCGACAAAGTGGCAGAAACAGAAGCTAGCAACGCACATGATGTCCTTCGAGCAGATCCTTTCCAGGGGCCTCAAATCAAAGGTGGAGGAGGTGGACACTTTGGCCAACTGTTTGTTGTGGCAAACAAGTAAATAAATGACAAACTAAAGCCAAATTAAGTAAATAAAATTGTTGCCGCTGTCAGGGGCATAAAGTGACGCCTGACACGGACACGACGAACACGAACATGGACGTTGGTTGGACGCAGGACACGGGACACGGGCCACGGGCCACCGGCCATGGAGACTGACAGGACACACAGGTTCAGGATCTCAGTCGCAGGACTTCAGGACTGAAGCGCCCTCTGTTGTCAGAGTCATGTGACAGGCCGGAAAATGTCAACAAGTTGACTGCAGCGACAACAGCAACAAGAAAAACAAGAAAAACACCGACGCCCCCCTGAAATGAGAAGGAAAATAAAATTAAGCCCAAGACGAGGCCGAGGCTAAAGGCTCTTGGCTCTTGGATCAACTTTAATGCACGACAAAATAGCATATGAAAATTAACAAAAAACCCTAACCAGGAAGTGCGATAACCCCGGAGAGTATCCACTCCCGTCCATCCCTAGACAAGCCCAAAAGTATTCTCCCTTTGGTCGCATTGGGCAGACAAACGCTGACATGTGTCAAAACGAAAAGCGCACAATTTATCAAAGGCAACAATAACGAAGATAAAGCCAACAAAAGCACTGAAAAGATCTCCGACGAAACAATGGGAAGATACGGATGAAAGAGGGAAGCTATAGAGGAGCTTTTTAGATTGTAAAATACCCGGTACTTCAAATTGTGACAAAGTATGGTGGAGAGCGTAATAGGAAGTTTCAACTTTCATCAGAGAAATATAAATTATATATCTATTGTTATTTCTGCGCATTATAGTATTTACTGCAATATATTTTGATCTTTAAAATATATTTAAAAATTTTTAATTTAACATTATTGACTTTGTATATTTACAACTTACTCGTGCCTCAACCAAAAGTAGCTTCTTTAAAATAGGAATAAACTAAATTTCACAATTAAAAAAGTGAATACCTATTTTTTGTATATCAACATCGACTTCCAATACCCTTTAAAAAATAACCAAAAATTTAAAATACCCCTTGTAAGGGTAGGTTAAATCTTTAAAGCGACAAATAGAAACAAAGAGCCTTGCAGATGGACACCAAAATCCGAGTCCAGGCTAAGACAAGAGCTTAATAGTGGTAAGAGAGAGAAGTACGAGAAACCGGCAGGATACTATCGTTGACGACAATGGAATTGGTCAGGCAGAGATAGTGTAAAAAGAAAAAAAAAATAGGAATGGTAAAAGGACAAGAGACGAGCTCTGGTTGATGATACGTAAGCCGAATGAAAAATCGACCCCCAAGTGGGTGACTTGTGAATGTGTCCTTGCGGGTCCTCACAGCTCCATTCATCACACTCTCAAAAAGAGAGAAAAAAAAAACCTGTGAAGTAGTATATGCAACTTCCGCCATGGCAAAAAAGCAATCCCAGATCTTCTCTGTTCTCCCAGTTTTCCCGGTCTTGGGATTATTTTTGTTTATAGGCGCAATTATCCAGCAGAATGATTGTAGGGAAATTTACTCTAAAATAAATTACATATTTGGGTAACAAAATTTTAATTAAAGTGAACCCAAGATTTTATATTTTTAAATGAAATTTTTAAAATAATTTTATTAGCATTTAAAATAAGTTTCTTAATTGATGGTTTCCCTAACATGTTATTTTATTTACCTGAAACTTGGCAGAGTAAAAAATATTCGCTTAGCAGAAGATTCGCTTTTTTTCGTTTTAATTTTCGCTACAAATGTGTGACATTTATTTTTTGTTTAATGAGAATTTGCTGTGACTTTTTATACTGTGCGGTTTTTATTGTTTGCCTGCTGTATTTTGGGAATATCCTCCACATATACCCCCAACTATACCCCCACTATTCCCCACCGCCTCCTGTCTTGTTTGTGTTTCATTAAGATTTTTTGTCATTGTCGAGTTCGCTCCCCACGACCCTTATGTTGGGGGATAAAACTAATGTTGACTTTGGACTGACCCGTTTTGCTGGCTCATATATGCATATAACTATGTACATACATATACAACATCCCGAATAGAAACAAAAAATGGTAATAATTATAGCTGCTGAGGTCACAAAAAGTTTACATATCCATGTGCGTATGTTTCTGTGGTCGGTTTGGTTTGGTTTGGTTTGGTTTGGTTTTTCTAGCTCTCTCTGTGTGTTCCACAAGTAAAATGCAATTACACTCGTATCTATTGCACTGGCAATTGTTCCACTGACTATGGACTCCTGTGTGCGTTCCAAGTTATGTTGTGCAATTTTATATTGAGGTCACTGCGACTGACAGTAATTTATAAAAGTTTTGTTTATTTTTTGCCGCTTCCATAGTGGCACAAAACAAAACAAAAAAAGGTCAAGAGTTTTGCTCATTTGTAGTCACTTGATTCGGAGTGGGGAATGAGAATGGGGAATTTTACGAGATTAAATTGGAATTATGTGGATACAAAACAAAAAACAGTCAGCAAAAAAGTATTAAACACATATGAAAAGTCGTATAACTTTTTAATTTGTATACATAGATTTATTTGCCTGGTATTAAATAAAAATGAATTGAGGGTTTGCAATAAAATATTTATTTGTTCTTGTATAAAAAATTAACATACAAAGAAGGTTAAATTCAGAAGGTTATTTATGTATTTTCATAATTTTGTAAAGATTATTTATCATCTTTTAAAAGAACAATGCCAAATCAAACACAATTAACCATTTTTTATTTGTTAAGCACAGTATAAAAAGTATTTTAAATATACTTTAATCGAAATCACTTTCAAAAACATAAAGAAAACTAAAGAGAACTCCATTCTCATTTCTCGTAAATTCCCACTCAAGTAAATATAGTTAGTTGAATATACTAAAAATTACTTAATTTTTATAGGTGTTTTTTTTACATATTTTATATAAACATTTTCAAAACCACTTTCGAAAACATAAGCAAAACCAACGAGAACTCCATTCCCACTTCTCGATGGCGCCATCTACGTTCTCGCTGAATTAAGGACTCTTTATTTAGCAATGCGCAGACTCAACTCATATCGGAGTATAAAGGACATTACTCATTCAGCTAAGAACCAAAGCAGGGAAGCCCCGAGCACAGTTAATGCTTCACTTCAAATATAAAATAAGCTGGACGCGGATGTTATTCCACGGATGAAAGGTGAGGCCCAGATATTAGCCAACTCTGGTTGCGGCTTTATTTTTAATGTCAAAATGCATAAAAAAAAATCTATATAAATCCTTGTATATAAACGTAAAAAAAAATATTAATAAAGGAGAGTAAAACTGATTGCGTGGCACTTAAACTTTTTACGATCCGCTTCAAGTGGGGAATTACTTGATGTGTCGGTTGTTTGTTGAACTCTTTGCTGTATTTAAGCGGCCCATGAAATATGCATGAGAATCTGTCTGTCTGTCTGTCTGACTGACCCACCGATCCGACCCAGCATCGAATTGCGGATGCAGAAGTTCGGGAAACACAGAGCGGTGCGTCAGCTGCCGGAAAATCGGGAGACAAGGCCAAAAGTCGTCGAACTGTGAAAGCGGCTCAAACCAACTATGGCCAAACCACCGCCCACCCACAGTCTCGGCCCCGATTTTCATATGTTTTCCCGTGTATGTAAGAGTATTTCGCAAAAAATTGCATATTTCCACTCGAACTGAGAACTTTATTAATATTATTTTTATGATTATTATTGCGGCCCTGGACGTGAGTTGGCATAATTACGCCGACGATGTCCTCCCGTCCGAAATGGGCCAATTCGCTGGGATAATAAAAACGCATGAATGCCGGGCCAAGCCCCAGCACATGGTAGCTCAACGGACAACGGACAGCGACAATATTTTAATTAACTTAATTAAGCAATTTTTATTTTACCGCAGCCAGGTGAGGCTGTGCGGCAGCAGCCGAAGTCCGGCTACCATTGTTTGTCTTCCGATGAACCCCGTAGAGCGCACATTATGAATGCGGGAATTAACCAAAAAAGCAACATCTGATGGGTTAAGACCGGGGCTGAATCATCAGATAAATTGTCAGGTTAAAGGGTTACTAGAAGGTAACCTAAAGAGGACACTCAAATAAAGATACAATACAGAATTTACCCTATGAAATCATATTTAGTATTTGGATTATTTTAAGTAGTTCCTTGCTGCATTTCCATGATTCTAATATTGAAGTTAATAAACTGGTTTTTTATATAAATAAAGAACACCTCTTACTTGTAGCATTGAATTTAATGGGTGTCGGAATGTTTGTGTACTGGATGATTTTTTGAATTTGGCAAAGAAAATTCATACTTGGTTCAGGAATCGTGTTTCGCGGTTTTACATTCTACATTTTAAAGCAGGAATAATATTGTAAATCTTGAACAATTCGGTGTGGTCTATCGCTGGAAATATTCAAGGAACGGTGCCATTTCAAATCAGAATTAGAATTATTGCTTCGTTCGAGGAGGGTCCTATCCGCTCTTGAAGAGCAGAATGGCCACCTGGCCGAGATAGAAGTAGATGAAGTGGCGCGTCTCGTGGGTCACATACGATCCAAAGTTGCGACCGACGATGCAGTGCCAGGTGGGATTGTACTTCTTGTCGAACTCCTTCTTGATGTAGGCCGCAATGTCCTTTTCGATGTTGTATTTCTCCAGAGCCTGGGTGGCGCAGTCGACAGCATCCTGCTGCATCTCCTCGCTCATGTCCGCATTCTTGATCACCGCCTTGCGATCCGACATCGTGGTATCCTTTCGGGTTAACTGTGGGGAGATTTTCAATTTACTTTTACACCTATTCAACCGAAACTTTTTTTCCCCATTTACTTGCCTTCTTTTTTTTCTTCCCAATGTGTACTATTTGGGCACTGTTTAGAATTGATTTTTTTATATTACAGAAAGCAAACCAGCATTTGAATTATGTTGACGGCTAAGTCATACTTACACTTTAAAATCGATTTGTAGTTTTATTTAATTTTTTTTTGTCCGCAAATTTTGCAATATCATCAAAGCTGCACGTTTGGCGTTGAGATGGATGCTTTTCCACAAACTATCGGCGCGAATTTTTGGTTGTCATCAACATTAAGAGTTTTTCAACACTGAATGGAGTAGGGGTATTTTTCCACGGCTTTTTTTCATAAAATTAAACAAATTTGGTTACAAGAATTTAATTTAAAATACAAATTTTAGCACACTAAAATTATTTTATTGCCTATCTTTTTTGTGTTTGCATATTTTTGGGTCATCTAATTATGGTTATGAATTGACTTTGTTATCGATATTTTGTATTACATTATTTGGGCTTTATATAGCACTGGAAAATCATGAATATCATTATTAAAAATGTTATATAAAAAATGTAAAGGCATTTAGTAGGAAATCCTGATATTTAAGTAACAGAATACTTCAAATACTCTGAACAAGCTAAAATATTTGTTAGCTCTATCGATAGGTAACTCAATGTTTTGACAGGTACTGATCCCGATTGTTTTAATTTTTTATTAGTGGTATGCCCAATTTTAAAATAAAATCGATAAAGTTAAAAAAGTGTTCTTATTTGTTTCCCCATATCATATTACCCCCCGTTGGAGCGAGAAGCAACTCTTTATTTTGACAAATCAAATTGTGATGCCTTCAAATAGCTTTATGCTAAATATAAAAAAAAATCTTTTTTAAATTAAAATCAATATAGATATGAAGAGGTATTTTTTGTATCCCTAACATAATCATATTACCCACTGGTTGGAGCTATTATTTACCCTGTTCCCCCCGTTGGAGCGAGAAGTAGGAGTAACTCATAATTTTGACAGCTACTGTTCCGATTGTTTTAGCTTCTAATACCTCTAAAAATAAACAATTTTTAATTGTAATCGATATAGTTATAAAAAGAGTTCTGGTTTGTTATCCCACATAATCATATTACCCCCTTCGTTGGAGCTATTTTCCAACCCCTGTTCCGCCCCTGTTCACGCGATTGAAATGCTCACCGGGTCTAAACCGAAGGCGCCATCAAATCACAATCGCATGACACGGGCTGGATGCCGGAATTTGCACTTAATGCGAAATTCGTTAATTTCCTCGCTAGTCCTTGCTGCTCCTGGCTGCTCCTTGCTCATATCCGCACAGCTAAAGGTTGTTAAATTCGATTAGACATGCAATCAGCTCACGGGACTTGCAACTGCAACAGCAGGGGGGAAATTTCAGATTGAATTTTAATAACAGCTCTGCGCGGACACTAATCAAGTAATGCAACCAGTTTTGGTGCATATTATGCTACATACAATATGTAAAAAATACTTTTTTCATCCACTGTATATAGTGAGTGTGTATGTGTGTGTTCGTGCTGTAACAACGACAACATTGTGAACAAATTTTTCTTGTTTTACCTAATGAAAACGCTAATTTAGTGGACACACGCTATCCTTAATGAATGGGTCTGAGTTTTGGTAGGACTACCGGGTTTTAACTTTGATTGTCTAATTTATAGTGGGGGTCTCTTGTTTGAAAACGGGATTGATTCTACTTCCGCCGATTTTCCCATAATTCACACTTCATTTAGTTTAAATTTATGAAAAGGCATCATTTTGTTGCATGTGGTTTGAAATAGGAATTACTTGAAGATTTCCGGGGAGAGGTTAAAAGTTATTTAAAAATTATATTTAAATAAAATAGTAGGACTGTTTATTTGAATAAATAATATGATTAGTGAGATTTCAAAAGATACTTATTACTTCAAATAAAAACAAATCATGATAGGACTGCACAAATAAATTGTTGAAATAAATTCTTGTAACAAACTTCATTAAAAAACTCAAAATTTAACTATGAATACTTTGAAATACAATATCACAAACCTCTTTAAATACATGTACTAAGTGTCAATCATTTTTCTAACTTTAAATACCCCAAGAAGCATCTTAAACTCAAAACTCTTAAAGACACCTTTCCATCGAGTGGAAAACCTCTTCAATTCTTAAGTACCATCCCAATTGCAATAAAATCTCGGGAATACAGAGAACGAACACTTTTCTCGAGCTGCACTTTCTGACAGGACTCAATTGTGGAAATGAAAAATAACTTCATAACCGCATGTTAAATCTTTGCTTCACCACCACCAACCGCCACCCACCGCCCCCCTGCCCCACCCCATTTCCGGTTCGGGCTTTGTGCCACATCCGCATAAAGCAACAGCAACACAATCGCACAATATTTCCGGGCAAAGGTAATAAATAAATTGCATACGTAATTAAAATCGACGACTTGGCTGCACAGGACTCCTCCGCCTCCGTCTCCGACTTGGGCAGCTCCTTCGCTCCCCCAAACCCGCCTCCGTCCTCCTCCCGGGAATTGTTATAGCAATTACAGGAGCGGCAACAACAATGGCAACAACACGGAACAATGGCCAGGGAACAAAAGTTTTCCCGAGTTGACTCCCCGTGTGTGCGGCTCCGCTTTAACGTCAACTGTATTTCTTTTCCCATTTCCCCATTTCCCATTTTCCCCCGTGCTCCTCGGTGGCTTTTGTTGCCTGTTGGCAGCTCTTTTGTTTTTCACTCAAGTTGCATGCGAACAACATGGAAATGCTTAATGGTGAAAATAAGGAAATGGGCTGGAAGGTAAGCAGCTCCGCGTTAAGTTACCTCCTCGAATCGGGGGTATATCTTTCTTAACGGGGATCGAGGATTATCCCAAGAACAATGTAGTTCTCTAATATTATTCAGTTCGAGTTTTTCTATCATTATTTTTTGGAATTCGTGTTCCGAAATTGTTATTAAACATCCTCCGACGTTGTAATAATTTGTTGCATTAAAGTAGGAGTAGTATTGTTAAATAAAATTTATATATTTAAATTTTTAAATTAAACTATTTTTATTTTTAAGTATATTTTTTATAGGGCATCCAAAGATTCGATACAAAAAACCGCGATAATATTTGCTTTTAATTTGACGTCATGAACAATCAACGTCAGCGTCGACGTCCGTCTTTTGCTTGTTCAACAATTTGCATGATAAAGACTCCGACTCGGTTCGAGAATATATATATATCTTTCACGATTCGTGTATTGTTGCTTCCCTATTTGACAAAAGTCAAGCATCAAGGGGATACTCATTAAGGATTTGCACAAATCGAGAGCAGAAATTTAAGAGTTTCAGTTCGATTCGCACGCGGTTATAGGATAAGAGTTATGAAAGCATAAACGGCTTGTTGTTGCTGTTGTTGTTGTTGTTGATGTCAGGCAGGCCATTAAAAAATCAAAACAAGTTAACGGCAACGGTAACCGAACGAAAGGCGAACGGCAAAACCGGAACCGGAAGTGAGAACAGGGCTCAGTGCCGCAAGTTTGCGGTGGCGACGGCGGCATGCGGCATGTGCAGGAAGTAAACTCACCAGCACACACAGACAAACAAGCTCGGAAAGGAGCAAAGTCCTGGCACCCAATGTTGTTGTGGCTATGTACACTGGGGGAAAAAAAATATACCCATGACCCGTGGCTTCGGATTCGCGATAAAAAAGAAGTCTGCGCCTGATGGCTTTTTGTCTGTTCTAGCGACCTTATGGAAGTTGTGCTGACATCGGTGAACCATGTTCGAGGAAGAGGGTCACTCCCCAATCCTTGCTCCTTACCCCGTGTCGCCTTTGGGGCAACAAGTCATCGCAGGCTATACGAAATTTCTTTGAGTTTTCTTTTTTTTTTTTTTTTTTTTTTTTTTTTTTTTTTTTTTATTTGAATTGTTTGAAATTGCAACGGAGTTTCACTTGCCCTTGGCCAAGTTGAGTTCGGTGCTCTCCACTTGGGCTTGTGCAGATGTCAGCGTTTTGGCATTATAATGCCATTAACTTTGCCATAATTCAGTGCTGCAAACGCAGTTCCGTAGCGACAATTTATGCATAATGAGCACGGTCTTGTCCTGCTACCAAAACTCCATGCATATGCAACTGGTAACCCAGCAAACAAAATAGTTGACTTTAAAATGGAAAGGAAACAAAATTAATATAAAATAATTATAGCTTAAGAAATTCCTATTATATAGCAACAAAAGTAGTTCAAAAAGTACCAAAAATATATAAATATTTATAAAAATATAAAGGAATATTTTGTAATAAAATATATAAATATCAACAAATTCTAGCTTAATAAATAAATATTATTTACCAACAAAAAATGATTCAAAAGTACCAAATATATATAGTTCTCTAGTATTAAATTCAAATCAACTTAAATGTTTATTGTTTGAATATGTTACATTATGTGCCTATAAATATAGATTATAATGGTATTAAATCAAATTTTAATATTTAAAGAAATACATTTTATATCTCTCCTCAAAACGTATATATATATATTCCTGTTCACCTGTTGAAACTCATCTCTAGCTCAGATTGTTCACTGGGTTACTCCAAAGTCCTTCGAAAATGAGCTCCTTGTTTGCAATGTCGCCCGCTGGGTAACTAACTGTAGTCAGCAGTAGTTGGCAGAGTCATATAGCCATGGCTTTGACTGTATATATATCCAGCAGCCTGACATGAACTAAGCTTATGGCATATGGAAGCTGCTGAGTGAGTATCTGTGTGCAGGTGCAGTTTCTTGGGAAACTCCAGATACACAGAATCGAGATACTTTCGACGGGTTTCTGTTGGTTCTGGCCAACTCATGACTTGCATTCACGTCAGCGAATAAATTTTCCAGTTTTGGGGGATTTTCTTTCTCTGGTGCCCCAAAAAATTTAAGACACAGCACACACACACATACACTGAGAGGAAACGAGGGAACGAAAAATGTTCACATTCTGCATATTTGCATTGGGCAAATTAATTTTTGCCAGCCATATTTACATTTCCCTGCCCGCACTTTCTCCTCCATTTCTTTCTGTAGTCATGACTCTGCAGATTTTGTGGTGGTGTGCGTGTTCCGCACACATGCAAACATATTTGGTTAATTAAAAATGGCTGCAAAATGATTTGACTTTTATCGCAAAATGCCTGTTGCCTGTTTTAGGAGCGAAAACTCAGCTTGAGGTCTCGTGTTGATTAAATTAAATTCATATTTCTCATCCCGCAAATAAATCATTTCTGTTTAGTTTTCGGTTGTGTAAGGATTTTTGTGGGCAATGTTAAAATTTATTTATTAGTTGTTTAAATTAGGATTCCTGAGGTTTCCTGAGGCCAGCAGAAATTGTTTTATTTATGTGGTACAACTTTTCATTGTTTTATTAAGAACAAATATTACTTTATATATAAAAATATATAGTTTGACATATTTCGAAGGCTTCACAAATGTTTGCATTTTATCAGGAATATTTATACTTTGGCTTACTTTGTGTGTGGGAGCAAAGTTAAGAAGTTCAAGAGCTAAAATTTGTCCTGCTTACAAATAGAATACAAAAAATACCATCACATGCCATTGTTTGCATGCCCTTTGCATACTTTCCCGAACTACTTTTCCCCACTTTTCCCACTTCTATTACTGCTGCTGGTTCTGCCCTCGAGTGCATCGGGAAAACTTTCACATTTGTCTCTGTCCCGGCGATCAAAGTTTTCGGCTTAAATTTCTGCATGCACTCTTCAAACACGCAATTGGCATGTGACGACAAAACATACGATTCCAATTTTTCTTTTCCGCCTTCAGACTCCTATATCCTTTTTTTTTTATGTTGATATTTCAATTTGAAAAGTTTGACTTAGTTGTCAGGGTTTTGTCAGCTTTTCGATTAAAGTTTTGCATGCGGCAGATTAAAAACTTTCCTTTCCTAAACTTTAGTATTTTTCATGTATTTTTCGGTTTTTTTCTTGGCAGGTCTTTTTGGTGGCATTTGCATTCGATTGCCAAGTGGCACAGTTGCAAGCCACATGTGTTCACTTAAAGTGTTAGTAAAAGAGTTTACCACAATTTTTAAAATGGGTGAAATGGTTAAAGATACTTCAAAGTAACATTGTCAAATTTATATAAATTTAATTCAAGCTAAAACTATACTTTTTGTATAATAATTTTAAATCAATAGATCTCAGACATCAACTCCATTCAATTTTGAAATATTACCATTTTCTATATTTACTTTTATTCAGTATATATCTCAGACATCTTTTTTGTATTTACTAACAAGACAAAAGCCAAAGAAACACACAATTTTCCCACAAGCACTCGCAGACAGGCAAGGAAAACATTTTCCTTTTTTTCCTTTTTTATGTCATTTAGGACTTGTTGGCGTTTACGCTTTTGACGCTCCACCAAACGATGAAAGGCGGGCTGGAAAATATTTAAATTTTTAATGCTATTTCAGCGTAATTTGGCAGTTCGTTAGGCTTGTTAGGGGCTCCCTAACACTCAGCCCACGTATCGCACATAAATATGAATAACAACAAAGTTGAGCGGGAGGCGGGAAAAAAAGCAAAAAAAAAAAGAAAACCAAGTGCCATATTTGTGGCTATATGGGAATGTGTGTGTGTGTGTGTGTGCCAGTCACATGACACATCGTTATGCTTTGTTAATGGACTCTGGGCCTGGCCTAAACAATGTTGGGTGGAAAGACGCCTCAGCTGGCAAAGCACATTAAATTAAATGTAATTATATAGATCACGTTAATTTGCATATATTCAAGTGGATGCTGGCGAAAATTGTCAATTACATTGCACAGCAAAATGTGAGATTGAAAATATATTAAAAATATAAAGAAATTTATATATTTTCTTAAATATAATTTAGCTAATTAAATTAATATTACTAAACAGAAATATTTCTAAATCTCTTTCTGGCAATGTTCGATTGTCAACACTCGCCCAATTTAATTTCAGATTTTGTTTGGCTTAAAGCCTTCGTCCTTTTGCTAGCCGCCTGCACAAACATACTCACCTGAGCAAACACCACCCCCAGGAACATTTGGAGATGTGTGTGGACGGGGCCACCCACTTGGCTGCCCGCTCCAGAGACCAAATCCTAAAATGTAACTTTAAACTGCCTGGAAGCGAAGGCAACAACATCAAACACTTCGCTCCCGGCGTCAGCACGAAAACTGCATGCGTGTGTTTACTCTGCGTTAATGAAGTTCTGCGATGAATGCACTGAAAGAAAATGTTTGCTATTAATGTGTGCAAAATTTGCAAAGAAAAATGGGTGGTGCCAAATAAATAAAACAAATTTGGAAGGAATGATTTCATTATAGAAGTTTCCTTTGCGGAATTTATGGCTTTTAAAGGTTAATTTTGAGAGATCATTTAATTTACAAATTAGCTACATTTTTCAATAATTTTTTATATATTAAGATAGTTTCATAGTTTCACATAAAAGTTACAATTTAAATTTCTGGTAAAATAAAATACTCAAACAATCTACAACGAAAACTATATCTTTCCCTGCAAATTTGTTTTCAGTGTACTTCAGGTGGGGGAGGCTGTCGAAAAATGGCTGGAAAATGTGGAAGGGATATGGGAAAACGGTTGCAGGGGTAGAAGGGTGAAAGGGTGGAGTGTGGCACCGTCTACGCATGCAGACAGCTTAGCGTCATCAGCGCGCTGGTTGGCAAAGGTAAATGGCAACTGTAACGTTAATACCGTTGCACATGGAGCGCAAATGAAATGAAATTGGAGGCAGATAGACAGAGAAGCTCATATCTCCGTATCTCTTTCGCACTTCTACACTTTCACACCCACTCCCACACCCACTCCCAGCCATCAGACATCAATGACAGCGAGTGTCTTCTATGCAATTAGTGCTTTTGTTGATTATGCTGCGAATGCGTGTTGGGGATTTTCGTATCACTCCGTTTTATATCCATTACTTACAGTGTATATAGGATAACTGACATCAGTTAAATTCTATGTGAAGATACAAGATATAGATACAGATGGTCTCTAAATTATAAAGCCGTTTTTGAAGGGGATTTAATGATAACATTTCATGACTCCTATATTTAACATTTTTCATTTTATCATGCAATCAATTTAATTAAATGAATTCACTTTTAATATATTGTAGTATTTTTTGAAAATAAAATTTTTTTTTCTAATTTAAACCCTCAATTTTTAAGGGGTATTTTATATTCTCCATATTATATTTTTATTTATTGTCTCCCTTTATTTTTATGCTGATAACTTGGTCGTTAGCTTTTTGTGCATGCTTAATTAAAGAGAATTTTGAACTAATGAGTTGGAAATGTTAATGAAATATGAATATGGAAAATAAGGGTTGATAAAAGATTTGATGCGAAATTATTTCCTTTCACTTTTTTAAAATTTCCAAGTCCATTTATTTACTTATCGAACCACAGGCAACGCCATCAAAATGATCAATGCAGCTAATCATCCACATAACTGGAAAAATATACAAAATTTTTAACAAGTTGTTTGAGCAGAACACAAATTTATAAAAAATAATGAAAAATGAGGGAAACTCGATAGCGGAAGTGAGCGGGAAACCATTTTGAGGGGCGCACAAAAAATGGGAAAACATTAAACAGATTTAAGCAAATTTGTTTTGGTGCGTATGCCATCAATAACTTTGCCAGCATATTTGACTTGTTACCCTCGGTATTTCTTTGCCCTTTTCTTTTCTTTTCGAGGGTTGCTTACCAAAAGGGTTCAAAACGAATATAACCAAAAAAAAAAGGAAACAGCGGTTTTTGGCGGCTTCTATCATCAAGTACCCACCCTTCGGGGCTTTTGGCTATCTAACTTGGGCTAATGTTTGCTCTTCTTCAACTTCACTTTCATGCAAATGTGCTCCACTTTGCCACTTCTGATATGCAAGGAAGTGCTGTGAGCTTTAAAATAAAAAGGAGATAAATCAAGGAATAAAGGAGATAGTTTCTAAATTATTACACTAATTTTTGAGGGGAATTTTATTGTTACAAGAAAAGAATAGTTAATTCGCAGCCTGATTCTAACAAACAAAAAAATGTTGTTAAACTTACCTTTTGATAAGAAAGAATCTTGAATTAATGTGAACAAGTTAATTATGATTAAACAAAAAGTTTATGTGATTTTTCGAAATTTTGATTGTTTCTAAAAATCTCCACATCTGGTTGTAAAAGAGCCAAAATGACCAACTCTGCCAAGGACGCTCTCACAGTGCCCGAAAAAGTATGCTACACTTTTGACAGTCTTTGGCAGTGACGTGGCCTGTGCTAATTTTCTATTTCCTTCAACTCAACTTTGTTGTATGTAATTTTTAAATCGATAACCAAAAGTTTAGAGGGAACCTATTTCGTAACCTTTCTTCGTTTATTTTTCAAATATATTTTCGCATGAAAATCACGAAGTTGATGTCAAAAAAACATTTTTATACCTTATCGAATTTTGGTTTTGCGCCCGAACTCCAAATCGGTGTGCCACTAAAAAGTATTACAATAATGGGCATGTAGGCGTGGTCGGGTACCCCTTGTTGCGGCACAAACAATTTCCCAAGTTGTCAATAAAATAGAAGAAAAAATGTGATGGCGGTTTCGTACTGCTTGGAATATCTGAGCAGGTAAAAACCCTCAACGGGGTCCTGTGGCAAAAATATTTGTGGTATCCACTCAACCTGACTTGTCACTTGCAGTGCGTTGAGCGACAGGAACGACAAAGGATTGACATCCTTCAAGTGTCAAAGAAATGGAATACGACGAAACCACATTTCGTATTCATGAGCACGCAAGTTTCGCAAGACTAAATTTGTAAGATACTTTTTGCTGATTTTCCACTTTCATTATTTGCAATCAAATCTAAGAGATTTTTGACAAAACAATAAAGTCGTCAATAAATTTTATAGAGTTATTGATAGTTACATAAATTATATAAATATTTAATTAAACTCATTTTTTAGTAAAAAACAATATGTGAAATTGATTAAAATAATTAAGGAATGCACTTTTCATGAATATACTCGTAAATGCAATTTTAATTAGGTATAATTAATAATTCATCAGATCATTTATAACAACAATCACTAGTGGGTGAAATTTGCAATTTGCTTTCAGAAACTACAAATATTTAAAAAAAATAAATAAAATAAATATAAAAATAAACAAAATGCTTATGTTTTTAAATTAATTTAAATACTTTAAACCAAGAGCAAAGAACCTCAAACCTTCCTTAGATTTTCCAGCCTGGTAAATGAATAAAACTTAGCTGGATTTGAGGTTGAGTGGATTTTAAAGTTTCTAGCGATTTAAAATGTAAATAGCCGGCAATTAGCTGGAAAACAGCGGCATATGCTGGCTGAAAATGTGGCACAAACAGAAGAGGAGGGGGCACACACACAGTGGCTGGCAAAAGCGTTCGCACTCGGCCATACATACGCACCTGCATAGTGCCGTCTGTCACCTGGCATCAATGCCCCAGATGCCGTTGGCAATGTTGCCCCTTCCCCAAAACCCCTTCCCCACGCCTCTGCGCCTTCATCTGAGAACCACCAAACAATGCAGGCAGCCAAGTGGGAGAGCTCAACAGGAGAGAGTGAGAGGGGGGGCGGGGGGAGGTGGAGTTGCAGTGCCAATGTGCCTTTGTTGGCCACTTTTTTTTCGCCCTCACTCCGACTTGTTGCCACATCATCATCGTCATCGTCATTAACATCATCATCATCGTCATCGTGATGGCAGAGTCCAGGCACTTGCCCTGTAATGAGTTTGCCATTTTATTTTATTTATTTGTCACCGGCTTTGTTCCAGACGACAAACAAACGACAGCCGTGGAAAGTTCCTTTGCTGCATTTTAAATTCAAATTAAATAATGATTTAAGTGCCCCAAGAGGCTTTGTCATTGAGCATTTTTTTCTTTTTTCTGCCGGATGTGGAACGAACTGCCCCAGGTGTGCCATAGTCAGATAGTCAGGGGGGAGATCCTATAGCCCAGGTATATATATATAGTATTGTTCGCGTACCCTTTTTGTTTGGCCACCTTTAATTTAAATATTTATACAATATAATTCTAAAGTCGCAGGGAAATTGAATGTCATTATATAGAAATTAATAAAGCGTTGGTGATTTGACAATGAGTAAAAAGTAAATAATTATTAATTCATTCATCATTTTGATAATGCTTTTTATAATTTTGTTGTACTTTTTTTGTTCTTATTATTCTTTTTAAAACAGTGGCATAATTTAAATGGTGGAAAATTCTTTATTGTGAATTTTTTAAATACAAGTATGTGTTTTTAATAATTATTTTTAGTTTAAGTGGTGGAAAATTCTTAAAAGAAAAATGTTTAATATTTATAAAAGGTTGATCTCTACAAAAGTAAAACCATTTCATAACTCTTCAAGCCAATAAAAATGATAACCCTTTATATTTTGTATCTTTTTGTCCATAAAAGTAATTTCCTTGTAAAAAAAGATGGAAATTTAAAAATTGTGCACTCTGCCAATTGACGTATATTTGGCTACCAACCAATGCACTTTACCAAAAGCTCATCTATTTTTTTTTTTGTGACCCAGTTTGAGCCTTTAAGCTGGAAATACGTTTATTCAGTTGCGAAATTCGTATCTATGTACTATATATGTCGTTGCACAGGGCAAGAACCTTTTTGGCATGCAACAGACATAGAAATGCTATTCAATCTGAGGAATATAGAGAGAGAGAGATAGAGCTAGATATAGAGGGAGATAGCTAACATGGACAGTTGGACAGTTGGTGGCAAAAGGCAGAAATCAAATTACAATTTCAATATGCGATGCGTACTAAATGTCTGCTGGTGTCAGTTTTGGCTTTCAATGTGCAACATGCAACTTTCAACTTGATGTTTACAGTTTATGTACATATGTATGTGTGTTCCTGTCTCTGTCACCGTGTGAGTGAGTATCTGTGTGTGTGTGTGTGTGGGAGTGTGTGCGTATGTTTCTGGCGGCTTCATTTTGATTTGGATCCAAACACACACACACACAAAATGGATTTCTCGCCTGTCCATTCAAAACATTTCTATGCGGAGCCACTGCAATTTAGAGATGACAGTTTGAATTATGATAAGAATATGTTGCAAGGAACTTAAATTTTTGTTGGTCCCTAAGATACAAAAGATTTTGGCTTTAATTCTTCCAATATTTAAATAAAACCAAGGCAGGTGCCAATGCTAGGCCCCAATTTAAAGACATATTAAAAAGATGTTAATATTTCAAAGAAAATAGATAATTAAAGCAATTAGATAATAAACAAGACAAATTAAAAAGATGTAAATATTTCAATAAAATACATAATTAAAGTAATTAAAGTCTTGTTTATTATTTTGTCATTAGGCTGTATATTGGCGATAGGTTCACTCTTTTAATTTTAATTTTTATAAAATCCAAAAAGCTTTGTTAGAGGTATTATATTTGATTCTCTCGATGTTTTCATTGTTTATATAAGGTGAATTATTGTAAAATTGTATAAATATAATTGTATTCAAAGCGGTTGACACTTAAAACATTTATTTAAAATCAATTTAGTCAACGCTAAATGGACTTACTCATCTCTAATCCCAAATTCAGTTTGCGTTTGCATTTTGTGTGCGTTTCTCTGTCACTTAATGGAATTTATCACATTTTAACTGTGTGACAGAAGCCGGACTGCCGGTTGCAGGTTCAGACAGTTGTTGCTCCTCTTGACTCAACTCCTCTCCAGCTGCAGCATCAGCTCCTCTCCAGCTGCAGCTCCAGCTCCAACTCCAACTCTATCTCCAGCTCATCTGCATCAGTCATTGGCATGCATGGGAAATTGGTAGCCAAAGTGTCACAGTTATTGATTTGGGGGCATAAATAATGCATGGCCAACAAGTGTGCCGGCTTGTTTATTTATTACATGATTTATTTACGCACAGCAAACGGCTGCAATTAAAAGCGCTTTTAGCCGATTTAGTGTAATGTCAAAACTCGCTAAACTATCCTGAAAAAGTTTGCCGCAACTTAACTACTCCAGACAGTGATTATTAAATTAAAACGTGCACGAAAAACTTTCATATCCCAGCATCCAAAAGATGGGAAACTTTCCTCCTGAACTCCTTCCTTTCCCTCACGCTCTCATCATTTTGCCCATTTTCTTCTTTCCATAATTTAATTCAAGTTTTTTTTTTGCCCAACTGCAAGGCATAATTTATTATGCGGGGCAAAAATCTGCTGCACCAAATTTGTCACATGGGATAAATAATAAGAGGGAAACTTTTTCCGCAAAATGTGGATTGAGAAGAGCCGAAAAGTATGGGAGAAGTAGGAGGAGCACCAACAGCAGCCTTGGGATTTGCGTCAGAGTTAGGGCAGATTACTCATACGCCCCGTTCGCAGCTGCCAAGAGCAGAAGCGCAAAAAAAAACAGAAAAAATAAGAGTTTCATATAAAATAGTGAGATCAGGTGAGCGTGAAATTAGAGCTAAGCTAGTGAAGATGATGTGTAGGAATGAGCCAATTTATCCTTGGTTTACCAACAGCAAAAATGACAAGGATCTTTTATGGATAATGTTGTCATCAAAATATTTGATAGTATCTCACGGAAGTATCTCTTTATAATGGTCAAATAAAAAAGGTAAAAATTTCATTGAATTCTCCTTTTTTAGTTGTGTACCTTATTGTACTTTATCAATAATATAATTAATATGACTTTAAATAATATTAACATTTTTAAAATTGTATTTATTATATTATATTTAACTGAGATTCTTAAGAACTCAACCTATAATCAACAATATAACATTTTATCGATATCTCGTTTTTAAATAAAATTTAATATTATTTATTTTTAATATCAATACAAATGCTGAGTTCCTTCTTAACAACTCAACCTATAATCACCAATAAAAGTTTGTTAAATAACCATAATCTACTCCCAATCATTTCATTTCCGTCTGAATCCAATTATTTTTAGTCTGGGATTTGTGACCACTTCTGTATGGCGTTTTAATGGAGTAACAAGCATATCTTACCGAGATCCTTGAGCTTTTTATCACCAAGACAATTGTCTTGGACCCGCCACTAAATATGTCAAAATAAAGGCAAATTTATACACAACCTGATAAAAAAAAACAAGAAAAAGAAAACCCGGAAGTGGAACAAAAAAAAAAGTAAATAAAAGAGGGTATGACTTTTTGGCTGGAGGGGTGCAAAAAGCAAAGCTGCAACAATTCCTATCTTGACACTGTCATCTATTCGAGTAAAACTGGGGAAATTGGCCCGACACCGGGGCTTTTCCTACCCCTCCCCCCCCTCGCTATAGAATATACCATCTTCATCTTTGTTGTTGCCTTGGCACGCCTATCACTCGAATTGAATCAAATTACCTTGTAATCTTAACCTTAAGGTTATTTGCCATTGCCCACAAAAAGCGCTTTGAGCTCGACTGCGTTTAGTTACAATTTGAGTGGAACTGGAGAACTGGAGAACTTGGTGGATACCCAGCCATAGAATAAAGAACCGGAAAGGTATCTCCGTCTCCGCCTCCATTGCACCTTTCACACTTATTCGAGTTTATATAAATGGAAATCTAACATTACGTCCTATCATGATTGCAAAGTTTAAGTGAGTTTTGTGTCAAGTGCAAAGCTCCTTGAGGTTCCTGTTTTATTTGTTGTTGTTTTTGTACCTTTGGGGGATTTGGAAAATGTAGCAAGTCAATCAAAAATGATGGGAGTAGAGGGGAGAGGGGAGAATAGAGTGTGTGGTTGGAGGTCTAAAGTTTAACATTGCAGTTCAATAATCTCTCAAGTGGATCTGCTTCACAATCAGCCATCGAACTATCTTAAGGGATTTTATAAAAATAGCAGAGATTGAAAAATGGCCACAAATAATCTTATTTAATACATAATTATAACCACCAAAAAGGGGAATTCAAAATTAATATATTATGATGCAAATAAATTAAACTCTCATATTTTGGAATGCTCATAACTAGCTAAAAAACATTTTATTCAACTAATACTGTATAACAAAAACATTTGTAGTAAACAAATAACTCAGGAACTCAACCAAGGAGGCTCAATTAACAAGGATCTTTACTGATTCATGCCGTACAGCATCTTCATTAATTCGGGAACATACTCATCCCATGTGGATTGAAAAATACTTCCTGCCACCGGAACACCCATCTGATATTTCTGCGAGAATTTCATTACATCAAAATTGCTGTGACCATCGGCATTACTCAGTTCCATTTTCTTCTCATCAAAGACCAGTTTATCTGGTTGCTGATAGACCAGGATAAGATAACGCTGCATTCCACTATCCTTCGGTGGCAGAGGACCAAAATAATCAGCAATGACCTGACCCTTCATAACATCCATGCCTGGAACATTGACCACCAGCCAATGGAGCCAAGAGCGGTACATGGGATTCTCATGATTCGGGGCATCCGGACAAATCATTAATACCGTGTAAAATGATTCGGGATTTGCAGTCCATTCGATCATTGGTTGCAATTTCAGTTCTGTTGGTGTGTAGGTCTTTCCTTCCTCAATGTCGAAGGTATTGTCATATCGAATCTGTATTTTATTTCTCATAAATCAAGTTTCTTGGATCCAAAATAAATACTCACTTTCAGCAACTCCTTGGGAGGTTCCTCCAGGATATCCGGCACCACTTCCATATCCTTCATTAACCCTGCCTGACATCGACTATGGCAAATATAGCCAACGAACAACAAAGTCAACCAATGCAATTTCATTTCGAAACTCTCTGACTGTAAACTCCATTAGTTTCAGCACATTATATAGTCGGATTGTCAATAGCAAGGGTTATTTAAATAATTGGGTCTATTTTCCATAATTCCTGAGGGTTAAACGTCGGCCAAACAAATATGTACAATCTATTTCTGATGATTGGCCCAACTATAACTATAACTATTGCAACTGGATCATTGCAATTGAAATTCATTCACTCCAATAACTAGCGAATAAAATTAGTCACGCAGCCCCTCGAATTAGTGAACGATATGTAAAGTATCTTTTAGTTTGATTTGAGGTGTTGAGAAAAATATACAAAAATATATAGTCTGATATATAGTATTTATTATAAAATTCTTTACAATTTCTTAACCAGTTAAATTCTAAGTTTTATTTTAAAAGTTCCTGCAACAAATTATAAGTTTTAATTTTATAGTTCCTGCAGCAAATTATAGTAATAAAATCCCTCTTAAGCTGAATAAAATTTTCACATTTGAAATTCTTAGGCATTCGAGAATTCTCGAGCCTAATGAGTTCATTCAAGTTAAAACAATTAATTTAAATGCAATCCTAATGACTTTTGGCCTTGCACACACACACACACACACACATTTGCCACTCCTTTCGCGTGGAAAACCAAGACCGAATGAAACATTTCATTATAGCTGGCCAAGGATTTTGAAAAGCTAAGCTCCCAGCCAGAAAATGCATTTACATGCCAATTATAAAATATTCCCAGCTGCTTTACATGATTTTACCCCTCCGAGCAGAAGAAAAATTGCGGCAAGAGGAGGAGGGAAAAAAAAGGAAACACAATTCAGAGCTGGCAGGAGAGTTGGCAACATGTGCGTCTAATGTGCGCACATTAGCAACACAAATGCAGCCCGGGATGAAGGACGTAGGAGTCTCCAAGCCAAAACTCATCTCGAGGAAGGATCTGAAATACGAGATGGAAGAGATGGATGGCGAGGAGAGAGAAGAGAAGGAGCCGGCAGCCAGGAGCAGGAGCAGGAGCAGGACTAGAACGAGAACCAAAGCCACTCAAGCAGACGAACGCACTTAATTTATGCAATTTGGTTAACAACGTTAAAATAGTAGACGGTGCCAAGAGAGGAGCCCAAGGATGCCAGACATAAATCAAAATGGAAACAATAACCCGCCAGCGCAGAGCGAGAGAGATAGCAGTACACTGAGACAAATAACTGAAATTAATCATACCGTTTGCATAAAATATCTGCATTTTCAAATATAAAATTGAAACCTTTTATTGCAACTAAAAATATATTATTCTTACCTTTATTAAAGATAAATTTATAATCAACAATTGTAGATAATATTTAATATAATAATATGTAAATAAATATTTCAAGTACAGCT
>JAJJHY010003831.1:6732800-6750081 GCA_021224005.1 Drosophila setifemur | reverse complement strand
AAAAGTTTTCTAGGTTACTTAATGTTTGTTTTTTTTTCAGGAAAAAACCAATTTTATTATTATTACACTTATTTAATTTTATTTTATTTACCATAAATTTTCATGTAAATTACCTTATAAACCTACCAATTATTGGTTTCTGTGTAGGCACACATGTGCGGAGCGGGCTGGTGGATTGGTAACTGTAGCGAAAGGAGTAATAAGGATAATGAAGCGGCAGCTTTTGCGGCATGCAACAACCATGGGGCACTTGCCTTGTAAACGATGATGAGCACGATAATGATGGCATTTCAATGAGCACACACGCACACACTCTCACTTACCCACACACTCACTCACTCACTCACGCGAATTTTCCTGGTATCCCCGTCACCGACATTGCAATTTCCACCGTTCCTGGCCCAATATTTGCCCAAAATATTGGCTCATTATTTGACATTATTATAGATTAATTAGCTTATTAATTATTTCATCGTTTGGGATGGGGTCGGGGGACTCCGCTCATGTTTATGACGTGCGGACGTGTTTTTCGGAAAAGTTATTAATATTCAAGCAATTAGTTGCGGGAAAATAGCAAGTTTAATCTGGTATTTAAATTTTCTTTTGGAGGCTTAAAGGTAGTCCCAAAAAATTATATTTGCCTTAAAATGATAACTGATAAAAATGAATTGGTAAATTCCAAATCCAACTAATAATTCGAATTTTTTTTAGTATTTTTTAGGTAATTACCAAAATATGGAAAAATTCACAATTCAAATACAATTTCCTGAATTTTCATTACCTAATATTTTTAGCTAATTACCATTGATAACTCTATATTTAATAGATTGAGCAGATATTAGAATTGAACCTTGAAACGGGGTCGGTAAACTCCTGTCGTATTTCCATGAATATCTTTGGGATACTCATTTTGGGGTTCACATTATTCCTCCCCCCTGCGAAACCCTTTAGACAACTACTTAGTTTGTTGGTGGCTGCTTTATCTAGCCAGTTTTACAAGTTTTCCCCAGGGAGGATTACAACCAGCATCGAGATGAAGTCTTCTCCTCCGTCCCGAGTTGGCAGTTATCCTATTCAGGGAAACTTTTCCGTCGTTGTTGTTGGGATTCTCTTGGCGCACTAATTTGCGTGACCTTTCGGAGATGGTTTGGTGGTGGTGGAGATGGTAGAGATGGGTGTGCACTCTAGACAGCTAACCAGGTAACCAGCTAACCGGGTAACCAGCTACCCAGACAACGGACCAGGACCAGGAGCAGGAGCAGGGGACCAAAGCCTTTTTGAATGGCATTTCATTTGCCTTTCAACGTTAATACCATGGAAAATGCATAAATTGTGGCCACCAAGTGCTTGGATATTTGCAGCCAGAACAATGCTCATTCCATGGTCTTAAAAGAAAATGCAGAGTAAAACTGGGATATCAACTGGTATATATTTTCTATCTTATCAGGGCAAGCTTTTAAAAATAGTTTATAAAATAAAAGGGAAGGGAGTACTAATTCGAGAAGTTTTCATCCCATTGTTGGTTAATAACTTAGCTGAAAGTGTTTTAGAATATAAATAAAATTGTACATCTTTGCGGAAATTCATAAAATAAATCATTACGAATTGAATTTCCTTAGCTGGGGTATCGAAATGATAAAGCCAATGAAGAAAATAAAACCGAAACACAATTCAACTGGAAACTTGGATAAGTAAAGTCAACAAAAGGGGCCAATCAAAAGACGCACTTTAAAGTGGGGCATCTATATCCCTTTGGGGGGTATATATTAGGCGATTTGCATATATATGCATAAATAAATCAAGCTGATCAAAACCATATTCATAGTGCTATCCGCACACTCGCTGGCAAAAGTTTACAACAAAACGATTTTCCACTTGACATAAGCTCAAGTGGCCCACGGCCCCTCTCGACGGGAAATTCAATCTGTTCTTTCCATTTAAACAATTTTTGAAAAACTTGTTTATAACTCAATTTTTGCATACACACACACACACACGCGCATAAGCAAAACGAAATAACACTTAAATAAATAAACACAAAAAGTGCTTATCCAATGGCAAAGTTGGAAAATGAACAATTCCATTTTGCGTTTGATTGTGAATGGGAAAACTCGAACGCGAAGAATCCTCCAAAAACGAAATGGATATATCCCAACGAGTCGCTTTTAGTGCTCTACTATATATGTGTGTGTGTGTGTGTGTGTTTGCCAAAGGATACAACATTGAAATTGCCAAATGGCTATGCATTTGTTTGTGTGTGTGTGAGCCAGGCTTTCGAAAGGCCGAACCCAAGGGGGCGTGGCTGGAAATTTTTGAGTGCTATATAAACTTTTTGCAGCACTTGTTTTTGCACAAAGCATTTTTTTATTTAAATTATTCAAGGCTGATACTGGCAAACTACGAGATATAATAGTTTTAAGTTACTGTATTTTTAAGTTTGATTTAATTTTACAAAAATAAATTTGTAATATTTTTTAACGATGATGTATTAGTTAGGAATATATCTTAAATAAAGGTGTTTAAAAAATAATCGTTTTGTGTTCGAAACTTGTGCAACTTACTATTTGAAACTGTCAAATTTATTAAAATAAAATTAATTGTAATTTAACGTTTTATGGGCTTAATATATCTCTTAAATTTACAAGATGAGTTACCAAAATTTATAAAATTAAGGATAAAATTGCTGTATAAACCTGAAAATCTGACAATTTACTGTTTAAACTATTTCTTTATAATTTGTCCCTTTAAAAATGTAACTGTTTCCAATATAATAGTGATACCCTTTAAATCTTTTTACATATTTTTGATTGAATTATTTTAGTACTTTTAAAGTTTTCTATTTTATATTTGTAATATTAACACTACTTAAAAGCCAATCATTTTGTTTTGCTAAAATCCAGAACCCACTTTAAATATTACGTGCAAATAGTGGGGTAAAAACAATATCGTTAATGCCCTTTTTTTTTGCTTTCCATCATTCGAATTCATATCTGTTATTGACATTTGTGCATGACATTCTTTTACTTGTGGCCGCCTTTTATTTGGCTTTCCCTTATTTTTTTTGTATTTTTTTTTTTGCCCATTTCCCCATTTGGCCATGTCAAGTGAGAAGCGGGCAAAAAGTTTGCCTGAAAATGACGCGAGTTGTCAGCGTGAATTAAAATAATTGATTTATTTTAACGCAAGTTAAGCGAATAAACAAACTGGCGGGTGAAGCTCCTGCTGCTGCTGCTGCTGCTGGTTGTTATTTTCCGCAGCTTGCGGAAAAAGGAAAACCCATGAAAAGGGCAACCGCACTTGAAGTTGTCATCAGCAGAAGAAGACAAACAACAAAAACCCCATCTTCCCTAAAAAACAAATAGAATTTTAAACACAAAGTAGAAAATATTCAGTGGATGAAATTATGGGGAAAACAGACAAATTACTTAAGGGGTTTTTCCCGAGCATTGGAAATGGGAAAATTCCATTCTCCGTTCTTATCTCCACTGATGCGCAATGTTGTGTAAATTGTCAAAAATTATTAATTGCCATCGTTATACCCCGCTACTCGATGGCCCGAGGCTGGTTTTTAGGACTGACCCACACTCGAACCATACTTCTACCATCTTTAATTAGCCAATAAACGCCGCTGCGAATGAGAATTAATGCCGCTTGTTAACCGTTAGCGATTTGTTATCGTTAGCAGTCAAACATTTTCTTGTTATTATCGTTGCATATTTCCTGGGCTTTTGGCCCTGTTCGGGACCCATCTGGGTTAATCGTTTTGTTGCCTGTGCCGGTTGGCAAATATTTTACTCACTCTTTTTATTATTCGTCATTAATATTTTTATTGGATTTGCCTGGCAGCTTGCGGTTGCGGTTCGTTAATAAAGACATAAACGCAAGTTATGCTTTTCAGGGGGATGGATATTTTTTTAAATCCACCAGAAGTTAAATCGGTAGCTTTTATTTATTTTAATATTTTGGGTGGCAAAATTAACTCAAGCCAATCAAACTCTTAAAATCCAATTTTCACTTTTAGCATAACTTAGTTTTATTATTAGTAAATAAATGCAATCTTTAGTTGGGAAATAAATCAGAGAATAAAGTTTATTATAGACTTTTAGTTATACTTAGCTGAGAAAAACGTAGTGCGAACAGTTGCCGGAAAAGCCACTCTAAAAGTTTAAGGCTTATTCGGTTTCGCAGCCATTCATTCATTCAGACATTTCATTTTGGCCACAAGCCTTGCCTATTGCCTTAGTTTTTATCTCGGCTTTGCCACAAATTGCATTCAAATGCAAACCGCAGGAGTCACATTAGGATGCAAGGAGTCGTAACCCGATGCGGCCATACTTTGTCTTCTAAAACCTCTCCGCAAAGCTCCCCTCCTCCCCACATCCCCCAACACCCTCAATTCACAACGAATCTTGGCCTAAATTGGAGCAGCATCAGTGGAGATGCAGAGCAAGGGAGAGAGGGATGGAGAGAGGGGGAGGGAAGGAGAGGGAAGACAGCAGAGAGCGAAGCGAAATTTCTGTTTTATTGCGGTTTATGAAACGGTTCATAAATAAGCATATGTGTGCATCCGAATGCAGTTTCGGGTGTGTGTGTGTGTGTGCCAACAGTCTTTCCAAAACTATAAAGTGCTACCCGAGTTCCTAGGCTTAAAAGTTGAGAAGTATTTTATATATGTTTTATATAGTGCTATTGCTTTTAAATGTTCTAGAACCAACCATAAAAGAACTAAAATTCACTATTTAAACGTAAAATAAATACTTTGAGATACTTTAAAAATTATGAGCAGATTCGGTTTATATATTTAAGATGCATAATTCCTTCAAGCTATTTAATATTTGAATTTTTTTGGAATAAAATTTATTAAATCAAATAAATTATATTAAATTTATTATATAAAATTTATTTAATTTTATTTTTCCTCTAAAATCTATTAGCAAACATGTTTTTTTGTGAATTAAATTTCCGCTGCCTTTGTTTTGACTCGCTTTTGATGCTCGTCAGTACTCTTNAAATAATTTTATATTCATTTGATATGTTAAATATATTTTCATTAAAATATAAAGAATAATATGTATATAGAATATATTACCAATAATGCATATCCTTCAATCATTAAATTTCAAACAATTTTAGTATTATTTTTTCCATTACAAAAAAAAAAAACGACTTACAATCACGAAACGCACTGTCCTTGGTTAGGTATGTGAACCCAATTTACGTCAGCATAACTGAATTTTTGCGAATGGAGCAAACCGAGAAGGCGATGGGGGGAAAATGCCAAAGGGAAAATTGTGGAGCTGGGGGAATGGAGGTTGGGAGAATGAGCCAAATTTTCCTACTGACTGAGTTTTCGGGTTTGTCTTGTAAATCCTGCAACCAAAAACCTCACATGGGTTTAATTTGAACAATTTCCGTAAATTTCTCAGAAAAACACAAAATGTCCGAATGCATTAAAAATTAAACACCAATTTGGAATACTCTGTTATCGAAAGTTTCTTGGCCAGTTTTTAGCCTGCGAGCAAAACAAAAGTTTTCGCCAATAAATAATGAAGAAAAATTGAATAGAGAGAGAGAGAGAGAGAGAGCGACAAAACTTGGCCATTATCAAACATTAGCGAAAGTTTGCTGTTCAAATTTTACAACGAATTTAACATTAATTTGACAATTTACAACGCAACAACCAAATGGCCCGAGGACAGAGAGACCAAATGAATATTCAATTTCGAGTTGATTCAAGTTTGAAGTTAGCCAAATTATCCAAAGTAAATATTTTTTCTTTTCGCATTTTTCCCCTGGCACTTTTTGATTGGAAAATTCTGCTTGAATTGGTTGTGAAATTTCAATGATTAACAGCTTCTCAAAATTAGTTTTATAAAGTTTTTACTAGTCCAAACCGCATCCTTAAAGCTGTTGAATTTGGTTTAGCAAATGGTCGTATAAAAATAACTATTATTTTAAGCTATTAAAAAATTCCAATAGCCCATAATAGCCCTTAAAATTTCTCCATCACGCTGAACCACCACTCACTATACATATCCATATATCCATCAATAACCCTACATTCTAGGCACTCGAAATATTTATCACTGCATTGCCAAAAACAACAACAGAAAAGGGGAATATATAGTATATGTGTGCACTTTCATTGATTGAACGCCGGCGGATCTGACTGGACCTCTATTAGGAGGCCATTCACAGAGTTCTATATCAAATTTCACATCTATATTTTACCAAACACTCGCCATGCACACACAATTCCCAAAGTGAAAAATCCTCGAAAAACAGAACACAAAAAATATGGAAAATTGGTAACAAAAAAAAAAAAAGGTAAAGACCATAGACCATAGAGAGACCATAAATTTTCCACTCTGCCTACGCTCATTTGCACAGCGGATTAAAGGGTCTCGTCGGGGTTTTGCACCATTTCCCCCAGTTCCCGCATTTTCCCGAATTTCCCTCCCCCCCCCTGTTCCATGTCTCACCCACCATTTATTATGCCTTTGCGTAGGGATTTTCTTGGTTTTCGGTTCGCTATTTCTTTATTTTTTGTCGGTTCTCCTCCCTGGCGAAGCGGAAAGCTTGCAAAAGTGATTAATGCAAAAGTTGGAACACAGAGGTCTGGGCAGTGGACCCTTCCTCCTCCTGGCTATGGTTCCACTGAATCCCAGTCCGAGTCCGAAGGACCAAACAAATTTGCCAGCGCGAATAGAAACGCCGCACAGCTCTGGCATTTTTATTGAATTGCGAGCTCTGGAATGCGTCTGGCCTCTATGGCCAGTCCATTTACCTGGCAGAGGGTAGCGAAGGGGGAGTTTTGACTACAGCTGCACGGATTAAAGCATGAAATACTTCCAAAATCGGCTTTCGCCAGCAAAGAGTACTCCGGTGGACAGGTGGCAGGTTTCCACAATTGAACGTTAAAGCTGAGCAGCAGACACAGAAAAAAAGGACACCACAGTCGAGGATTAAGATACCCTTCCTCACGATCTGTGTTTTACATGGGAAGTGGTTTAAAAAAGGTTATTTTGGATATGTAACTATATATCTATTAACTCTAAATTTGTCACATACCCATTAAATTAATATTCAAAGTTGGGTACAGCTTTTTTTTCCTTTTAAAATTAAATTTAATTTAAAGAATATGTATTCTTAAATCAATTACCTAATTGATTTTCTGTAACAAGGTTCCCCAAAAATCTGTAAAGCTTCCTTTTTAAATCCAAAACAAACACATTTTCAATAAATACGAAACGAGCTGGAGACAATAAAATGTCAACCAAATCAGGAATCAAAGATTCCAGACCAACCACTCTCCCTCCCCCTCCTCCTCCCCCTCCCTTCCTTCCCCTACCAATAAAATACAAAATAAACTTAAGGAAGGGAGGTGGAGAGGGAAGGGGAGTCTAAGGTCTGATGCCTATCAAGCCATCAAACTGGCAAACGAGTCGCTGTCGTTGGGGCTTAGACAAAAGTCAAAGGACCGGGCCAAGTGTCAGTGACATCGAAAGCCCGGAGAGGAACGAAAAAGGACCGGAAGGAGGAGGACGGAAGGAGGAAGGTGGAACCACCCTTAGAGGTCTGCTGCTCTTTTCTGACGGTTAGCCCTGCATTATTGATGGTAATTTTAAAACGTGCCCTACAATATTTTCCACATTTGCCGGATTTACAGTTTTCGCTTCGTCTAAATACGGAATATCGAACCACCCTCCAGATATATATATATATATATATATACATCGGATATAGTACAACACCTCTCCCCAATCCGGAACGCCCTTTTGTTTCGTTCGTTCGATTGACGCTTATCTTAATGGACCAAACATATGGCAATGGCGACCCCAATGGAGCTGAGTGTCGAACGTGTTGATAATTTAAATAAGCTACTTTCCACCTCCAATCTCCAATCTCCTTTCGCATTGCGCATACGCAGCGTATGCCTGTCGTCGTTGCGATAAGCGACGGTAAATGATTTTTCGATTTCGATATATTAATTTTCGTTCGTCAAATCCCTGAGAGATTTGTGTGCCCTGGCTTCATTATAAAAAAAAATCTTTAGCATTTTTGCATGCATAGAAATTCCATCTACTTTTTTTCGTATTCAGGGAACAGCATATTTGGGGGGAACTTACACAAATTCCAGGGATATTGGTAAGTAAGGGGATGTGTTTTGATTGTTAATTGAGCTGAGGCTTGGGATTTGGAAATCATTGGTATAGAAAAGAGATAAACCCAATTTTATATTATATATAATTTCAGTTTAAACATGCTATTAATGTACGAATTTGTGGAATAACCAAAATAATTATTAATTATGGAATTTCAATATAAAACCCTTTCCCTTTTACAGATTTTATTTAATTTTTTTCCCATTTTCCTTATAAATCCACTTATATTTCATTCTCGAATTAAAATTCCTTTTCCTCCTTATTAGCAGACATACCAAAGATGCCAAAAAAAAGGACAAGGGACAGCTTACGTATGTGTATTTTAAGCGCGTTATGAAATGAAAGCAGGGCACACACACACAAAAATCAAATCAATTTTAATTTGAGGGGGGGAAATACAAGCAGCCGGAAAAGCGGGCCAAATGCCAAGGCAAGCGAAAAGCTACCGGGGGAAAATCCAGAGCATGGCCAAGAGTCAACAGTGGGGAGAAGACACAACCCCTTAGATACGAATCCAACCCCTCGAATGCCAGTGCTTAGCATATGTGCATAAATCTCAGGGCAGTCGAGAGCCAAGGGGCGATTCTTTCATTGGTCTTTAGAACAATCTAATAAAATGTCTAAACGCTTCAATGACAATTCGAGCATGTAAAGTATATACGTATATATATATATATATATGTGGGGGAGCAAGAAAAGCCAGACCAAAAGGCATACATGTTGCATGCGGCGCTTAAACCTTGTTGTACACTCGCAATCAGCTTGGACCGCCTTCATTTTCCGGGGCCACCCTCCTGGAAAGTAGGCAATAATCGTAAGTGAAACTTCGAGGGAGAGAAAAGTTGGAGGGGGATCCGTTCAGGAGCTGACCCTGGCGGATGGGGTTGGGGAGGGGCGAGTCCTTAAGTCCTTTGTCTGCTTTAAGTTGTGGCGCTTTGTAATTGAATTAAATGAGATTTCAATATGCGGGCTCATGCTTCAATGGATTTTATCTTAACGTCGAAGGTTGGGCGTTCGATTTTATCTTAAAGATACGCTTTGTGGCTGGAGCTGATTTAATAAGAAAATACTGCTTAACTTTTTTCGAATTCCATTTTCAATCAATTTTGAATTAAAAGGCTTTTCGACGTAATTCGCAAACGGTAATTAAAGTGGATATTTTCAAAGCATACTTGAATAAATTCAGGTGAATGCCGGGGCTAATTAGGTGAAAGCAAAATTATGTGCAAATATATAGCCACTTAATTATATTAGGCAATGAGCATTTGCATTTGATATACAAAACAACAAAGCTAAAAAGATACTCAAAAATATTTGTGGCATAAAAAAACATCTTATTACAATTTCAATTTGTAAGCTCATACAACTTTAGATTGTTTCGCTCTTCTTATATTTGTATCTTTATAGTCGACATGCAAACTTCAATCAACACCAGAACCAGTAAATAAATATCTAGGAATGACAAAAAAAATAGTAAGTCTCCTAACTATCCCGCATTGTGTAATTTTTCAACTTGAGACTGACTGACAAGTACAAAAAATAGTCGCAGTAACCCAAGGAAATGGAAAAGGACGAAAAGTTTTTGTGACTTCTTATCGTTTCTTCTCCTGCGGTGAAGGTTTTTCTTCTTTTTTTTTTGGGAAGGAGAGAGAAGGGAGAAGGGGTGCTGACTTTGACCATTGTTTTATTTACCTGGCCACCAACTTTTCTGTCTCACTGTGTGTGTGTGTGTGTTTGCTTATTTATATCGCATGATTGAATCTTGGCCAACAGCAACTTTTTCTATTAACTTTAATGCCAGGCAACCAGCAGCAGCAGCTCTTAAAAAACAAAAAAAAACTAACCAGGTGTATCTATGAGTGTGTTGGCTATCTGTCTGTGTCTTTGTTTTTGTCGCTGCTTTCACCTGTTTTTTTTTTTTTTTTTGGTGGCCGAAAACTTTGCCTCTTTCTGTGTGCTAAATGAATTTGATTTTTATCGTTTTCGTCTTGCATTTCCTTTTCGCTTACTTTTTTTTGGCGGGTTGTGTGTTTGTGTTTTATATTGATTTCCAACGTCTTCCACTTGGCTTGACTTGACTTGTTCAAGTGGTTTCCATCGGCATTGCCTTTATTTATACCCTTAACTAGGGGTAATTACTATAAATTACTTTTGTGGTCTGCCAATTTTCAAATTTATACTAGTTCGGAAAATGTATTAAATAGGGAAAAGGCATTTTTCAAAATAATCATTAATAAAATGTATCTAAGTATTTATTTGCATTATTAATAACACACAGTTTAATGTTAAACATATATTTTCAAACTAAAATTATATCCTTTCTCCCATAAAACATATTTTATAAATTTGGAAAGTTTACTAGGTTTTTCGCGAATTTATTTAAATGATTATAGACTTAATTAATAAATCACAAAGGCTGATCGTATTAATAACATATTTCGAAAATATATAATCCTCGCATACATTAAAAAAACATTTACAGGAATTTACAGAGCTATAGTATATATTTTTTCCCATATTTATTTTAACTTTTGTAAGAGCATCGTAATGTTTTTTGGTGGAATAAAATTCCATTCAATTGTTTTTATGCCACAATTCGAAAACCGAGAGCTAATGAAAAGTAACCAAAAGTCAAAGCTTTTTGTGCTGCTTCAACAATTTTTTTCTTCATTGGTGGTTTTTCCCCCCTTTTTCTGGACAATTTTCAATGAATTTCGCAGGTTGGTTGGCAGCTCAATTATTGATGACTTGTCAAGTTTTCGGGCCAAAAAGAAAAAAAAGAACCGCAAATACGTTGGCTAAGTACGAGTTAATTAACGCCGAAATCGCTCTTTTCGAGGAGAGCGATACGCATAGAGCGGATATTGCGGATATTTCCTGGGAATAGAAAGCAATTATCTCAATTTAATTGCATGGCTTGGAGCAGGATTTCAAGTGCATTATGTAATTTACTCATTAAAACCATTTTACATTTGCCTCAAGTACACAATGCACATGTCAAACATGTCTCACTTGGTGTTCGGATCTGTGTATGTCCTGGGTGTCCTGTGTGTCCTGTGTGTGTGTGTGTGTGTGTGTGTGTTTAATGTAAAATATTGGCATTGTATGACAAGCTCATTAATTATGCTGCATATCGCAGTTTATCAACAGAATCGTCTACTTTGAGAAGCCTAACCGACACCTTCTCCCCACCCATTAGGCGTTGCCTCGTATTTAATTTATAACCCGAAAACCCAAAGTTATACATTTTAACAGGATATGAATAAAGTTGAAGACAATAAAAGCAAATAAAGCAGACACCCAGCTCAGCACAAACAGCATCACAATGATAGACACGGAGGCTCCGGGGGTTTTGGGAGAGTCAGAAGATTCATTATCTAGCACAACATATCCAAGGATGTGCGTGGCCCCAAATGGAAACAGGAAATCAAGGGCATTGTAAGGATAAGGAGGGGTCTCCTAAATTGTGTAGTTATATATAAGATATAGGGTTTCGAGGAGAAGATATCATGGGTACTTAAATGTGTGATTAAATTGGGGATTTTGAATTTATAAATTTTGAATAAAAGTAAGGGGTATTCTATTGCTTGTGTTATTTTAAACAGGTGAATTAAATTTTTGATTTAAAATTGTCAAAAGATAAAGATAAATACAAACACTTAAATGGTTTTTAAATCATCAAGGTTCAGAATATACCTATTTATCGGTAGCTAACAATACTCAATAAATTATAAGATACATTTCGAATATAAATGACTCATATCTTGGTAATTATAAAGTATTATAAAATAATATTAACACACTTTCCTGAATCCTGTATTTCCTGACCTGTGTATCTTTTGTACCTTCCTCTCCCTTGATAATCCCCCTTTTTAAGATGCACCTGCGCCTCTGGCCAACCGACATCTATTCATTTCAGTTTTGTTTCTATGCGTATTTAATGAGCAGACGTGCGTGCAAATTTCAGCTTAGACCAGCTGGGAGTCCTTACAGAACAGGAGTCCTGCAAGTGTTACATGCTACATGTTAGATGTTAGATGTGTGTGTGTGTGTGGGTGCAGATACGTGAACGGCCAAAATGAAACCAAAACTTTTCATGCTCGATCGCTGAGGCAAGAGCATAAGCAGCTGAGAACGTGCATTCTTCTACTTGGCCACTTAGTGAGGCAAAGGACTACGTGCAAAAGTTTTCCATTTCCGCTTTGGCAAACATTAAAGCTGCCAGAACGAATTTACAACGAGCTGAGCGATACAAAGATACACAGATACACAAGGATACTTGGAGGCACACGCACGCCTTGAGCGTGAAGTGAAGCTGCATGGAGATAATCAATGGCCAGAAAGGAAATGACTTTCGCAGATAAATCAAATGCGAGACAGAGAATTTGGCAAATGAAAAGATGCGGAATAAATGAAATGCCAAAAGAAGTTTAATTGCAAAAATAAAAAAGGAGGGGCGAGTAGAGGAAAGAAAGTAGAAGTGGAAATTGTTTTAAGTTGTGCGAATATCTTTATTGAAGAAAGAAATTAATGGTTTGATTTATTTTAAAGTTTACTATTTGAGTAAAAAATATTTGTAAAATAAGCTAAATAAGTAGAATAACTTAAAATACCTTTAAAAGAGCAGGAAATTAAAAAAATATGTATCTATCTTTTACTAATAATCATAATATAAAATGCACAAAAATTAGGTCGTTCAAATTTAAGTTTTCCCCATTTTAAAACCCTCTTAACCTGTTGGCCCAATCCTAATCCCCTTCTATTGTTTTCTTTAGCCGAAGCTAATCCTCTACAAAAACGTTGCCCACTCCCAATTAGCGCCTTTTATATTAAGGCGCCCCCCAATTAAAGTCTTAGGACTTTGGTTTAGCACCCAAAAAGCCGCCGCCTTCTCCTCCGCCTGTTTTCTGGGATTGTAAACAGTTTTGCCGCTGGCCCATAACTCTAAGCCAATAGTCAACATGGGAAAATAAAACAAAAACAGCGGCCAGACGACACACACTTGACGTTGGGGCTTGGATTTTCAGTTAGCGATTGGCAAAAGGGGAGCAACTTGAAATTTTCGAACAATAGCAAAATGAAGCAAACGAAGCAACGAAGCCACTTTAAGCCCCGCAAATCCATAAGGCAAACAAAATGGATTTCGAATAGCGAAGCGCGACCAGGATGAGGAAGAGATGCCCGTCAGACTCTCCGCTCCTCCCTCCCCCAGGACATCTCCTCCCCAGGACCTCTCCTCCCTCCAAGGGTTTCATTGTAGTGCGGTAAAATGGACTGGAACGGGGGGCAGGGCGGTTGCCATTGCTACCCCAATGCACAGTGGTTGAATATAAACTTAAAATTAATAATTCTTTGAGTTTTAAATACTACTTATTTTTTAAAAACAAAATTGCATATTTAAAATATTTTTTGGGATTAATATATTAATATATATAATGAAAATAAATCTATGAAAAGCTGAAGCTATTTTCAAGTATATAAGATCTGTCAGAATTTAAGAATTTAAATTTAAAATTCTATATATTTTCTTAAAAAATATTGTATTTAACTAAAATATATATTTACCATATTTGAGGTGCTTAATATACAAATCATATAGAAATACAAATGAAACTTGAAAAGCTGAAGCTATTTTCAAGAAAATAAAATCTGTCAGATTGGAAAACAAATAATATAAAAAACGTGAAAAATTAAAAAAATTATATTTTATAAAGCTAAATAAATTATAAATTCTCAATGTAACTTTTTTTTTTAATTTAAATACTTTAAATAAATTACATTTTTGCCTGATTTAACCCCAACTTCTCCAAGAAAATATCCTTAATTTCGACCACTGTTCAGTGTCGATAATGCCACACAATATTTTCTCAGCGGTTACCCCAAGAAGGCAAATTGCCATGGAGTCCGAGGGGGAGGGGAGTGATGAAAAATAGAGGAGAAAAAAAACAAGAAGAAAAACCCTCCATCGGGTGTCAACATCGCCAGTAGCGCAAAGTTTGTTTTCCACCGATTCTTTTTTTTTCTCCTCATTTTTGGTGTTTTTCTTGCTTTGTTCTTTTCCGTATTTGTATATAGCCGGAGGCTGCGTTGCTGGTCTGACATTTCTGGCAAGGAAAATTGAAAATTTTCTACTAATCGCAATCGATATGCCTTGCCAAATGTCACTCAACCGGGTGGAAGTGGGGGGCAGAGGTTGGGGATTGGGGCTTGGGGAATTGGAGTGGGTTTTGCTTTGTTGGCTGTCTGAGATTCGTTGCTGTGCAAACAAATAAATTGAAGAATACTCGAAAAATTAAATAAATATTTGGCATTTTTCAGCTGCAAATAAATTACAATAATGAATGAGTCGCAAAAGGAGAAGACAATGGCATTGTCAAGGAGTGAGATAGATAAATTACAGTTGAGTTGACAAATTAAGTTACCAAGCCAGCTGAGGCTCTTATAAATGTTTGGCTAATAAGATTTCGGATTTTGGTGAGTTTCGGGTAGAGTTCAAGGACTTTATTGACGGTTTTTAATATTAATATCATAGAATTTAAATATTAATTTTTAGCTATATATATAGCTCCCACCATTAAAGACTCAATCGTTGGAATTCACGGAGGTCCGATGTGGGTGCCAAAAGTCACACACTCGACTGGCGCCGCATCGGTGGCAAATTAAAATCGACGCCCAATAACGAGGCCAAGCCACGCCTACCGCCTACCGCCCCCCAGTCACATGCGTCCATTCATGGCAGCAGCCACTGCCTCTGTTTTCCATCAGAAAGGACCCATCAAAGCAGGGGCGTAGCTGATAATGTTTTGGCGGGGGGAATTGATCAAGCTGTTGCATAACTTTTGGCTAACTTTTTCAATCAGATTTCTTGTTACATTTCAGTTACATTTAAAAATCATAAAATTTAAAAGCTTTTACCAATTTTAATTATGAATTTCACAAGTGAAATGCATTTTTGTTTGGGTTTTTATAGACACCCCAACCCCCTTCACACCGCCCCTGCTTTCAATTCATCTCCCTGCCGGCTCTCGCCTTGGAGCAAGAGAAACACTCCGCGTCGTGAGCATAATTCACAGCTGAGTGAATTTTAAGTGGTTATTGCAAAAGTTGGGAAAACGGCGGCATCAAGTAGCGAAAGTGTTGGCCTTTTCCTCCGTCCTCTTGACGGCATATTGAGCTCACTTTTTATTGAGTTACATAAAGGAGCATGATGGGGGGAGAGGGGGAGGGTGGGGGGGAGGGGGAAATGAAATTGCAAGGACTGACGTTCGTCTACGAGAAATTAGGTTAAGCATTATAAATAATTTGATTAGCCTTAATTGGCATGAACTTGCAGCAAATGCCAGCAGCTTCCTTCGATAAGATTGGCATAGTCCTCGATATTGTAGAGATGGGATCGTGTCATGGGATTGCTTTCAATATCTTTTCAGAAATTGTAAGTAATCGTAAGTATCGTATCGTAATCGTAATATCGTAAGTGATCGCAGTTGAATATGTATATTTAAATATATATTTATAAATTCACAAAAATGTACAATTAATAATAATGGACATCAATGGGCTTTTATGAATTTAATGATATAAATTTGGCTGTTATTTATGTAAAATAAAATATCTAACCTGAGAATTATTATATAATCAAATTATATTTTACAATTTCATTTGAAACAAATTTCCCACCAATCACGTGACTATCTCTAGAGTATACTTCACTCCGAAGGTTGGCAGTTATGATTGACAGACACGCGCACCCAGGGAAATTCGACGGGGAAAGTGTTCGATTCGCCAGACGGAAATGATTATTATATAATGGAAATTGATAGAGGGGATAGAGGGGGTCAGTTGGCTAAGTTGCTCGGCCCACTTCAATTATTCACAAACGCGAAAGAATCCCATTTAATTCCAATTAAAGATGCAAAACCATCTGTGCTCTTGGCCTAATGATAAGCCGAAAGCTAAAGGGCAGCTTTCACTGGTCTCCTCACGGATCCAAAATCCCCGACAGAAACCCAGACATGGAAATCGTGCTCAAGTTGATTTTTTGAGCTGCGCCAGTTAAGAGGAAAAACCGAAAGGTTGATTGTCGTGGAGGGAGGGAAAACAAAATTGAAAGCAGCCAAGGTGAAAAAATGGGAAGGAAAATATATATAATATATTAAAGTGGGTACAGTGAAGTAAAGAAGGTAAATTGTAGTTTACAATTACAATTATGATATGGATTACAAAATATACCTTTATTATCTGAAAGATGAACCATCCATTTAATCAGAAATTCCCTGATTGAAAGCACCCGATAAATGACAGGAAATTTTTGGTATCATATTTCATATTCATATTGATTTTAAATGCAAGCAAAGAATAAACAAAAATATACATAAAGTTTTGTTTGCCGGCAGCTTAAATTCTGATGGATTCATTTAATTTAGCTGGATTACATTCGAATCAATTTTCATGGCAATCCAAAAACACGAGAACATTTTCGTTTTTCGATTTTCGTTTTAATTATCGCCGTTTGCCCAACTAAAACGCAATGCAATTAGCATTGAATATAAAATAAAACCAAAATACACACAATGAAAACGAATTTTTGTTTTAAAATGGCCAACAAATTGCGGAATCAGAAATTAAATGACCTGATCAGCGAATTGAATTGAATTCAATGGGAAATGGTTTGATGGGGAAGGGGTAGGAAAAAGGGTCTAAAGTACTGGCACAAAGCTTTTGTGGAAATTTTCAATCGCCAGTTACCAATTACAGAGGAAAATTCACGGAAAATGCAGTCTGCCTTCCGGCATTCTTTTTTTTTGGTGTGGCCTGTCCAAATTGAATATTAAATGAAGAGAAATTCTTTGCCGGAAGAATTTCGGAAGGTTTTGTAGTGATGAAATTAAATGCCCGCCAGCATTCGCAATTTTCGAGAAACAATTGGTTTTAAAAACGCACTAACAATAAGCAAACATTTTTGCAATGACAACTAAACAAACTGCAATACTAAAGGAACTCGATGGCACAGTGCAAACCAATACAAATATGCTCAACGCTACACTGAAACTAATAAAAACTTCCCTGAAAATTAAGAAATTAAAAAAAAAAATATATATATATAAAAATGAATAACA
>JAJJHY010003831.1:6721717-6732778 GCA_021224005.1 Drosophila setifemur | reverse complement strand
ACTTTGGAATGAAAATAATTAAGTTATATTTTTTTTAATGTTTTAAAATAAATATTGATTTTTGTTATATTTTTACGAATGTATTTTTTGAAAAAATGGTACTAAATACTGTTTTGTTTTTTAATAAAAAAAAGATATAACAAAATAAATTAATTTTGTTTTTTGGCTAGTTTTTCTTACACTATATATTTTTAAAGAAATTCCAATTTTGTTTTATAAATTAATATTTCCAGTGCACCTTCAAATGGAGCCCACAAAAATCAAACTGACAACAAATCCCAATGACAAAATCAAGCAATGGCAATCGATAGCTTCCACAGTAAATGGTCATGTTTCGGTCTGGCAGCCAGGACGAATCCTAGCTATGTATCCAAGGGACTGTGGGTGGGTTTTCGAGTACGATAGTAGTTCTCTCTGTCGAAATGTCAATGCAATTGTCATTGTCTTTTCCCCGTCCCCTCCCCCTACCGAGCAGAATCCCCGATGTAGTTGCTTCTCTTGTTTGCCGTATGCATCATCAATTCGGTCTGTCCAGCGGCAGGAGGTTTGTTTTTGGGGGAACAAATGGGGATGGAGGAGGAGGAGGTGGAGGACTAGGGCAGCTGCTCCTGGTGCCTTTCTTATTGATGGGTTGAACAAGTAAAATGCAATAACCGATTCGTACTACTTACAGGATGAGTTTTGAGACCCCAAAGCAGATGCGGCTAATACGGAAAATGGGACTCAATACGACTTTTTGGGGACAACAAAATAAGATCTTAGTTACAAATTTAACTTCCTTTTACCTAATGAGCTATCAATATTGAATCCCGTTTTAATTTGCATTAATAATTTCAGTAATATTAATTATTTTATACCATTTTAGAGCCAGAGTGCATCCCCCATTTGTGCCACCTGCCACTTGAAGAGCTTCCACCGTAGGTGAGGGAATCATGGGTTAAGGGGTTTTTATGTCCACAATGAAAACGAAAATAATTTCGGCGAAAAATCCTGGCCGTGACCATGGCGACCAAAAATGACTGAATTGCTTGGCCAGACGCAGCTTCCCCCTTCTTACCTTTACTTTTCCATCCGCCATAAGCCGCTTAAAAATCTGAAAAGGAAAAAATCCTCGGTCTGGCGAGGAGGAGGAGGTGGTTCGCTCTCACCGGACAGAGTGGGGTATTCAAAAATCGCACTCGAAACTCATTACAACAAAAGGTGCTTCATCAGGGGACCTGTGCCTCACCGAGTCAGCCCACTTAAGTCCGCCCCTGGTTGGGGGTCTGACATAATCAACTCGGTGCAGCTACATTCGCCCCCCTTTTTTTCCACCCCCTTTCACTCTTTTTTGCAGCGGTTTGCCGCATACCTTCGGCTGCACTAAAACAAAAATATATGGTTAATTACAGAATTGCAAAAATGAATCGAGACTTAAATCACATTAAGAAAAAGGAAAAGTAACTATGAATACAGATTTAAATAAGTTGAATAATAATATGTTAGTACATATTTATGATGAGTAGTGCTTACAATTAATAAAACCAAATAATTATTTAAAATATAAATAATGTAATTTAATATAGGTAGTCTTTAATAAATTTGGTATAAAATACTTAACAAATATGTGGGAAAATTATATGAACTTCAAATCATAATTATTTATTTAAGGAATCTTTGCTTTCTCTGCTTACATAAAATATGGAAAATTAACTATAAATAAAATTGTTATAAATATTATACTCTTCGATCTGTGTAGTTTTATTATTTCTTTAAGATTAAAGAGAAATTTTAGCAAATAATTTAAAATTATCACCATAAGTATAGAAAGTCTTCTGTAACATTTCGAGGGATATAATATTTTTGTGCACTTAAGTAGATATTTCATATAAAAACATTAAATACCAGTATAAAATTTATTTAAAATTGCACTGCATGGAAATGAAATGACACCTGTGATTAAATTAATTAAATTCTTTCGGTGCACGGGACACCGCCGAGGGCACACCTTTTCCATTTACACACACTCTGTGTGTGTGTGTGTGGAAGAAAAATGTTGAGGAAAGAACAATGGGTGACACGACGACACTCCTGCAGCACTCGTCCTGCAGCAGGGACAGACCACCCGCCCGCCCTATATCAGTCCGGCTGGCAGCTCCCCACCTCCCCCTCTCCTGCAGCGACATCCCTGCAATCCCCGCCCCTGGCCACTCCTGCTTCTGCTCCTGTCAGCCTCACAATGCCAGGGCACTTAAGCCATTGCTTTTTGATGCTTCCAGCCCAGCTTCGTTTGCTTCGGCTGGGGATCGGGGCACGGGCGTTGGTTTCTGATTTAAGAGGGGGGCGTTGTAGGAGAGGGGGGGTGGGGAGTTGTGATTGTCCCAGTTTCCGGTGTCCTCCGGGTGGGGACTTTTCTCATTTCGCTTTGAGAGTTCAGCGTGTCAGGGGGCGAAACCCATTTGCCTGTCTTCTAAAACACACCCCTCTGAAGGACCCCTCCAAAACTCCTCCACCACTCCAACTCCGCGCAATATCTCACTGTTCCTCCCCCCTTTTCTCCCACACCTGGTAGTCACTTATTCTCTTTGTGTTTGGATCTTGGTCATGTGGACAGCTACCAATAATTCTGATAATGCACAGGGGGAAAAATAATGGGAACTAATTGGGAACAAATAAATTATTTGGAAATATAAGTGCTTTAATTTATACATAACAAATATTTTCAATTTAATTAATATATTTATGTTACATTTTATTAAACTCCCTTCAAGAAATTAAATTAATATATTTTCTAAGCCCTCAAAAGTATGCTATGTTTTTTTCTAAAAGTGCTCCTGCAGTGTCTGGTCGCCTGCAGTCAACTGCCTCATCCTCGTCCTGATCCCCATCCTCTAGCTCGTGCTCCGTTGACGCTGTCAGCAGGTAGATGTCCTGGCCTAGGACTCGACATTGTCCCCCAGTCTGGCTGCTGTTGCTCCTGCGACTCCAAAGGGTGCGCATGTGTGTGTCCTGGCATATGACAATGATGGCGGTGGCATTGACGTCATTGGCATTGGCGTTTGTTTGAACGCAGGCGTTTGGCATCCAATTCGAGTGACTAGGACTAGGCGGAAGGCGGGGCAAAAGGGAGCAGCACATCCTGTTCAAATGCAGCCCCATTATTTATGCTTTTTAGGTACGTGCCATAAGCAGAGTGAGCTGCAAAAGGGCAGGGTTAGGGGCGAAACCCTCGTTATCTGCCTAGCAGGTGATGCTCCTCCTCCGAATCCTCCTCCTCCTGCTCCCTTCTCCTACCCTGCTCCTTCGATTTTGTGTGCTGGCAAACATCTTCCAATTTGCAGTTGTCGTACATTTTAATTGTTATTGTTGTGCATCCATGGGTTCGGTGGTGGCCATCGTTCCGATTTACAGGATAATTGTCCTTCAGTTGGCTTTTCATTTCAATGGCCAGCATTTGAGGGGCCTATTGTGCGCCAATTACTTAGCATCAGATTCAGTATCGGGGCGCAATAACCAGGAGGCAGGATTCAATAAGCCCAAAGCCGAAGGCATATCACAGGGATTTTTCCATCTCTGGAGTTTGCACATTAGATACATTTTCTATTAAGATCAGGCAAACTAGAAATTAAATGTATTAATTTGGTTCAATTTATTAATTTTCATATAATAGATATACATTATTTTTAAACTATTATTTACCGTATCTTTTAAAATCTCTATAAAATCTTCTTACTTAAATAGATCAATACTTTTCATAATTGTCCCCTGGCTTATTCATAGCTTCATTCATAAATTTTCACTTAAGAAAATTGAAAAGAAGCCCCGAAAAAGTTCTCTGGCCATAATTAAACAATTCAATAGTACAATGGAAATATCCTCGGGGCCATCAAGTTTTCCTTGCCCCATTCAAATGATGCTTGAAAAATGAAGAAAAGGGAGAGATAGTTGGGAAAATCTGAAGAGACACGGAGCAGGGTCGGAGGAGTAGGGGTTGAGGAACTTATAACTGAAATTCAATAGGGCATGCAATTCAAGAAATTATTGTGCAATTTCAATAACTTTTCAATTGGGTTTTCAATTTGCTGCACACTTTTATCCCCCTTCCACCCCATCTGCCTCTCCAATGCTGTTTTTTGCGTACTGAAAACTTTATTTTATCTGTGTCTGTGGCCCTCTTCGATGGAAACTTAAACAACTTCTCCTCCTTCGTTATGTCTTTCATTGGGCGGTAGTGTCTATTGATGATTTCCGTTCGAGAGCTGGCCAAGACCGAGAGGGTCAAGACGGCCAAATTATGAGCGTGAGTTGTACCTGCAGAGTATCTCAAAAATATGGCGCCATTAGACTGTAACTTTGAGCAGCTTAGCTCTGGGCTCCCGGAATTCTCCTAGAGTTATATGGCGATGCATAAAAATTGCATAAAATATCTATCCCCGGCATAAAAGCCGGAATCTGGAATCTGGAATCCAAACATCCAACAGTACCCGGCGAGGGCCAAAAGGCAAACAATGCAATTTCAATGTTCACCGAACTCCACCTTGTCCTCCTTTTCCATTCCCTAAAAAAAAACAAAAAAATATGCGGCTTGGGAAAAACTTTTCCTCCGCCTCCTTCTCCATTATAAACATAAAAAACAGCGAGCAAACTTGTAAAAAATATATATGGCAAAAAGCAGCAAGAAACCTTGGCCGAAAGACATGATATATTCGGTAAATAAAAATATCTTCAACACTGAGAAATATTTTTTTTGGAGGTGGATATTAATTTTAGAATATTAAAAAAAAACTAAACCGTTTCTATAAAACCAAATTTTAATTATGAAATATTAATCATAAATTTGTTATTCATTATTAAGTTACAATTTTGTCTAAGTTCACATAAAACAAGAAAGGAAGGTTAGCTTCGGTACCCGAAGCTTAGAATACCCTTGCAGACCAGTTGCCTTTAAACTGTTAGATCGATTGTATGGCAGCTATAGGATATAGTAATCCGATTTTTGGGTTTTTAAATTTCTAAAAAGGCTTTACTGTCTATGAAAACTGTTTTTATCAAGAATGAATTAATTGTCTTGAAAAACACCAGAGTTATGCTTAATGACCCATTTTTACCCATAGTTCCTATGGCAGCTATAGGATATAGTAGTCCGATTTTAATGAAACTTTTAGGATATGTTAAAATTGCTATTAAGTAGAGTTTTCCAAGAAATAAATAAATTATCTTAAAAAATCGGGAAATTTTGGCACTTTTTCCCAATCGTTCCTATGGCAGCTATGTGATGTAGTGTTCCGATTCCGGCCGTTCCGACTTATATACTAACTGCAACAGATTGAAGGGTCGGTGCCAAGTTTCAGCCTGATAGCTTTAAAACTGAGGGACTAGTTTACATAGCAACCGACAGACGGACAGACGGACAGACGGACAGACAGACGGACATGGCTAGATCGACTCGGCTGGTGATGCTGATCAAGAATATATATACTTTATAGGGTCGGAAATGTCTCCTTCACTGCGTTGCAAACTTCTGGTCAAAATTATAATACCCTCTGCAAGGGTATAAATATATTTGTCAACGAAATATTTTATCAAATTTTGTAAGTTAGAAATTCGTCTTAATAAAAGTTTTCGCTCGCAAAGTCATCTTAAATATTAAAAGATATTCAATTGTGCTTATATATAAACATTTTATTTTTCAAAATACATCAACAAATTTTTAGAAATAATTAGTTTTAGTGTACCTATATGAATGTGTGTGAGATATTTGCATTTTGCCGGCTGCTGCATCGGCAAAGATACGTGAGCATATCTAGCAGATACTCGTTCTCCGTAGTAGTCTGAAGTTTGTCTGTGGCCGTGGGGTACATTTTGCCATCTTAAAAGGTAAGTTTCCTCATTGAAACAATATTTGCGCTTTACATTCTGTTCGTGGGGGAGTCTGCACCTTCCGGCGTTGGATGTGGTTGAGGTGGGTGTGCGGGTGGGTGGTTAGGTGGTTGGGTGGTTATGTTTGATGGGGGTCCAAGGGTGGGTGGGTGGCGGTCTTAGCCACTCATGCTGGCCAACGCACGTGCCGTGGCTTTGGCTGTTTCGCTAAACCAAAACCATTAATCAAACAATTAGAGCTGCGAGGAGTTCGGTTCGTTCCTTCCCCCTTTCTCCCATATCCGATTCCTTCTGGACGCGACCCACCCGTTCATTTGCATAAATTATGGCTTCATAATAACCGCTATTTATAATTTTCGACGCGGCTGGAAATGCGTCTATTGGGGTGTTTGTCAAACACGCCCATCGTCAACACCCCCGGGCAAACACTTGAAGTGCTTGAAAAGGATTTAACTTAATGCTAGTTGTTGGGTCAGTTGTGTATTGAGTGGCGGTTCTATTGTTCAAACTGATTGGGAAATGTGCGTAGGTGTTAAATGTATTAGATTCAAGCAGGGAAACTTAGGATTTTAAAGTCTTTAAAGTCTTTAAAGGGGTTTTCTCAGTTGAAAATCATTGAAAATAATAGTATTTAAGTTGTAAACAAAAATCTATTAATAGTGAATGGAAAATTATTATTAAGAAAGCTATTTATGTACAAAATAATACAAGGGATTCTTTATTTATATTTTAATATATATTCCAGTTTTTTCCATCATAACAACACACCATCAAAATAGATAGCTTTCTATTTTAAAATTAAAATACAAAAGATTCATCGGTTTCATTTTACACCGAACCCCTTTTAAATAAATTCCTGAAGGGAACCCAATAAAACCAATTTTGGGGAGGGGTACTTTCTAACATCCTTTGCCACTTTATTCTCACCGTTAAGAACCCCAAGGACTCCTCCTCCCCTCCACCTGTCATCTCCCATCAATCTCTTCGTTTGATTTGCTTAGCGCCCCTCCCCAGAAAATGTGTTCATATTTTTTATGCAAATTGTTAAAACCATTTCAAAGGCGGCATACTCGATTACCTTGATGCACATTTACATGCCGAATGAAATTAATTCATAAATAACAAGGCCTAACGTAAATTTGGCCAAGCAACAGACAGACAAACAAACAAATGTATGAGAATTATGCAAATGATATAAACGCTAAAATCAACTTGGGGCTTTTCAATGAAATTTCCACCGAGCACGCAGAAGGCCAAAAAGGATTTCCCACATTCCCACATGGTTTCGCAGGAGCGAAAGGAAGTTGTTTAGAGGGGTGGAGAAGGGGCAGGAGAAGGAGCAGCAAAGTGGCAGCAAAGACGGCCCAAAAGTCTTTCGAGCGGGAAAAGCGAAAAACCCGCAAATGAAATGAAACGAAATGTTTGCATAAACGATTTAATCGAATTCCAATGCAAATTCAGTTAAATTTCATTTCCCGTACGGCGAGACACAGAGCGCAGGACGAGGCGCAGGACGAGGGAGGAAGCTGGCATTCCGGTTCCGGAAATTAGCATAACACTCGCGGTAATACAATAAAAAGAAAAGGATACAGATGCCTGAGATATCCCGGCTGCAAACGCCAGGCCAAGTGTAAAGTTCATTTTCAAATTGCTGATATACGAAATTGAAATAGGAAGCCCAAAGGATGATGGGGGAAATTACGGAAAAGGGAGGCGTCTAAGGATATTTAAGGAGTGCTGGAATAAGGTTTAATAAAATGGTATTCGGGAAATTATTATAATAAAATGAATCTAAAATGTATCTTTTATAATAATTTAAATTACTAACCAGTTATTTTTTTATATCTTATATATATTTCCCTTTTTAAAGGGTATCTAAAAAACGTTCCTTAATTCAAACCTCTTATTGATCCTTTCCAAGTGAAAAACCCCTTTTTCCGCTGAACCACGAGTCGTTTATATTTATGGGAATTCTTCTTGTTTGCTCGAATATTCTTTTTAATTTTTGTTTGCCTCTCCGCTGGTCGCTTGCCTAATAGAGCGACTCAATTAATGAGGCAAAGTTTTTCCGGATCCCCGCTTTTCCCCGCCTTTTCCCGGGTTTACCATTCCGACATGCATTGGCCGAGCTTTGCTGTCCGACAGGAACTTTAATGAAATCTTGACACGGACTCGAGGTAGGACCCCGTCCCCTGCCCCCCATCTCCTCCTCGGACAATTGTCGCGCAATGAATTTTATTTTGCTCTTTACAAGCTGTAAAAAATTAAGCAAAGAAAGGAGAGGCAAAAAACTTGGCTTTCTCTTGCTTTTCTTTTCTATTTTCTATTTTTTTTTGTTAACAAGTTGTTGGCAAAAAGCCAAGAAGTTTATATGGCATGCCCATAAAGGGAAAAGTTCCCCTTGAGGAAAATCCGTTAGACGGAAAAACTTTATTTGCCCGCTCCCGCTTGCATATTCAAAGCATTCGCTCTCTTTCTGGCCTTGTCCATGTCTGTCCCGCTCCAGCTTTCCCATTTCCCTTTCGAAAATGTACAAAAAAAAAAATGTTCTCTGGTCTCTGGTCGCGCATTTCCGTTACATGCCAAACACTTTTGGCCTTTGTCCCGGGACCACAAAAGTCACCGCCTGGCGCATACAAATTAATCATTCGGTCAAAAAGGTTTGAGTGCGAAATCGTTGGCACTCCAACCTCCAGCTCCTCCTGCTCCTCCAAAAAACACGTTGTGGAATGGATGCTCTTGGCAATATTTTCGCCAGTTTTTGGATTTTGGAATTCATCTGGCCTTAGGATTCACCGCACGTACGCGACGTTTTTATGATATACCAATTTTGACATAATCCACGTGGATTACGGAGCCAATACTCGTGCATGCATATATATATCGGGGCTAAGGATGTAGTCGGATTTCGTTATTCGATTTGTTTTTTTTTTTCGGCATGAGGTGGTAGTTGATTGAACTATTTCCGTTTTCACACTTTGATCCACGTCCCAAAAGGAATTTCCCATATCCGTGTTTCTTTTTCAACTGAAAACTCAAATAATTCGATTAGCATATCATTTTGGGGAAAATTGTATTCTTTTTGGCAGGGAATTATATAGAGATTCGGATGTTTTAAGTTCTTAAATAATACAAATATTTTCTATAATTGTTTCATTATTATTTCCATAATTTATCTTTAATTCTTCGAATTTTTCGTGTTTTTCATTTCATATAATTTTAGGGAAAATTGTATTTTCTTAGCAGAGAAGAAGTTAGATATATAATATAGTTGTATTTATTTGAAGATTTGGTTGTTTTAATTAACAACATAAATTAAAATATTTTATAAAAATGTTCCATTATTATTTTCATAATATATCTTTTATATTTAAATTCATTAAAATTTTCCTGATTTTTATTTCATATAATTTCAGGGAAATTGTATTTTCTTGGGAGTGAAGTAGTTAGAAATATAATATAGTTGTATTTATTTGAAGATTTGGTTGTTCTTAAACAATACAAATATTTTCAAAAAAATGATTTATTATTATTTTCATAATTTTTGTATTCTTCAATAATCTTCAATTCTTTCAAATTTTCTTACTTTTCATTTCCTGTAAATTTCTTTGGAATTTTAAATCTCAACCCCAATCACTTGAATAAATTCTCTACTTCTCTATCTTCAACATTTAACTTAATCACGTTAACCCTTCGTAATTCCATTCAGTAGCATAATTTAATTCCACCATTAGCCAACTATCAACTGCAATGGCCAAAGGTTAATGCACCATTTGACTGTTCCCAGCCCCCCTCTTTGGCCACGTCCAATGAATGTTTTCAAGTGCAATTGTCCGCTGGGGAAAGGAAATAATACTCAGGAGGGGGGATGGGGCTGAGGGGGCGTAGAAGGTGTAAAGCAATGCCAAAGCCAGCGACGACGACAACGTCATCATCCTCATCAACATCAGTATCAGGCGGAATCCCTGGAAACCCAACCCTCATCTGTGGCATATGACAAAGTTTAAGTGCTTGCTAAATCCATAGATTTCATGCTGGCAGCCGTGGCAAACATGGCCACACATTGTGCGAGACAACCAACAACTACAACAACTGAAACTATACTACTGAAACAACCAACAACAACAACAACAACAACAACATGAACAGTAGCAAACAGCAAACATCGAGGTGTTGGATAATGTCCCGGCAGCAACAAAAGGCAGAGAGCCGGCAACAATTGTTGCAACAATAGTATCGCATTTCACTGTTTTTACTGTGGCATAAAAACAAAAGGCAAAAGCCGCAGTCACACAGCGAACTAACACCAAGCAACAACAACTACGACAACAACAACAACAGCAACAAAAGGCAAAACAAGTGCAACCAACAACAGGAAAAACAGCCAAGAACTCAAACAACAAGTTGCAAGGTTTCCCCCGGGGTTGCGAATATTGGATACCAATCGGATATCATATAATACTGAGATTTAATCGGGGTCTAGGAATTAGAAAAAATACATTTAAACGGGGATTAAGAATTAAAGAAATTCAAAATTAAATTAAATAAAACGTCTCTTAATAGGAAAGAGATTATATGGAATTATACATATTTTTTGCTCAAAAAATTCGCAATTAATATTATTTATATTTAATATTCAATATTTAAATCCCCCTAAATATGATATGCTCTATTTTTTACCGGGTATAATAAGAAGCATTCATGTTTCACAGTCTGCGAAAAGTTTTTATACCTCGCCCGTTTGCATTTCCCGCCTCGTTCTGTTTGGCTGATGGCTGCACGTAATTTTGTTTTTGTCGCGACGCAAATATGTTGGCCATAACAAGGAGACCACCCCCTGGATATCCTGGTATCCACCTTCCACCGCCAGGAGCTCTCTCTCTGTCTTACCTCAGCATTATGCAGGGCGCCACATCATCGCACTTGTCACTTTAACCTTGCACGGCCTGTCAGTGGCACCCTCTGTTCTGTCCATGCCTATCACACTGGAAAAAAAAACAACTGAAATCAAGGAAATATTTATAATATTAAGCCAGAAAAAATTTATTCTCAATAACAAAATAAATTCAAATAAATAAAAATAAATAAAATAAATAAACTTTAAAACTGTAAAATTTCATTTGAAAATCAAAGAGCTTTTATTCAATTAAGACTTTTTTCCATTAACTGAAAGTCGTTGTTTCCTAGTAAATAATAGAGTAT
>JAJJHY010003831.1:6678480-6704640 GCA_021224005.1 Drosophila setifemur | reverse complement strand
TGTTTATCTTTTTATGGTCGGTTTAACCTTGGCGCTGTGGCTTACTGCCAAAGATTATTACCCTCGGTATTTTGGTTGCCCGAGTCTTTTACAATGTTATGAGTGCGTGTCTTGATGCCTGCAGTTGTTGTGGCTTACAAAATGGCAACCTAATTGAGACCGACCATAAATGCTCAGGTCATAAATCATAGATTACGTTGGAGGAGGAGGAGCGGGAGCAGGAGCAAGGAGCAGGAGCAAAATGCTTGCATGTCCCGGACCGGAATGAAGATTGTCCTATCAAAATGTGGAGAACAATTGGTAATGAAGTAGTCGGCGATAAATTCAGAACAATAAATTTCGGGAATACATTTAATGCATTTCTTTTTGTTATTTTTTATGAACCAGAAATATATCTGAAATTTATTTGTTTTCTTCTTGGGAAAATATTTAAAAAATTGATTCTTGAAGGAATTATACAAAAAAAAAGGATTATACAAAATATTCAGTTTACTAATCGTATTTCCCTTTTATAAAGATTGTCCTATCAAAAAGTGGAAAACAAATGGTAATGAAGTAGTCTGCATTAAATTCGAAGTATAAATTTAATGCATTTCTTTTTGTTATTTTTTAAGACCCGAGAATATATTTCAAACTTATTATTATTTTATTTATTTTAATGTATTTTATTTGAATTTCCTTCTAAAAGAATATTACAAATATTGAATCGATATTGAATCATAGCTTAGATCATACAAAAAATCCAGTTTACTTGCCATAAATTCAGAACAATAAATTTCGCGTATAAATTTAATGCATTTCTTTTTGTTATTTTGTAACATTTGAAATTAATTTATTTTCTTCTTGGGAAAATATTCAATAAATTTATTCATTCAACTTCTGATCATATAAAAAATCCATCTTACTAATCGTATTTCCTTTTAACAAATTACCCCACATTAAAGACTTATCCCCACAATTTTCGACTAAATTAAACTTCAATGCACCAATAAATCCACCGGACAAGCAATTACCCAAATCTCCGCCAAACAATGAACTACATGACAAAATAAAAAAAAAACAGAAAAGAAAATAAGTATAAATTTAAATTAAAGTTCACTCACCATGTAAACTGCCCAGCGAGGTCTGCTTGATAAATTGATAGCGCTTGAATAGAACCAATGCGCCCAATAGAAACACAATTATGGCAATGATGGAGCCCAGCAGGACGATAAACCAGGTCTGTGTTAAAAAGTCATCGGCAATATCACGACTGATGGGATATCTGCAATAGACAACACAATAAAGAAGCCCGGAATGAGAATGGCTATCAGAGGACGACGACGACGACGGAGCATTGTGTGGAGGTGGAGGTGGAGGTGGATGTGGAGGATGGTACGTGTCCTGGCGGAGGCTTAGTTTAATGGTCGCAAAAGTCGTTGGCCATTGTCGTTGGCCGTTAATGGATTGATGGGGACCTCGCTGCGACACTTCGACAGTCAAATGAGCAGCTCCACAATGCCCGGAACCGGGAACGGGTCCACCTCCCACACAATGGCTAACTACACTTCCAACAAAAAATAAGGATTTTTTCTGGGATTTTTTTTGCCGTTGAGAAATGCAGCAAAATAAAAATTTTGGGAATAACAAATAATCAAAAAGAAAAAAAATAACATAGACAATTTTTCTCAGTTATAGAAATCATTGAAAATTTATGTTGTACTTATTAATAAAAAAATGAATTTATTAATAAATAATTAATATATTAAGTGTTAAAGTTTTCCATTACAATTGTTAAGTTTTTAATAATAAAAGTGAGAGAATAATTTTAATATTAAATCCGATATTTTATAAAATTATTGAATAATTTTTAAATCATAATAACACGGTTTTAATTTTTAATTCATTAATAATAATGTTAAAGAATAACTAAAATATTAAGTGTTAAAGTTCCGCATTAAAATTGTTAAGTTTAAGTTTGAAAAATTATTAAAATATATAATGTAATATTTTATAAAAATCATTGAATAAATTTAAAATCACAATAACCATTGTTTAATTTATTAATAAATAATGTTAAACAAAATTATAAATTTAAAATCCCATTGAACCATTTTATATGTTTAATATATTTTGTAGTACTATTTTTCTCCAAGTGCACCCCACTTACCTCGTGTAGCCGGTGTCCAGGGACTGGGTGCGTGCATCGATGCGGAGGACGGCGGGCTTGCTGAAGGGTCCGACTCCCACCCGAGTGGCGGCCGCCACAGCGATGTAATAGGTGACTCCCGTGGTGAGGTTGGCCAGGAGCAGGGTGGGTGTGGCCGCATCTATGGTCATATTTTTGAATATCCGCGTCGTATTGTGAACGTCCAGGCCTTTGACGACCACATTGTAGCTGGTGAGGATGCCTGCTCCATGGGGATTTTACACGAGTTGGACATGGGAAAGACAGAGACAGAGAAAGAGAGAGAGAGAGATAAGCAAATGAAATTAAATGTAAACAAAAGAGGAGAGAATTCATCCGCATCGGTATTTTCACAAAGCAACTGGCTGTGGGGTTACTTATTTGGGAGTATGGAGTCCCGAAAGGATTCATCATGCTAGCGGTTTCTATTATCCTGGGAAATTCAGTACTTTTTGGATGATAAAATTTAGCTATCTGTACATTGGATGGGAACCAGTCTTGGGTTCTATTTTTTATGGTAGTGATAATATATATAGTATCTATTTTTTTTACACCCTTTTTTTTGTGTTTCCTCAATATATATTTGTTTTTATTTTGTATAAATAAATGCTTTACGAGACCTTTAAATTCAGCAATTTATTCTATATAATATACCAGCATGATAATTTATTTAATTTATTATAACTATTTTTTATTATAATAATTTCTACTAACCATTTCTTGTCCTATTTGGTTGAGGTGGCAGCCACTTCAAAAACACTGAAGTGCGATTGAATTGGATGGCCTCCATGCCATAAGGTGGAGCTTCAGGAACTGTTAACAATAAAGAAAAAATTATTAATAAATTATAAATAGCTAAAAAAATGCTAAATTTAATTACCAAAAATATATGAAATAAATAAAACTGGCTGAGTTAAAGACTCCAACTAAAACCTTACCATCTTCCAGGGTTCGGACGCGTTTTGAGTTCGAGGGCTTTCCTACGACGCTCTTGTAAAATGGCACAAGAAAAAACTCGTACGTAGAAGCCTTCGCCAATCCTGGCACGGTGCAGGAACTCAGTCCCTGACCCTTGTTGAGCAGCGTCAGCATTTTGTATTCGGTGGAATGAAGCTCCCGGGCATACAGATAGAAGCCCTCAATGTACTGGCCACTATCAATGTCCCAGGACAGGCGGGCGGTGGTCGAATCACTGGCATTCGCCTCCAGCAGCTCCACAATATCGTTGGCCTGGAGCAGGGTTTCCACATCGCTGAGCAGGAGCTGTGAGGTTCCGGAACTCTCGCTGCCATCTCGGACTCCCACAATCTTTCCGGCCGTAATGGGTTCGGAGATGGGCGACGGTGGGGAGAAGCCGAGGGAATTTTCCGCTCGAACAATGAACATGTAGGCTGCTCCCTGGGTTAGGCTCTCCACCGTGAAAATGGGTTCACTTAATCGGGACGCAATGGGTATCCAGGTTTTGCTCTGATTCGTGCAATACATTTCCACACTGTAGCCGAGGAAGGACGAGGCACCCGCCTTGTCGCTGGTTGGCCAGACAATTGTCAACGCCGAGGCGGAGGCATTCAGAACTTTCGGTTGTCCCGGTGCCGTGGGACATTTACTTTGCTCTGGGGCACGGTAGAATTTAATATTCGGATTGGTGGGCAGTTCTATTCGGAGGAAACCACTCCAGGTGGATTTCCCCGCCCTCGAGCTGGCCACACAGGTGTATAGCCCCTGATCCTGCTTTCGATCCAGATCCGATATTATCAAATCCCCAGCTGTTGTGATATTTAACTTTGCAGTTTGTTGCACAGGAATTCCATCCCGATACCAGGATATCGTGGGATTTGGAAGACCTATAGCCTTGCATCGGAGTGTGGCCAAGGATTTGGTGGGCAGCGTTTGATTCACCGGACCCGCTATAATAATCGGCGGTGGTCGATCCTCCTGGGAGTCCAGACTCAGTTGGACCCTCGAGGTTATACTGGCCACCTCGTTCATGGCATTGCAGAGTATGATCAGATCCTTGTCCGTCCTTTGGAATCGCGTCAGCGTCAATATCGAGTGTCCCTCCTCGGTATTGAGGCTATGGAAACGATCCAGTGGCGGTGCTCCCGGAAAGATCAGTGTACTATTGTTCTTGATGGTCCAGAAGATGGTGGGTCTCGGATTGCCCGTGGCTCGACACTCGAAGGAGGTGTCCGCCTCGAGTTCCACGGACTTGCTCACAGGACGTTGGATGAATTTCGGGGGGGCTACAGTGTGAGTGCGGGGCAAGAGGAGGAGGAGGAGCATGGGTAGACTAATTAGCTAAATGTGCTCAACTAGCGGTTGTCTAAGATTGGGGTTTGAGGACCCTACCCAAAACTTACCATAAACTGTAAGGGTGCCCATGGCAGAGATGGCTCCAACGACATTATCCGCCTCACAGCTGTACTCGCCCTCATCGGCGATGGTGACGCGCTCCAGTCGAAGGCTCCGATCCTCAAGGACACTCACGCGGTCTTTGGATGGGATAGGAAAAATAAAATAATATTTTATAAGGAAGTTTTCATAATATTTCTTTAGAGTATGTATTTTAATTTTAATGCTATTTTCTATTTAGATCTTTATTTAAACTAATATCCTTTCGACTTACCCAATGGCATATTCCCACCAGAGGCAGTTCTCAGCCAGAGTACATCGGGCATGGGGTCACCACCCACACGGCAGGGAAAGGTCACCGATGCCCCCTCCAAAACGGTTTGATCGTGGGGTCCTCGGATGATGAACGGCTTGACTGCAATGGAAATACACAAACACAAACATTGGGGAAATGATAAGCGGCAATTTAATCAAAAGGACCTCAAACCAATAACAGGACGCATAACCGGTGCGCCCAACCCAAGTCACATTCCAGCAAATTGGACATGACACATTGATTGGAGGTGCTTGGTTTTGGGTGGCAGTCGGAAAAGGCCCTTTTTCCAACCATTAACCCTGCGGTGGAGTCGGGTTATGTGTCCTTTGGTTGAGGGTGGGGCTTTCTTTGTGGCTTAGAAAAACTAGGTGAAATAATAAATTCTAAAAAAGAGAAATAAATTAAGTAGGTTCTTTGTAGAACAATTTTAGCAAATAATATGATTTTTAAAACTACTATAAATAAAAATATAATAAAAAATAAAAGAAAATGAAATGGTCAAGAACACTTTTTAATGTTTTTTAATGTATCTAATAATTTCCTATAAATCATAACTTTAAATGGATTTGGAAATTCATCATCAAATTAATTTATCAAATTAAATATATATTATAATTTAATATCATTAAGTGTTTAACAAAAAAATTTACTATTTTAAGAAACATTTTAAAAGCATAATCAACAAATAAATGAACACCACAAGTAATTTTTTTTGAATAAATACTTGAATTTGGAAAACTGAAAATAAGAGACTGGTTTTTAATATCTTTTAAAAAGCCACATTATTTCAAAAAAGCATAAAAATAAATTTGACATAAATTAATACAATTTAATACCATTAATGTTGAACAAAAATAATTTTTAAAAACAAGTTTTTTATGCTTTATTAACAGATTACTAAAGTAGGTTCTCTGTAGAACACCTCTAGTAATTTTTGTAAAAATAAAAACCTTAATATGGAAAATGGAAACAACATTTTAAGGAATGCTTCTCAATGTCTGTTAAAATACGAAGTAATTTTCATAAGGAATAAATTAAAATATAATAATAAGCTTTACATAAATTGATCAAATTTAATACCAATAAATATCGAACAAAAACCATTAACTATATTAAACAAATTGTTAAATAACTTATTCCTAATTATTTTTTTCGTTTATATTTCTTCGAAGATTCCGAAGGTCTAGAAAGGCCACCCCGGCCTTAATAGGGTTAATAGCTTACCGTGGACTTTGAGCATGGCCAGGGAGGATTCGCGCACTCCGACCGGGTTCTTGGCTATGCACTGGTATTGACCCTCGTCAGTCTGCCGGGCATCCTGGATGGCCAAATTGCCGCCGTCAACGATGCGAATACGCTTCGAGCCCTCCAAATCCAATTTCTGGCCGCCCTTCTTCCAGGTGACCGACGGCTCGGGAATGCCCCGCGGAGCGGCGCACTCCAGCAAGGCGGTATCGCCCTGGGCAATCCTCGTGTTCTGCGGCTCCAGGCGGAACTCATCACGGAGAACTGGAATCAGGAGGAGATTGTGTGTATATGTGAGTGGCGGAAGAAAGATGAGCAAATGATTATTACGGAGGGTGTGTGTTTGTTTGTGTGTGTGTGTGGCTTGGCCCCTGTCCATTTGTTGGTGGTTATAAATTATCCAGGGGGTTTTTGCATGATAAATGCCTCACGTCGGTGTCCTTGTCCCTCTACCCCCCTCCTCCCCTCTCCGTGTCCTTTCCCTTTCCCTGACCTGCGGCTTTCTCTCTCGCTACTTTCCTTTCGACGGTATGTGTGAGCGCGTGTTTGCGGCCTGACAGCAAAGATAAATTGTTGGTAAATGGCATAAATGTGATTTTTATGCGCCATGGAGGACAGCATTGGAGTTGGAGCAGGGGGCACCCTCTGAGAGATGGCCTTCTAATTTGTTAAAAAACATGTCCAGGAAAACCTGAATTTTCTACGCAGCTTTTAAGCTAATTTTATTCTATTTGGGTACAAAATTGAATTTGATTTATTGAATCAAAATCAACACTACAAAAGTGCAAATAAAGCGGAAAACAAATGACCATTAGAAGCACATGGCATTTGGGTAAAAAGTTGTATATATAAAAAATACATAAAATATATTTAAATTGTTTCTGCAATACATTTACTAAAAAATTCCATTAAATTATACCTTTTAGTTCACTTTAAGTGAAGTACATTATTAATAAAAAACATGGTAAAGTAAGTAAGTATTACAAAGAATCAATAATATTTATTACATTAACTTTGATCCACTATTGAAATTACAATCCCTAGAACAGATGTAATATACTTTGAGCTGCTTTCGAATTTTTTTCTACCCATATTTTTTCACAATTTTCCTCTGGCAATCCAGCTGACTGCATTTATATATCTGAAACGCATTTCAAAAGCTCCCTTTTTTTCATGTCCGCCTTTTGCATAGTATGGTAAATCAGAGTATTATCAACAATTTGCTTTTGCCAACGCAGATTTGGAGCGACAAAAGCGGAAAACCGGAAAAGCGGAAAAGCGGAAAGGAGCAGTAATTCAGCTGGTTCCGTCTCCTATCAGGCATTGTGAGGATTTGGTCCGAGGGGAATCCTGTAATTTGCACACACACCTCAGAGCTCTATTTGTCCTGTGTGCATATCACAGAGAAGAGAAGTTTTCCTGCTCCTTTTTTTTTTGTGGCAGTCAGCTCAACTCTGGAGTAATAAATCAAGCAAGTTTCAAGCACTTGAAAAGCGTAGCCAAGTAAATTTCGTACGCTTTTTGGTTTGCCCTTAAAAGCAACCTTTGTGTGCAACGCAAAAAAATATATAGTATATATACTATATATATATATGCAGAGACTCTACCAACGAATAAATCCATAGTAAAAGCAGCTTTTACGTAAATTAAATTTCGCTTTTCCTTTATTAGACCCTGTACCCAAAGGGTAGAGGGTATATTAAGTTTGTGCAAATGTATGTAACAGGCAGAAGGAGGCGTGGCAGACCACACAAAGTATATATATTCTTGATCAGCATGACGAGCTGAGTCGATATAGCCATGTCCGTCTGTCCGTCTGTCCGTCCGTCCGTCCGTCCGTCCGTCCGTCCGTCCGTCCGTCCGTCCGTCCGTCCGGATGAACACACGGATCTCAGCAACTGTAAGAGCTAGAAGAACCGTATTACCAGTGTAGATTCTTCTAATACTGAGTAAATTAGAGTTTATTTTTTTAAGTCGGCGCCACGCCCACCGCCCCCGCAATTTGTATTTGAATTTTTGCACTGCCCTGCACTGCACAATTTTCAAGCTAAAATTTTTTTAAAAATACACATGCAATTGGAGCTTAGATTTCTACCGATCCTAAAAATTTCATCAAGATTGGTTAATTAGAAAGCGCACAATAAATACCTAAAGTTTACAGGCGCTAAACACAAAAAATCTGTTTATTTGCGCAAAAAAACGGTAAATCGATTGCGTTCGGTGGTTGATTTTTCTCGGAAGTGCCGCTGTAGCTGCGCTGCCACTACCTTCATATACATATGTATGAATGTGTATGTAAGTATGTATGTATGAATGTGCGTCTTCAATATATTTATACTGTATTAGCTGTCGGTTCAAAAAGTTTGGGTTTGTCGAATGGTTACGACGTTCGACTTAAAACGCGAAGATCTTGGGTTCGAATCCCAGACCGGACTCGGTGTGAATATATATTTATTTTTTTAATTTTTTTTTATTTTTTTTGCTTATAACCAAATTTGTACAGGGTCTGTAACAGTCGGGAAACTCGACTGTAACGTTCTTACTTGTTTTTTTGTGATTTTTTTAATCTACAAAGTGAATAAGCGAATTCTTTTAGATTTTAAGGGTGATTTTATATATATATTTTTTTGTGTGGGTTGAGATTTTGTTTTTGCTTTGGTTTAGTTTTTTTCGCCCCATCTTGGTTATGCAAAAATGTGCTAAAACCATGACTTTTATTAAATTTAAAGTTGAAGCGTAATAAATCAGCATGAATCAAAAGGATCGCCAGGGCCCCGCCGAGGGGAAAGTAAGAGGAAATCCACTCAGCCCACCGGATGGCGACCCCATTAAAGTCGTGGCGAAAGTTTTAATAGAATCCTGTGCCAAACTGGGAACCTCAATCCGAGGAAAAAAAAAATATAGCCACACACAGCAGGAAACACGCCAACCATCAATAAATTAATCAAAGTCATAATCAGTGTCAGGTTCAGTGCCAATGGGCAAAAGTTGTGTAGGCCTTCGTCCTCGTCCTCGTCCTTGTTTTCTCCTTTCCTTATTTTTCCTGTGGGGGTCACGGACCCGTCCAACCGAAAAAAAACCTCCTTTTTGGTGTAAAGGTGCAAAGCCCCGAATCGGACAGCCACTGATAATGAGTTAATAAATGACCGTTTATCTATATTTATCGTGGCCATATTATAGTACGAATTTATGATGGGTTGCCAGGAATTGGCAACAACTTCAAGCCAGCTACGTGATCAATTTAAGCTAATGAACAAACTGTTCTCGGATAATTGGAAAGCACTAACCGAAACTTATGCTGTGATTACAATTCATTATGTAACTGCCAACTACCAAATTCAATTGCGTAATTTAAGGTGCTTTAACGGGCAATTGGTAGAAATTTCTTTTTAATTTTCTGCTGAAAAAATAGTAGGAAGTAGAAATTAAAATTAATAATATACTAAGAGAGTTTTTGTACAATTTCTGTAAGCATTCTAAAATTACTAATATTATTCAAATACTCAGAGCAGCAACCCCAAATTATAATTTCCCAGTTTCCCAGCTTAATAACCATAATCCGAGTAAGTAAAATTATAGATATGTTTGCAAAAACGCGGAAAAAATGTCCCGACATTTCTCTAATTCCTACTCTTTAGCAGGTGGCTCCTTCCCTACCCCAGACCTGAGGGAGTCCTTTTGATATCAGGTCGAAAGGCTGTGCGTGTAAGTTGACAGGGCTCAAAGCAAAAAGCGCTGACAACATCAAATGTATGTACTTATAGACACACACAATGTGCAACTTATGTTTACTATTGACAAACTCCAAGGCTTGAGAATCCAGGACCTGCTCCTTTTCGCTCTTTTTATTGCCTAACCCAATCAATGTGAACGCCTCTTGCCTTCACCAAGTTCTCCGTATTGGTTCTTTTTTTTCCTTCTTTTTTTTTAGCCGCCCACCACAAGCCGCAATAACGACGTTTTAACCAAGCAAACAAATTTGACGTGCTTTTCGTGATTTACATGCAAATATTGAAAAATATTCCCCAAGGATATACCGCAAAAAGCAAACCCGACTCAGCCTGAATCTAAACAAGACTCGAAAAGGAGCCGAACAGGAAATGTACAACAAAAAAAATACATAAACCAAACGTGAAGGGAAAATAAACTCCACGGAGCAATATCGATTTTCATGTGGGAGGAGAACCAGGACATGACAGCCAGGAGGACAAACAGACCGACGGGAATGAAAAGGCAGCGGCAAATAAAAAAAATATTAGCCAACAAAGGACAAAGTGGCGGTCTCTGTTCGAGCCACGAACAAGAGGGGTGAAAGTGGATTGGATGGAACCTACTTTCTTGCTTGCTCCTTGATCCCAATATGTAATTGCAACTGTTCGAGGCGCTTATCCTTAAAACAATCCAGGAGAAGCTTAGCATTGGTAAAAAGAATATCTATATCGAAACCTTTTTATCAAGATATACTTCAATTTTCTTAACTACCAAATATTTTGTTATACTTCATTTAATTGTACATAAAAATTCTGTAATTATTTTCTATAATTTTATTGTTTTCTGGCAACTTAAATTTAAATCCAAAATCCTTACCACCGTTTGATCTGCTCCTAGCACCCAAACCCATCAAAAATTCTGTCCAGAACCTGTCCCAACTCACAAATTGCTAACTAGTGTGAAGTTTGTTTTTTTTTTCGGCCATATGCCCCAATAAATCCTACCAACTCACATATTTTTTCCCGACCTCACTCTTCAAGAAAAAAAAAAAAATTGCCCAATCTAAAAAGGCTTCAAAAACCGAGAGAAAAAAAAAATAAACCTAAAAAAGGGAAAACTGAAACGCAAACGGGTTAATGGAGGCAGCAATAGAGCGTGATGGCAGTGCAAAAGAGAGGGCTATATCGAGGGAGGGAGATGGCGAGAGACCTCTGACAAGACAAGTGGGTGCGTTCGAGCGTAAAACTTGTAAACGCAGCAGCAGCTCCACAGCTCCACAGCTCCATAGCTCCACAGCTAGTTAGTTAAGTGGGCGGTGCTTGAGCTGCCGACTGGCAAAAAGGCGAATCCTGCCCCTTCAAAAAAAAAACCAACAACATCACCAGCAGCAGCAGCAAAAATCAACATCAATTTAGAATATTAAAAACGCACACCACACGCCTCGAAGGGAGTGGTGTGAGTACACTAAAAAAAAAACTACAAAGCGTTGTAAGATTTTAGGAAATATTATATAATATAATAAATTATATATTTTTTTTAAACTATAAACAAATTAGTACTGAAATTTTTATTAGGTTTATCTGAATTTTGTTGGCTTTTGTGAAGAAGAAAATTAATGTCGCACTTGGTATAATAAGGAAATCGATTGCTCCTTAAATAAATTTCTACTTCTGGATTTACGGTTTATATAATTATACATTAAACAATTTTCGTTTCCTATAATAACTCTTACAAAAATTATCCCCAAGAAATCCTTTTAACCCAAATTTTTAACATTTTTGAAAGTATTTTCTGTTGAATTACCGAAATTTCTCTTACTTGTGTATAGATCTTTTAAAAATTCCGTTTCTTCTATATTTGGTATAAATTCTGCATTGACTAACATTATTTTAAAATAACTTTTAACAAATTATCTTTAAGAAACTTAAACTCTTTTTGTAAATATTTTTATAGCCCCTTTTGTTGATCTAATGAGTCCCAAATTTTAAATATTGTTGAATTAAAACTGAATTCATTCAGAGAATTTTAAATCAAAACTTCTTTGTATTGTGTAATGTAAAAATGTATATATTTTTTCCAGTGTAAATGACAGGGTTTGGGCTGACTTACCCGCCACTTGCAGCGTGGCATTCCGACTCCGTGCCACGCCCAGTTCGTTCTTGGCCTCACACCAATAGATGCCGGCATCTGTTTCGCGACGCGAATTGACAACCTGCAGAAAAAGATGTGGAAGAGAAAAATATGGTGGCATAAGAATGAGTTAAGCACTGAAGACAAGATTGGATATAATGGGTTGGGTTGGGATGTGGGGGGTTGGGGCTGGGAAATGGGATAGAGCCCGGGGCCAACTGTGGGTGATTTTAATTGAAATGAGCAAGTTAAATCAGCAAATGGATGGGAATTCGATGTGGGATACACTGATTTTGTTATAGATCTAAGGAATATATTTTTATATAATTTTAAATAGATTAATACTTATTAAATTATATGAAAAGGTAAAGCTAAAAATATATATTATATTACAGTATTTCTATGAACTTCAAGTGTATTTGCAATTCGTTTATTTGATAAAAGTTCCTCCCTATTTGTAATTTCACAAATGGAACTGGGTAGGAACTTGAAAATATATATCCAGATGAAAGCTCCCTAAGACGTTGATTTGAAGGCTCTTGGCGCTGCTCCTTCTGTTCTGCTTAAAAATCCCCACTCCGACTCCCTAAGAGCGAGAAACCCCTTTGCCTTTTGGTGGCCATAAAACAGTCAGCAATCTGTTGTCTGTGGAGCGTCTGCTGCCGCCTTCAAGTGCTCAAATCATAAAATGTTTCTGGAGCAACTTTATAGTTACTACATGCCTCGGCATCGCCTTTGCCTCATTTCGGGGCCCTTCCCCTTTTGTGTTTTTGTTGTCGACACTGTTTGTTTATTTGTTTTTCGGAACACAAAAGAATTCCCCAACATGCGCTTAAAATTAAATGTCAAACTAAGTGTGTTTGCGAGGGTGAGTGTGTGTGCCATATTTATCTGCTCCTTGCAGCAGGAGAAAATGAAAAGGAAGCTGGAGCAGGAGCAGGACCAGGAGCAGGAGCAACAAAGTTCGCACAATTTACACAACTTGTGCTCGGCTTCTGCTGAGCCTCATCCAAGTGAAATTAAGTGTTGCGCTAAGTGAAGATGACAAAAGGGTTCTTCAGCTGTATTATTCTTTCATTTAATCTTCCTTTCCCCAGCTGAATATATACACGCTCGCATGCCGCGGGTGCGCTTTATAAAACAAATAAGTTGCAGAGCCTCGGGCCTCTCGATTGTCATACTTCATATGTGCGGGTTGTCTCAAGGAAAAGCACGAAAAACAACGACAACGACGAATGCGAAGAAAATGAAAAACAACACACATATATAGCAGCTCAAAGGCAAGAAGATTACATGGCACAAAGAAATAGTATAGCGTATTGTTGTGCTGCCACACGAAAAGATACAATTAAGCTGCTCGATTTTATCTAAATTGTTGCTTTATCAGTAAATAAAATCTGTCTTAAATGGTTCAGAATATTTTCAGAACTAATTTTTTATAATAATTAATTCATTAAATGGTACAAAATATGTCTCAAACTAATTTTTTAAGTATCCTTTTCAACTCACACTTTCATCTGAAAAGTAGGCAACAGTTTTTTCCGTAATCTTTTCTCTTTCAAATAAATCCTGATTAATGTTTAATCTGACCTAAACTTTTAATTTTATTCTTCTTTGTCAACTTTGATAGAACAACTAAACCTTAAAGGGACTCCTAATAACCGCTGACCCATTTCTCTCCGTTTGACAGCATCATCAACTGGCAAACTGAATATTAAGCATACGCAATGTTGGCTCGGCAAAGGTAAGCCGGAACTAAGCTTATTAGCTAGACTCAGGGCGGATTGCTATTAAAAATTGAAATGAGTTAAATGACAAAATGTAGGTAGAACTTATTCTCAGTTCTAGAAAAAATGTAGAATAAAATAAAAATAAAATAGTTGCTCTAGCAACCGCTGAAAATAAAATGCATGAGATATAAATGGACTTACAAATTTCGAAAACTTAAAGGTAACTTAAAGAAAACTGAGTAATATAAAATTTAATTGACAAAATTGTTATACTACATTTTATATACAATAATTGAAATATTTAAACAATTTTATCTTCTGTATTCCTTTACCCATCTTAAAGTATTCCCCCAACGTTTTTGTTTCTAAAAATTTAATTTTAAATTTTTTGAGTATCTCGCAACACCCAAATAAAAAGTGGGAAGTTCCAAAAGGGGGGGCAAAGAAAACATTGCCAAAAGTCAAATAAATTTATTTATATCTTTAATGACTTGAGCCAGGCGATTCGCTGCGAATTGGTTGCGCTCAGCGGATTTGTTGTTGCTTATATTTATTGTTGTTATTATGGCTGCTGCCGTTGTTGCCTGCTTTTAATGTTGTTGTGCGTGCAAACATTGAAACTGATTTGACACCGAAGAGCAAAAACAACAAAAAATTTGCAGGAACTGGAGCAGCAGGGGATAAATATTCGCCGTGTGCTACGTGCAACTTTATGGTGGGGAATCTTTTTCCCCAGGACTGGTGGGGAAGGGGTGGAAGGAGGGGGCTGACGGTGTCAAGGGGGAAGCTATAAAATATATTGGCTGTATCTGTGAGACTGCCACTGTGTAGGTGTGTGTGTGTGTGTGTGTGTGTGTGTGTGCTGGAGTCTGCTGGAGGAGCGCGTTGAAAACACGCTTCCGTTTTAATTTAAAATACCCATAAATTTTCAAACATTTCATTTGGGAGCCATTCCCGTTTTCATGTTGTAACATTTCGTAATTGTCTGCTGCGTGTGCCAGAGGGAGATGGCATGTCGCACACTCTATCTCACTCACTCTGCGGTACGTCCTCGTCCCCCCTACCCCAAAACTCTTGAGTGTTTTATAATTTGGTTTAAATTTTAAAGCTCATGTAAAATGCGACGTGTAAATGGTTTTAATTGAGCCTGAAAACGAGTCTGAAACGAAATGGAATTAGGCAAATCTACGTAATGCATGGCAATGGGAATTTGGTTGGAGCACTTTTCCTTTCATTTCTGAATGTGGAACAGGTGGCTGTTACCAGGAAAAATGGTCGGAAGATTATCCTCAGGCTGTTTAAAATGTTTGAGTTAAATTATGCATCAAAGATTAGGTACAAAAAATGGTAGAAAATTTAAGAAATATTTTTTGGGCCAAAGGGTTTAAATGGAAAAAATAAAATATAATTGAAAACATTTTAAGACTGGGTAAAAGAAAGCCTTATTTTAAATTTCGTGTAATCCATTATCTCTTAAATATTAAATTTACTAACAATTTATTTTCTGTGAAATAACAAGAACTCCTTATGTCCAACTAAAATTAATTAAATTTCTGTATTGCACTTGAAAGCTGTCAAGTTCTGAAAAGGCTTCAACAAAAATAAGTCTCTGTTTATTCCTTTTAATAGGAAATATATCGTTTACTTTCTGCTCACACATTTCCATGTTAATCTCCTCATTAAAAATCCGTTTTCCTTCCTCCCCAGCATCCTGCTGCTCCTGGCAGCTAGAGACAGGGAAATCCCTTTACTAATTCAATCATCCCGGGGATTTCTTAACCCCTGCCTACAACAACCCATGTTCCCAACATTCATTAAACGCGGCTCAAAGGCATTCCTCGCTCACACCTCGAGTTAATAAACAGCCCTGAGCGCTGAGCCTGTAAAAAAGTAACATGATGAAAAAAATCTCGCCTCGTTCATAAAAAACATAACTCATACGCAGTGTTGGCCCTTAGCGGGACAACCTACTCACACCCAAAGTCTCCACTCAGCCCGGCTTAAGTCCCCAGAATTTATTTATTTATGTGCATATATGGCGAGAGAGATGCGATTTTTTTTATGGAGCCGCGAATGTGTTGAGCGTTTGTAAACTCATTAAAATGTGCTCATTGTGCACAGTGCAGTGCATAAAGTTATTTTCCCCAGCGGATGGCGAAGATTGCGAAAATGAACGGAGACCGGGCATTAACTTTTGAGTCCCGACTGCTTTTTAATTAAGACGCTCCTGGGCCGCACCTCGAAAATGCAATCAGCCCAAAGTCAGGCTTTGATTTATTTAGCTGCCCCCTCCTAAAGTTGATTGCCTTTTTAAAGCTGCTCTGGCAGCTCAGGATAAACGATTCTACGGAGGCAACTATTGCCAAATGTGGCAGACATTTAAATAAGCATTAAGGGGGTCCAGTAGGGGGAACTACTGCTGGGAAATGGGAATGGGAGATATATTTAAAGAGGTATAAAAAGAAAACGCATTGCATGCAAACACTTGAGAGTCAGACAGAGCAAATATAGAGCTTGGGTAACTTTAGTCAAGGACGTGGAAAAAGGATGCTGAGTCTTTCAGTGCCATTCGAGATGGGATAGGTAAAGTGAGTTTTGTTGGGTATGTGGTAAAAGATTTTGTTTTTAGTTAGAAAATGTATTTCCTAAACAGTATTGAATGGAGAATGTTAAGCTATACTTTCAGAAATCATTTACCTATAAAATGATTTACTAAAGAAAAACTACATAGAATGTGTATGGAATTATTATTTATAAGCAAGATTGTTTTATAGAATTATGTGGGAAATAAAAATATAAATTATTTTATATAAAAAACATTGTTTTATTAAATTACTTGGGAAAATAAAAATAGAACAATGGGACTTAAATGAAATCATACATTACTACCATTTATAAAAGCTTATTTTTGAATAATAGCTTGTTTTCAGAAACTCAGTAATTAATAAAAAATATGGGACTTCAACGAAATCAAAAATAAAAATAATATAATTTTTTTAAATAACATTTGGGCAACCACAAAAACAAATTCTAGTTAAATAATTCGCATCTTCAAATATCCGCCTTCTCCTCACAAATTGAACGCCAGCTTTAAGGACTTTTCCAGCTGTTGATGGCAAACCAGAGTGCTGCTCACAACTACAAACACACTTAGACGCACACGCCGACATTTGTTACAGACGCGTGTGTAAGTGTGTGTGTGTGTGCCTTGGCTTCATTTCTTTCAGTTTTCCACCGCCACCGCCCCCGCCCCGCTCCGGGTTTCCCTGTCGTGCAGTTACGTAAATTATTGTCTGTCTTCCCATCGCTCGCTCCTCCATGTCACTTTTCACTACGTTTCCAGCTTGCCGCTCCTTTCTGTTCCTATATTTTTTTTTTTGGTATTTGGCCCAAAACTCCTACACCCACACACACATATATATACATTGTACATGCTTTTGTATTTTATTGCATATTCCCTATTCGCTTGTACATTTTCCTCTTCCCTTCAGCACTTAAAGTCCTGGGAAAAAAATAGGAAAACTTTCCTTGCTTGCCTTAAATTAAAGAGGATTCTTTTTTTGTTTTTTTTTTGTTCATCTCTCTGATAGTGTTGCATACTTTTAGGGAACCGGCTTTTCGGAATGGTCGGGAGTCGTTGTTATAGCAATAATGTCTGGTTGAAGTTGGCTTCGAAGTGGTCTGGCACTTATAAGTAAGATGAATTGTCCTCTCTTTGACCGAGTGGGAGAAACGGCCGGAATTAGAATTTAAATTATGCCTCTGGGGAGCAATGAAATGATGTGAGATATATATTTGTGTGCCCTGAAGCTGGAGCTGGTGGAATACATATTCCGGGGAGTTGTAAATAATAAAATGAAAAAGATAGGTCAGGGACCCGCCAACAGGGCAGACAGAACTTTGTTATGCCTCTTGAATATTAAATAAAAACTAGGGCTAAGGCATTTTGGAGAACATAAACAAATGTCATGTAATAGAAGTTGGCAGAAAAAGTCCATGGAAAAAGACTTTGCAATCAAAAGAAAAATAATATTGTAGAATTATTTTGTTAACCAAAAAAACCGTATTCCTGCATTTCATTCCCATTTTAATTTATCATATTAAAATTTTAACAATTCAAATTATTTTTGAATATATTAACTTCCTAAATAAATTATAAACCCTTAATTTCCCCCACCCCCAATTCTTGACAATTTATTTAATTCGAACGTCAATAGGAGAGTGGCATTTCCCCTTGAAATTTCCTTTGCAAACACTTGCCAAGAATAACTTCAGACTTCAGTGCAAAAACGCTGAAAAGCTGCAAAAATTCTCCCTTGAAATCTTTCTTTCACCACTAACGCCATCAAACCAAACACACACAAAGCTGGCAAAGGACACATTAGGAGCCAGGATGTGGAGTCTGGCGACCCGTGGAATTAATTCATTTAAAAGTCGTTAGAAGGCACAAAAAAAAACAGACGATGGTATGGAAACATTTCGCAGGCTACGGCGGAAACTGGAGTCTGGAGTCTGGAAATGCCATCGGCAAGAGCAGAGAAAATGCTGAAATCCCTTTTTGCACTTAAGTGATAAACAAATACAGAGGCATGCGGCATGCGGCAAGCACAAATACAAATGCATAAGCGCAGACACCAAACACAAGGCATGCCAGCAGATCGAGTGTGAAAAGTGGCAAGCTCAGAGTGCCTCCAACTAGCCCACTCCCTGGCTGGGATTCCCTCTCTCCAACTCCCCGAATCTCCTCCCCTCCCCGCAATTGAGACTGCGATTCCAACTGCATCATCAGCATAATCAACGCGGCTCTCGTTGGCTTTTTGCGTCGTAAATTTGCTGAGTGCTCGGCTCGGCTCGACGGAGAGTCCATGCCAGGCCAGGACCAGCCAGGGCAGGGAGTCAGTCATGGCAGTCACTCATTTTTAATGCACTGAGAGAAAAGTCTTATGGAGTTGCAGTTAAATAAAATTGGGTAAAATTTAAATTATAATCAAGATATGAGGAAAATTATTTCCCCTTAATTCCTTAGCTTTACAAATCTTTTAAAATATATAGAAAATTATTTCCACTTAATTACTTAGCTTTCTAAATCGATTTAAAAATTTGTAGAATGAAGTTGTCAAGTAAATATTTTAGGCAAACCTTTGCAATCGGTAAAAGTCTTTAGTTTATTATGGATAACAAATGAAAGTACTTTATAAAGTAAAATAAAAAAAATAGTTAATTTTTTCGAAGGCTTAATAATATAAATTTGTTATGTATTTATGTATTTGTTTATTGAATAAAAAACGATTTATCTATTGAAAAAAAATATATAAGCTGTCTTAATGATTAAAAGGCTTACAATTTAATGCATTTATACTCTAATTTTTGTTGAACATTGATTTATTATAGATGGATGTAAATACATAACACTATTAATTTGTAGTAGTTTTTATACTTTTAAAAATATAGAAATATGGAATTTAATCCAATTAAATTCTGTTATTTCCTTTCAAAATAGTAAGTTAATAAAAAACTCACTACCAGAATCTTCCCTCCTACTGTATTTTGATGCCATTCTATAAATGTTCTACTATTTATTTAATTTTAGTTGCTATAAATGTTCTATTTAATTCTATTTATTTAATTAAAATTTCTCATTATATTTTTCTATGTGCTATAGTATCTCTCTTTGGCCGTATCGGAGCTCATCAGGCTGCAGCTGACTTTTGCCGGATCCGGCTCTGCCGGCTTCCGTTACGTCTTTATTTGTCTGTCTGTCTATCTGTCGGCCGCTTTCTCTTTACGGTTCCGCTGCTTTCTGCTTTCTCTCACTGCTTTCTCTCCTCGGCGCTCTCTCTCTCTCTCTCTCCGCTTAATGTTTGTTTACCTTGCGTTAATGAAGTTGTTGCCCACCGAAGTCGACTGAAAAAATGTTCTGCAAAAATATTTTTGCAGCTCCTCTCCAAATGATACGAACAGAGACATCAGGAGCAAAGGATGTTGGGAGGAGGTGTGGGTCGGAAATGAACCAGAGTTTCAGAGTTAAAATAAAAGCAATTAGTTTGTTCATCACTCAACAGATGGCCTGGCAAAATGAATATTTTTTTAAGGCAACTCCACGGACTTCTTTTGCTCCTCGCTCTTTATCTTCCCCGGATTCATTATGAATGAAAGCTGGGAGCAGGAATAATAATTATGCATGGAAATAAAAAAAGGGGAGCAGGACTGCTGAAGAAAATCCAAGTCGGGAAAAGTAATATATAAAATACACCGCGGGTCATTTGGCTAGGGATATTAAAATATATTCGTTTTCATAATGCATGTGTTGTTTAATTAGTTAAGGGTATTATATTGCATTTATATTAGTTATCTTGCTTTTTTCTGGGTATAGAAAATGATGTTGGGTAAATTTAAAGATATTAAAATGAAGTTCAGATGTTAATTTATTATTTATGCATTTTAGTTATTATATTGCATTTTATTAATCATCAAGTTTTTTTCTGGTGATAAAAAATTAGGATGGGTAAATCTAAGGATATTAAAATGATTACTATTTTTTTTTTAAATAAATGGAAGATGTCGTAGAATCTAATGAAAATTTATTCATCTATGCCATTTTATTAAATACATTTTATTTAGTTTTTATTTTTAATTAAAAAAATCTGTATGACTAAATACTATTTTAAAATTACGATAACCATGAACAAAATATATTTAAAAATGTATTTAATATGCATATATGCAAACTTCTTCAAATACATTTTTTTAATTCATATAAAATATAATTTCCGAATCGAAGAACATCACGGACATTATATTCCTGAGAGTTCTTTCCAATCCCTGCGATCTCCCTCCGGACTCCTTAACCCTTTCAATTTGTCCACTCCCACACCGGCTTACCTTGAGGAAAAACAATCCGCCAGCTGGCAGGGTGATGCGATGTGAACCCGGCAGGATCTTGAGGGGGACCCCGTCCTTGTACCACTGGATGGTGGGCGTGGGGCTGCCCTCGGCTTTGCAATTAAGCGTGGCTGGCTCGTGTCGGGGCACCGTCGTATCTATGGGATGCTCCACTATTCGCGGCGGATGCGAACCTGCCAAACAGATAGATGGAGGTGGAGATAGCGTTAAAAGAAATGTTAGATATAAAAATTCGCAGAGGATTTTGGGTGGGGGGTGAGGTTGGGCATGGGGATGAGGATTCTGGTTGATGCGGGGCTTTCCGTTCCCGTTCCCTTTCCCGTACCCTGGTTTTCCGCTGCGTCAGACTACATCATCATTGTCAGCGGTTTGTTGGAATGCGAAAAGAAGCGAAAATTAAAATAAACTAAAACGAGATACGTTCGCTGGCAAATGAAAACAATGTTAATGCGCATTGCCGTTGACGTTGCAAATGAAGTTGCAGTTGCAAATGCAGCAAAAAAGCAACGAGGAATACCTAGTGCCTGCTCAAAGGATTCAGTTTGGAATTAATTTGTTTAGATATGCATATGCGGCAAAGGACCCCGCCAGCTTAGCTGCTAAGTACTTTTTTTTCACCGTGTAATTTTCCTCCTTTCTGTTTTGTTTTGCATAATGCAAACGTTGGAAAATTAACTGGGTTGAAGCAAAGGGCGGATAAAAAAAAGAGGTTAGATAAGCCAGGGATTAGCATAGTTATTTTTTCTTTCTGGCTAACATTTTCAACTCCACCGACCACAGAAGGAATAGATTTAAAAGTTCCTTTTAGCCAACATTTATTGCTTACCACTTTATTTGATTTTTTCCCCATTTCGTGCTGCTAAATCTCGGTTAATCTACAATTGGAAAGCCATTGCCCCACCTCCAATCGCACCAATCTCAATTGTTCAAATCGATCTGAGTTCCTGTGTGGCGGGTACAATCATCCCCCGGAAATCCATTTCCAGTTGGCAGCTGGCTTTCAATGCTCTCAACACCACCAACATCGACCAATCGCATAGTTTTTATTTGCCAACCGCACAGACCAACTCGAATATTTGCTCCCAGCAATCTGTCAATGGCAAAGACATAAATTTCAATTTTCATGCCATATCTAAACAATTTGCTGTCACCAACAAACACTCTCTCCCGGACCCCACCAAAAGTGAAAAGTGAGGGAAATCCCAACGGAAACAAGATGCAAAACTTTATTCATATCGCAGCTCAAATCTATAAATTCACAAATGCACTGGCAATACAAATTAGTTGAACATTGGAAGTATGCCGGGAATAATATTAAAATATTATTCAATATTATAAAATTTCATTTAAGAACAAATATTTTGGATATACTTGTTAAAGATTATAAAATCAGTACTTGAAATTCTCAATTAAATTAAATATATTGTAAGACATTTTTAGCAGACCAAATTAAACCCAGAAAATATTGCAAAATTTGTTTTTATACTCAACAATCCAAAATAAAATCTATACTGAGATACTTTAATATATATCCCCGCCATATCTTCAGTGTATGACTTTCTATATCTATGCAGGCCATGCCGCGTGAAAATTGATATGTCAGAAAATGTTCGAATATTGAAACGTTATTTAATAAAAGGCAGCCGGGACAACATTTGTTGCTCCTCCAGTTGGTTGTTGTTGCTGCTGTTTGTTGATTGCAACACGACACAACGACAGCAACAAACAGCTCGGGGCAAAAGTTGCATGTCATCCAGCCAGAAAATAAACACAAACAACAACAACAGACGTTGCACCAAGTCGCAAGCTGGAAATCGAATTTCGGATCAGAGTTCGGAGGAACAGGCGGAGGAGTGGGTGGAGAAGCAGACGTGTTGCATGTCCTGCCCGGAGAAGTATCCACCCCCCAAGTTGGGTGGTGATAAGGGAATGGGTCTGGTTATGGGGGGAGCAAGGGAGCAAGGGAGGAAGGGACCGGGGACAGGGACAAGGCACCAGGGGTCAACCAGCAAGACGGCATGTCAATGTTATTTCAACAACGAAAATGAAAATAAAACACTGAATACTTGGTTTTTGGGTAAGGGAATGGAATGGGAATCGGAGTTATGGCAGCCGAAAAATCAACATGCTACAAAAACAAAACAACAAAAAAAAGTAAATAGTAGGGTGGACAAATATATATGTAATAGAAAAGGGTATGGTGGTTCATGAATTTTAATTGTTTGAACTGAAATTGTACCCTTTAGATTGTATACAAATTTGTGATATTTAATATTGGTTATATTACATAATTTGTATGTCTGAATCTTTAATTTGATTATCATTGTTTTATGAATTTAATTAATTGTTAATTGTAATTATTTTATACTTAATATAAATGGTTAATTTGATTCATGATTTTTTCTTGATCTAGAATTTGTATAAAAGTTTTAAATAATTAAAATGTGTTTTAATACAACATTTCAATATCTAAATCTCTAAATTGATTATTACTATTTTATGAATTTTATTAGTTGTAAAACACTTGTTTTATATGCAAGTATCCGAACATATTTCTAGAAATATATAAGTCTTATAATAACCACAGCAAAAAAACATTTTTAAAAGAAACTTTTGGTTACTTTTTGACATTTACTATATATTAGTATGCAAAATTTTATAATTATGGCTAAATAAAAACTTATTTGATTATTATTGTTATATGAATTTAATTAGTTGTAAAACACTTATATACAGATTAATCTTGTATATACCTTTATATTATTCTTATAAAAACCGCAGCAAAAAAAAACATTTTTTAAAGAAACTCTGGTGCAAAATTGTGTAATTATAGCTTAATAAAAATCCAGCATACCCATTTATGTTTTATTCCTATATCCCTACACCGATTCCAGAGAAATGGGTGAATAACTTGTGACCAAGTGTTAGCATTCAATGTGTCCGCTGAGCACAATTCGAGGGTTAAATGTCGCATGTGGGGTTGTCCAAAAAAATATAACAACCCAAAAAACAGAAAAAAACAAAAAAAGGGGGCGTTGAGGGCGTACTCACAACCAAAAGTTGCTCAACCATGGACACAAATTTTTTTTTGTGCTGCTCCTGCCATTTTTGTGCATATCTTTGCTGACCAGGCACAAGGACCAAAGTTGGCTTCTGCGGTTTGGGCCCTGCGGTGGTGTTCAACACCTCCCAAAAGAAAAGGGTTCGAACTGAGGGACTTTGTTTTGATTACGCTTCATTTTACGGTTTGTTTGAGAGCGTCCTGCATCCACCCCCCCCAAAAAAGGGGAACAACTTTGGCGACTTGCAGCTGAATAATTCAATTAGCAAACAGGGGAAAATTTGCCAACAACAACAGCGATTGCCAACGTCCAGATGTGGCCCAGAGGCCTACTAATTTAGTTTTAATTGCATGCCAAGGAAAGTTGCACATACAAATGTGCATATATATACATGTACATAGCATATATGCATTTATGGGCGAAACTAAAACACGACCAAGAATGTAACGACATGGAAAATTCAAGAAATTTGCATAAAAGCAGCAAAGGCATTTGCCCAGCGCTTATGCAAAATGCATCAAACAGTGCAGGGGCGCCGCGTTTCAAGGGGGGGGGGTTCAGAGAGTGCTCTGAAGTAAGCAACTAAAATCCAGTTGGGGAGTAACAAGACCAAGACCAGGACCAAGACGTTGTCGAAATGCCTGAAGAAATTGCTGGGAAAACGTTTCGCCAAACTGGGTTTCACTTAACAAGCAAAATATTTGCAGCAATTTCCTTAAACATTTTCTTTTCCTTTTAGCAGACAGAGGAGTAGCGAGAGAGTTTCCAGGGGGGTGGATCAGAGGGGGTCAGAGTGCCCCTCTGGCATGTGTGTGTGTGTATATAATAACACACATTTGCTTAGCTACCTCTCTGTAGAGGTATATATCCATTCAAAAGATCAGGTATCAGAAAGTATCTTAAACTTATTTGAAATTAAATTCCTAAACAAATATTTTTTACAATTTTCGGATCTTATATGTTTCAAATTAAAAATAGTATAAATATTAATAAATTGTTGCTTTCAATGAGGTATACTTTATCCCACTCCAATATTAATCTCTATAAAATATATCCCCATTTTTGATTTGGGAACTATTCAAGTTTTAAAGTCTATATCTATTTGTCAAGTCAAGAGTATTGCAACTTCCTCCAGCTGTCGGAAAACTTTGCCACTGATTCCCTTTGTTGCTTCTTGTGGCACTGTGCATAGTTTGTAGCCGTCGTGGCCGTCGCCGGCGGGTCAAAAAGAAAACAAAGGCTCTTAGGCACTGCAACACCCCCTCATACCTCATCCCTCCTCCCTCCTCACCACCCTCCCGGGAGTTTGTATTCCTTCAACGCCTTTCGCAAGTTGCTTACTATATGTGTTGCAAGGGCCTGGCTTTGGCTTTAGTTGGTTTTAGCTTTGGCTTTGGCTGCATCATCAATCAAAGGCTGGGCCCCCCTTAAAGGGAGGTCCCCCTCTCCCGACACCCCTGCTTTTATCTCACCCCCCTCCCCATTGTTGTTTTAATTATAGCCCCGCTCTGAGAGTTGCTAATTGTTTTAGTAGCATACTTTCGACACACTACTTTTGTTGGCCAAGAAACTATGTTAGTTGGGCTTCTTCCCCACTTCCGGGCCCAAAAGGAAAGTAGAGCGGCCAATGCAATAATTAAATTTTTGCCATAATTTACGTGAAAAGCAGCTGAAACAGCAACAGCTGCTGGTGAGGGAAATTTGTCTTGTCCGGAAAAGTCCGGCCAATTTCTGGAGAAGGAGCTCTCTCCGGATGCATATCCAATGTGTTTTACATGGAACATATTAAGTTAAACAGGCTTAAATTTTGTGGGGACATGCTTAAATATTAATAGAAGAGTACTTAATTGCGAACTAAAAACTTAAATAAATGCTTCGGGCAATTTAAATCAGAAATGTGCCTGTGTTTACTGTGAATTTCACATGTAAATTGGTAACATTTCCCCTTCCCAACTAGCCCACAAAAAGTGGAATTAAACTTTTGTAAACGCTTCGTGTTCGTGTGCCGCAAATTGTTTCCGGGGATGTTGTTGTCGAGAACTTCTTTGCGTTCCGTTCCGTTCTTGTTTAGTTATGAATCATAACGACGAGGACGCACACCCAGTAGTACTATAACAACGGGAGAAACAACCCGAAACCCAGCCATAAATTGTACCATTTTTATTTCGTCCTGGCCCAGACAAGGGTGTTTGCCAATGACTCACTTCTTTTCATGATTTTTTTTGTTTTTCCCTCTTCAAGGGGGTGTGCTGAAAATGACACTCTTCCTAATTGCTGGTAACACCCTCAACCAAAAAATTTTGACCAGTGAATTGTTCAACAGTCATGATGCATTGAACAATCCCGGATAACTTGAGCATTTTCTACCCATTTTCTATTTGGAACTTTTATTTATGCTTAGACAACTTCGACTTGTGCATATAGAGTGAAAATATATTGTAAATAATTCAGGGTGCACAGGAGAGCGAACACATTTGCATTGAGAACTGGGCAAAAAGTTTTTCTGCCCCTCGGTAAATGCATTACAAATACAGGAGGGGGGGG
>JAJJHY010003831.1:6664976-6676331 GCA_021224005.1 Drosophila setifemur | reverse complement strand
CCCCCCGCTCCACCGCCTCTCCTCCTTCCATCAACCGCCGCAGCCACGCCGCATCAAAGAAAACTTGGGCTTTTTGGGGCTAGTGATTTGAACGCTTGATTGCTTTCAGTCAGGACGCCAAACCAGGACCAGGACGAGGACGAGGACGAGTACGTGCCAAGCACCCAGGATCTTCCTACCCCGTTGGCCATAACAGCGTGTTCATGTTAATTTCTATCTGCCTGATTGCCGGGACTCTGCCCCGACACGTTCGTCTCATAATTTCGGAGTGAAAATTTTCAATTAAACTTAATTGCATTAAAAGCGAAGGGTTCAATCTGTCGTTACACTCGTTGTCCCGTATCCTGTCCCCCATTATCCTTGCTGTTGTTGTTGTTGTGATAAGTGATGGAGTAAAGGATCCAGCCCCCTTTCATTAGTTTGTCCCCGGCTTTTGTTGTTGTTGTTTTTTATGGTCCCTGAAACTTTTTATGCTGCAATGCGTTTTATTTTCCGTAGGAAGGGAGTTTTCCGAGACCCGTTTTCCGAGAGCCGTTTTCCAATTTGGGGCGTTTCAATGTGTGTCCTGGGGGTGTGACATGGGCCTCTGAAATATGGTATAATTTAGTTTCGGTCCCCCATTTTATGCCCACTCATAAGTCATTAAGTTTTTTGTCCGCTGGAATATTATTTTGAATTGCTTTTGGTAGGTTGGTTGGAAATATTTTGATTAAAATTCATGGCATCATAATATTGTTGGGATTAAGAGCGATATTAAAAAATTGGCATCAATAAAATAACAATGGATATAGTAAATACGGAAATAATATGAATATTGAGGTTTATTCATTGTAAATAATTGCCGGACATTACTTTATGATTCAAGTTAATGTTTATTTTAAAAGACAGTTTTTATTACGACAATGACAATGGCAGAATACAATGTTTTCTGCATTTAAAAATGGGAATTAATTTTTAACATGTTGAGAAATGTCATTTAATCAATAGTTCTTCGTTCATTTCATTAGACATTCATTATTGAAACGAAATCAATTTGACAGGATTAAAATAAACGAATGAATTGCCCGACCAATCGAGTAATTTAACATTCTGATGAATAAATATTGCCTAGGAAAAAGCGATTCGGTGTTGGACAAACACCAGGACAACCACTCCAGTTGGATGGCACTCCAAAAAGAGATGGGATCCTGGAGGACGAGGAGGAGGAGGAGTGGGAGTAAAGCCCACTCACAGAATTGAAATCCGTTTCAACACCTCCAGGGCCCACAAAAGCGACTTCCACTCAATCTAAGCGTCGGGCAAACATTTTTTTGTATGATTCCCTATTTTTTTTTTGTTTCTCGTTTCTCCTTTTTGTTTCTGTGTAAATTGCAACGCATAAATCTTTGTGACAAACAGACTGAGGGAAAGTCGGTTATAGAGAGAGTGAGGGGAAAATCCCAGGCAGAGATGAAGAGAACGAAGGACAAACACTCAAAAACACAATAGAACTGACGCGACAGCCATTTTTCAAAAACAAAAACATGCATCACACAAAACAGTCTAACATACCAAAAAAAAAAACCATAAAAAAAGGGAATAAATTCGAACTTTGGATACCGAATCGGGGAATACCCTTAAAGAACAATACTGACTCTAAATATATCCATGGCAGCAGGAAAATATATTATCTTATATCTCAAAGTTAGGCTTTTGTTTATTATTTCCATTGTTCTATTAAATTTCAGATAAGATTATTTTTAGGGGCAGTAAAAACTGCTTCCTTTTTTATTTTTGGAACATCATATTACCCCCTAGAAGGGTATCCCAAATTGGAGTGGGAAGTGTGAGCAGAAGCATTCCGAAAAACACTTGATTCTTTAGAGAGAGATGGGCGGATGGCGATAGACAGAGAACGCATGATTGTCTTAATGGCTTCGACATGTTTGCAAAACGACTGTCAAAAGCAGGCATCGGCATTGGGAACAGTCATCCATCGACATGGTCACGGAGTTGGTAGTGGAAATGGAAATGGAAAGGAGCCGATGCTGGAGTTGGAGCTTTTGAAAAGGAGTCGCAAACCACCACCAACCAAGGAACAAAACCAACCAACGTCACATGGCGTCAAATCACAGAATCTGGCATTCACTCAAACCTGTTCAGTCACTCAAAACCTGGTCCTCCCCTTCGATTCCTGGGTCCTGTGTCTTTTCGATTTCTCGCTTCGTCTTCGCTTTGGCCTCTGCCAATGTCTGCAGATGTGGCAGAGACTAGAGATGGCAGTTTTTAAGGACGAATTTGATGGGAAAAGTTAGATTTCATTAGAACAAACTATGCCACAAATCTGGATCATAGTTTCTTGTAAGAAATGTTATGTAAAATATTCTCAATATTTTTGTAAATTTAGAAACCATATCTTATATCTGAAACTACAAATATTTTCAGGAGAAAACATGAGTATCCTTGTGGCACGATATCCGCGCTAATGGCGACACACTTAAGCCTGCCAAATGTCTACTCCTCGGATGTGTTTTCCTTCAATCTCTTCTTGGTTTTTTTGGGTTGCTCTTGCATCACAAATCTATGTTCTGACAGCAAAGTCACTCAGTCATGCAGCCGCACACTTGATATGCCCCAATCCTGGGACAACCCACGCACCATACCCATCCATACAAAATCTCCTGCCAACCAAAAAAAACAGGACGAGCGAAACCCAATCGCACACTTAGGCATGTTCCGCCTGGCGGGCCTATATAGACGTTGCAAATTGAATTTTTCACCTGAATGCGTTCCACGGGAGGGGGGGAGGGGAGGAAAAATGCCAGGAGACAAGTAGTCTGCATGTGTAATTATCGTTATCGATATCGCTCATACGCCCAGTTGGCTTCTGTTGCTCCTGCTATTGCTCTGCTGCTGCTGACAAACCTCTGACAAGTTGCGTTAAACTCTGACGGGGAGCGAGGAGAGCATTTAACCCTCGTTAAGCAAAATCGAAATTAACGCCGCTACATTCGTCCTGGTCATGTGAAAAAGGACACTTTTAATGCTCGCCCAGGCCCCTGTTTTTCAGCTGTTTTTCAGCTCTGCCTATGAAGTTATTAAAAGTAAATTAGGGTTGCTAACCAGCAGAGACCGTAACCGAAACCAGTTTTCAACCGTCACCCTTCTGCCCCCCAGACCCAAATCCACCTCCCCATTCCCATTCCATTATCCTGTTTGGTTAGGGTTGCGTGCCTTTGACGCATTTTGAGTTGCCTTTGCTTTTGCTTTTGCTTTTGTTATGTCTGCGTCTGGTTTTGGTCCTCCGGTTCCTTGTTTAATTTTCTGCTTAACTTAATTGTCAACAAGGGAATTTTTTGGGAAACTATCGCATAGTTTCGCTTGTTTTGGGGATTTACGCTGCTGACTTTCAATTATTTTCAGATTTGTTTAATTACGGCAACTAACTGGTGGACTGGAGGACATTGTCCTATTTAAATTTGTATATTTTTTAGGTAAGGGGTTTCTAAGTTGTCTAAGGGGATGTGTCAATCATTGCCTGATTTGCCATGCAACTGGGTTATGGAAAATGGTTTATGAATAATTTGGGGTAGAAGGTTGACTGCCTTTGATTGGATTGGTGTATATATTTGAGGGGTATCTTGGAATGCCTTTGAACATTTTCTATATATTTTGGGTTATGAAATTTTTTAATATTTAATTTTAACTATCATATTTCTTGCCTTTTGAAATTATTTTCAATTATACGATAATAATACGAAATAAATAAGAAAACGTTTTAATTACATTTTATGGAGATTTTATTTAAAGAACCTTTTTTTTGTCAATTTAAGTTGCTTAAATTAACTGGCATTTTAATTCAACCTTCAAATTTATATTTGCATAACAAAATTATTTTTATCCAAAATATTTAGTACCCTCATTTTTTTCCACCATTTATTTTCCAGGATATCTCAACACGCAACTCGACACCGCCGAATGCAGATAAGTTTTGAACTGGTGAATCCACAAAAAAAGGGGCAGATAGGCGTGGCATTCTCCGAGTGAGAAACACACAAATACACTGGAGACAAATACACACACCTTTGAAGTGCAACAGAGAGCCGTGAGCCAAAGTTGAAAAGTGCGCTTGTTAACATTCCTTAATTGCTGTTGTTGTCATTGCCGCGGGGGAAAAACAGAGGATAGAGATGGGGATACAGGCGGGAAAGAGAGGGGGATACAGGTGGGACAAAGACGGGGATCTAGGTGGAACAGAGACAGGGATTGAGGTGAGAAAGACAGGGGCTTGAGGACTTGGTCGAGGGGTAAAAGGCTTCCCCCCTCCGCACACCCAAACAAGGATGTCGACGGCGACAATGACGAGTGCAATTATACAAAAACTACTTAGGCGCGCATCCTGCCAGCCATCCTGGGAGAAAGCAGGCGATAAATGGAAATGTTGGAGTGATAAAGACAGGACTAGGGAGCCAGAGAGAGGGAAGCAACTCCCGGCTGCCGTAGCAACAAAATTGAAAGAAAATTCACTTTCGCGTTTGTAAATTTGTCAACATCCTTGAGAAAAGCAGTTGCGAAAAAGGGAAGAAAATAGCTGGGGGCTGTCGGTGACAAGTGCAGGATGCAGGCCACAATGCAATTTCAGTTAAGTCTCTTATAATAGGAAACTCAAGCACTTGGGCTCACAAAACTCCGGGTGGGAAAAAGGGACCTGGTAAAAGGAAACAGGAATACAAGCAGGATACACACAAATAAATATAGGAAAATTCATTTATTAGGGGTAGTATAATATATTATAGTAGGGATAAAATGAGTTATAAAATCACAATTTTAAATACACAATTTATAAGTTAATGTCCAATTAACAGAAATATTATTAATATAACTTTCCATTCCCCATAATTTATAGGGAAGTATTTGTTTAAGTAATTTCGACATGAATAGAAAACTATTTAATGCACTGAATAGGGAAATAATTAACTACCATTCTAAGGTGTTTTATCTCCCATACTTAGATCCCTTTCTCTCAGTGCATTGTGATGTATTGTGTTGCCTAACTACATTCGTCATTAAGTCAATAAGCGCATTGTGCTTAAATGCACATAAAATAAAGCCTACAATGAAGAGCCGAGCAAAGCCATAAAACGACCAGAACCTGGGATCCTAAATGGAAAAAGTCAGGAGAGGGGCGTATGGAGGAGTAAAAGGAGCCATCTCCCAACTTGGAGGAAGGATCCATCTCATGTGCCGGCGACAAAGCCGATTTATGCCCAATTGGATTTGCTGCTAAGAGCCACAATTCATGTTTTTATGGCCGGATGCCTATTACCCAAAAAAGAGACCAAAAAGAGCCACAAAACGAAACGAAACGAACTTGTTGGTTGCTTCTTCGTTTTTAATAAATATAAAATGTCCTGCGACTGGCCATACAAAAGGTAAGTCAACAAAGGAGCAGGGAGCAGAATGGCCAGAATGGGCCAGAATGGAATGCTTAGCTTAGGCCATTGATAAGCAGCTTGGACTCGGGTCAGCAGGCATGTCCTTTTCTTTTCATTTAATTTCTTTTCTTTTCCTTATATTTTTTCCTGCTTATATATATATGTATTTATTTTTTTTGTGCGCTCATATCAACAATATCCCTGTCGTCGGCCTTTCATTCGATTTGCTTGTTAAAAAGCTCAAATTTTATGGCCTTTCCCCATCTACGTGTTGGCCACTGTTTTTTTTGGGGGGCAACAAGTAAGTTTATCGATTCGCCAAAAAAGGACAATAAAGTCGGCCTGACGAGGGAAGGTTACAATCTGCTGTCCTGGCAATTTTCGAGCGTTCATCATCGGGAGCCAGCTTTGACATTGATAAATTATGCAGACATCTAGGCCATTTTCCAGCGCAACAAATGGCCGAGTCGGAAAAGTGTGGCCCAGTGATTTTCCTTTGCCTCGAACTCGAAGGCAATGAGTCGGCAAAAATTATAAGTCATAAAATCTGAGGCGAAAGGGTTAACAAAAATGGCATTTAAAATTTAAGTGCCCCAGAGATGAAGCCGCTTTAGGATTGCGGATTGGGGATTGGGATTGGGTTGATAAGAGTTTTCGAGTTAAAGTTTTATGGAGCTGAAACAGCGCGAGGACAGCGAAACTTGAGTGAGATCTAAAAAAAGGGGGCATATTTAAACAGATTGCAGATGTAGTTAAATCTCAGCGGAAGAGATGATTTTCAAATGGGAGTATTTTGGGTACAAGGTTCTACTTTAAATAGGTGAGAATTTTAAAGATTGTTGTGGGGTTGGATTATAATATAAGTACTATAAAAGAACACAAAATATATACAAATATTATTATAAATATATTTTTTTGAAGACTTACAATATCTCGAAAAAACATTTATATATATTTTTCATTTATTCATTTACAAATTCAACAAAACCCCATTATTTAAAGTATCTCATTTAAAAACACAATATATTTTCCGCACATTTAAACTTTGGTCCTTGCAAAATTACATCTTAAATAAATATAAAAACCCCTTTATTTACGAAGCAATGCGAAAACGAAGTTCTCCAATTATAAACTTCATTCTTCGTTACTTGCATTTATTTAGTCAGAGTACACTGAGGCGAAACTTTGGCTCCGCCCCCTTCAATTTGAGTTTGTCAGCTGCACTTTCCGCCTTATCCACTCAATATTTATATTTTTTTTTTGCCCCGGCTGCACTCAAAATTATAACCTACATTAAACATTTTCTGTACCGCCAGCACAAAATGAAAACCCCCAGCTTATTCAAAAGCTGCTTACACTAACGCCCTGCAATTCTGTGTTCATGAATTGACAACTTTGACATAATTGACTGCCAGCGCAGAGTCTAAAGGACCTAGAAAACGAGGAGCCAGAGCCAGAAGGAAAATAAATAAAATTGCAACAACCCATAAACACCGCAAGTCCTTGAGTGGGAATATAAAAATATAAAAAAAAACCAAGAAGAGAAAAATACAAAAATTTAAAAGCCCGCAATGCGAAGACCATAATGATGGGAGAAAAATTGCAAAGTGGAGCAGGGACAAAACCAGACGACAGAGCTTGTCAAGATGACCACCGCCGACTATTTTTGTTATAACAATTTGATTACATTATGAACTTAAGCATTTTTCTTCCGCTTTTTGGGGTCGTCATCTTCATTAGCACATTAAAATGTCAATGACACTTGGTCCGCCGGTTCAGGGAGTCCTTTTTCCAGATGCCCTTCATTGCTCCCGCCCCAAAAAGGGTAAGTATCTGAAGAATGCGCGAGAAATGCGAGGAAAAGGGACTGAAGGTGTTGGGGGGAACTGTCAGACATCATCGCTGACCGCATGGCATTCTTAATTTTTTCCTCACTTTTTTTATCCGCCGACTTCCCAGTGCTTTATTATAACTGGTTGGCGCCACAGATGGGTGGAAAATGGGAAAAGCGAGGGGCTGGAAAATATCAAAGTTGTCGTAAAAAAAATAAAATGCTCAACACTTGTTTATGTCGCCATATTCAGGTACTCTGCAGTTACAGTAGGTTTGTTTTTTGATAAGGATACGAATTAAATATTATGATTTATTTAAAAGATAAAGCAGGAAAGAGGGAAGCACTTAACAAAAGTTATAGTGATAAAGATCTTATTGTTATTATTTGAAATTATCTAATAAAAAAGGTTTTTTAGTAATGTAAAGTGTTATTTGTCATTAAAGCGTTTATTTACTATTTTAGGATATGTGCTAAGTAGTATAATTTCTTTAAAAGATACAACAAGAAGGAAGGAAGCATTTTGCAAATATATTTTGTTTCAAAAAGTTTAAATAAATATTATTTAAAATTTCCTAGTATAAGCAAAGTGTTATTTATCATTTACCAGAATATTAAATAATAAATATATATTTTTTCTATCTATCTAACAAATTTAAACTAATGTTATTTTTAGTCAGCGGTATTCTAACCAATTTCCCAACATGGATTTTGAAATTTCCCAACTTCTTTTCCCCCGAAAGCAAAAAGTTTTGTTTGCTTCATTATGGAAAGACTCCTCCTCCTGCCTTTTGTTGATGTTTCAGTTTTGATATTGGCGCCAGTGTTAAATTTTTTCACTTTTTCCATTCTATAATGGCAAAGTCGGGCACTTTAAAGTTTTGATGGCCTCGCAGCTCCTCGAAAGCCATTGCATCCGACGTTTACTATGGCAATTCATTAGGCTCAATTGCCCCGCTCCTTGGTGTTGTTGTTCTGTTTTTTTTTTTTACTGCTTTTGGTTGTACTTGGATGTTAGCTGTTTGTTGCCTTAATGCTTGCCCGCTGTGCCATTGTTGTTGGCCTAGTTCGGATCATAATGAAATGAATTATGTTTTCGCCGGGCAAACACTTGAAGCTCAGCGGGTTTTTGTGTAGAGGGAGGGGGGACAAAATTTAGGGGGGAGTGAATCGGATTAGTGTTGATAGGCATTGTTGGTTTTCCACAAAGCATCGACAACGAAATCGCTTAATTAACTTAATCAAAATACGGCGAATATGAGTACCGTACACACACATACAGACACACGCAATTTGCTTTGAATGACATCCTGCATGTCCTTTTGTGTCCTTTGTTTGCTTAGTGCGTTCGCCTCTCTCGTACAAATAAACACGTATCCGTATCTGTTCGTATGTTTTTGGACACATCTCGTTTATTTGTATTATGATAGCCGTTCAATTGAAGCAGAAATTAATTAAAATTTTCCCTTGACTATCTGTCTGTCTGTCGGTGTGTGTGGTATGCCTTTGGCCTAGGGCTAAGATAAATTACAATTTGGCCAATATAAACCCAGTGAATACAAGTGGAAACTGGTAATTGCTTTGCATGGGGAGTTGTGAGTGTGTGTATATGCAGTAAAAATTGTCTAAAATATACCGAGAGCTTGTGTAAATCATTTATTAAATATTGCAAGCCTCATGGTAAATATTTTCAATTTATTATTGGCATTTGATTTCTTCATTTTTCCTTTTGTCAATTACCACTGTCTTTAATAAACTGCCAAGTAAATATTCATGCTGTCAATTTCCGAAAAATATTTCTATACTTAATAGACTCCAAATTAATTCCATATTACTTTATTACTTGCCAGCCGGGTCCTTTTCCCTTTAGGAATAAATACCTTGGCCTTTTCAATTAACTTGAGTCTGTGAAGCCAGAATAATACCTATTCCCAGAGCAGAATTCACGTGGCAGGTATTTTCAAGATATTTCCCAGAAAATCTTTAAGGGCGGTCGTCCTCGGCATCTAGCAAATAATTTAACCCTTTTTTCCCCCCAATTCTTTTAAAGTAATTTAATGCCTGAGTTGGAAAAGAAGGAAGACCATCCCCGGCAATCACATACCATGGAGATATGGAAAGTTTTGCAGACTGCCATTGATGCCGCAGGGAACGGGGCAGAAATAGATTCGGAACCCAGGAAGCCAGGAGCATGGGGAATATTTCATGGCACTTATCAAAGGCAGCAACAATTTAGGTTAAATACTCATTAATATTCCGGTCTGCAAAAGTTTTTTCTTCCTCTTGGCTCCTGTGTTTTTGGCCAAATAAATTTATGCCCTTTGCTTTTGGCCGCCGCCAGGCACGAGACCAAAAATACAAGACAAGAGAGTTCAGTCCCTTCCTTTTCTTGGCTTTCCCTTCGCTGGAGTCCCAGCCAAATAAATAAGCACACGCACATGCCAAAATACACATACAAACTCATATATAGTACAGCAAACCCATACAGATACAGTTGTGTTCATGTAGAAATTAATTTTGCGTAGCCTACTTTCTTGCGGGGCCGCCCAAAAATGAGCGAAAGACCAAAACAAGCCGCCCAAAAATTTCCCAGGAAAATGATAATTGCCTGGTAACGGAGCCTTCAAAATGCATAATTTATAAATTAAGCAAAGTTAAAGAAAGTTGAAACGGAAAGTATGGCAAACAACTGGGAGCCATTACGGGGGAAATGGCATATAAAATGGGCAAAAAGGATGTCAGAGATACACACATATCTGGTGCAACTGAATTAATAATCACGACTTTTGATTTTAGGAAAATTGAATTTTCGAGAATTACAACAGAAAATTTCCATTTGATTTAGCAAGTAAACGGGGGCTTTTTTTTGTAATTTCCTAAGAAAAAGAATATTAAAATGAAAATAACAATGTAAAACACATTAAAAATGGAATAAATAAAATCAAGGAGACTTTCAATTGAAGTTTTAATATTTAATATCCAAGAAAAGAGTTCAGAATAAACTAATAAATAATATATATTTTTTTATATTACAAAATATAAATCGAGTAAATTTCAGGTTAATATTTCTGACTCAAATTATATTTCTAAACTTGGTCCAATTTTAAATATAAGCTCAGTTGTTTGTTAATAATAGACTTTAAAATAAATTTTAGCTTTATCTTGCCATAGCTTTGACTTCCTTTTCACTCAAAAGAAAAATCTTTTCGGGAAAGTATTTAATTTTCTTTTATTTGATGGTACTGCACACATCCATCCAAGCCACTAAAATGCCAATATATTTTTTGCTTGAAATTTATTGCATACTTTTGAACGATCCTGACAGTGGGGTTTGGGGGAGGGATAGAGATGCACGGAAGCAGGGACACGCGTGTTGCCAGGATTTATTTATTTACTCCTCCGCACATCCTTCATCCAGCATTGGCGGCGGATTTTGTGCGCTGATAAAAATTTTGACATGCCAAACGATGGGAGTTCGTGGTGGGAGAAGGATGAGGGGCAGGGGGAGCGGGAGCGGGAGGAGCTGGTGAGGATAATGGGTTGCCCGAAGAGGATGTTACAACAAAATGACAGGATATTATTCAATTGAATTCGTTTACACGCATGAACTACATAATAAAAGTGCCCTTAACCAAAAATACAAAAAAGCGCAGCGCAGCGCAAAGAAAGCAAATTGAACAGCGGAAAAATGGAAATGTACAAAAATATATACGAGTATATATAAAACGCAGGTACAACTTTTGCAACAAAGTACTATACATACGAGTATGTATGTATATATTCCGGAAAAATATGAAATATCTTTTGTATCATTTTGCGGACGGGGCCGAAACGTTTTTTGTGGGCCAACAGCATTTACATATTCATATTGTTGGTTGTTCTGGATGTCCTGGATCTGCTGGATGTGGGAACTCCCTTATTAAATGCGCATATTTTATGCAACAAAAGCAGTCCGCTTGAGTCACGGCCCTGAAGACTCATTCTGGCATTCTGATTCACGACCCACACCCATATTCATACTCATTTCGGTTAGTTAGCCAGCCCGAGGGGTATATTCAGCTTCTTGCCAACATTTTCCACTAATTTGTTTGGGTGGAAAATGAGGGGGGG
>JAJJHY010003831.1:6624163-6659119 GCA_021224005.1 Drosophila setifemur | reverse complement strand
GGGATCGGAGCTAAAGAATGTATACCCAAAAGTGTTAATTCATTTGCCTTGGCATAATTTTATTCATTCGGGTTTTGCTGTTGAATTAAAAGTTTGGCCAGCAACTGGCATAACAAATTATAAGAAAATTGCTTGAATCCATGGAGGATTATTTGGGTAAGCCCAGAAATAATGCTGTAAATACGAATCATTTAAATACTCCACTTGAAAGAGGCACTGGGGATGGGGATTTAATTTATTTTACTTCTGGAAACTAAATAAAACTGCAAATTAAATTTCGGTATCAGTAAATTAATTTTTGCCAGCAAGTTTTGCTAAGGATTAAATAATTAAATAAATGGGTGTGGTGTAGAAAATAATATTAAAATCTTAATAATTCATAAGTATTTTATTTAATGACACTTTCATTTATGTTCATCAAGCAATTAAATTTATTTATTGTTCATTAGATGATTTAGTATGGGAAGGAAATGATTCCTTTTGTTTTCCCCCAGAATGACTTCAAGAAATCAAATCAAAAAGAAAAAATTAATTAATCATTTAAATGGCTATGGAATAGAAAACAATTTTAATATTTTAAAGCTTCATATATATTTCATTGATACTATTTATTTAATAGGGCTTATGCTTAATAAACAATTAAATGTATTTTTTAATAGTTTCATTAATTTGGTGAATTAGATTTTCATTTCCTTTTGTTTTGACATCAATAAATCAAATTAAAAAGAAAAATGTATTATTTAATTAAATGGCTCTGGTATGAAGAATAAATTCCATATTTTAATACTCTATAAATATTGAATTAATACAATTTATTTAGTAACACTTTCTTTAGAGTCATTAAACAATTCAATTTATTTATTGTAAGCTACATAAATTTGGTAATTCAGAGATTTTATTTCCTTTTTTCCCCTCCGAATGACTTCAACAAATCAAATCAATAAAAATGTATAATTAAATTCAAATAAAAACAGTATTTTTTTTCTATATAAATATCACATAAATACAATTTATTTAAAAACCCTTCTTTTATCTTCACTAAAAAATTTAATTGATTTATTGTTAGCTCCCTTAATTTGGTGAATCAGAGTTTTAATTTCCTTTTTGTTTTTCCCTGCGAATGACTCCAAGAAATCAAATCAAAAGTTCATTTAAATGTCCAAATACTTCAGACGAATGATCAATGGGTAAATCACTTAGCATAACTCAGAGAGAGAGAGCGGGAAATGCAAAAGTGTTTTTCCGCTTTCCCAGCTACTATGGGGATGTGGGGATCTAAGCTTTTCCAACTTTGAGTGTGATTGATTGCGAGGGAAACGTAATTGAAATGCCGGCAAGTTCAGGCCAATGGCAGAAGGCAAAAGGCAGGAGGGATCTGAATAGACAGTGACAAAAAGGGAAAGTTTTCACTTTACTTTTCCCCAGAGCCAAGCCGAGCAGACTAGACCAGACCAGACAGCCGGCAGACATTGCCTGTCACTGTGCATCCACAAGATGCATATCTTTGCATCTCCTCCTGGGCGGGGAGCGTAAAATCATAAATAAAAGGTGGCGATCCCAGGGAATGCAAATGCGAAATCAATCCGAGACTTGGCATTAAAAATGCAACAACAACAAAAGCGAAATCCACACTAAAACAAATCATAAAAAAAGCGTAATATCCTGGAGAAGGGGGGGAGAGAAATAAAATTGCCAGACATAAAAATACATCTAGATAGGAACATCCTGGGGGTGCTTTGGAGCGTCTGTTGATGCCGCCACTTAAATGCAACAAATCGGCAAATAAGTGGAAAATATTGCCGGCCACAAAATTGCTACATCTTATCTCAAAGTTCCATTCCCCATATCCATATCCACATCCACGAAAAGTGCCTCAAAGACAGTGAAACCAATTCCGATGACCTCTTTAAATATTAATACGCGTGCCGTGATTGCACTGGGAATTGTGATTGACTTTTTAGACCTGGCCAACCCTCTGTGCATCCTTGACATTTGAGGGTAGCAGCTAAATGCACAACCCCCAAACTGGAATTCGAACCCCCAAGACAGGAAGACTCCACTCAACCGATGCCAGGAGTCCCTGGAGATTCTTTCGCCACCAGCCTAAGGAATAAACTTTGCACTTGACAATGTCTGGGAGGGTCATGAATCCGGAGTCCGGAGTTCGCCAAAAAGGTGGCAAAGTTTTTCCCAATCGTTTGGGTATGGAGGAGGAGGTGTACTTGGGAGGGAGGATGGACTCCATCCAATTAAAAACTTGGCTCATTGCACATGCAACATCCGTCCGTGTACCTGTTGGCCACGTTTTCTCATTTGTTCTCGCCCGGCTTTGTCAATTAGCGCAATCAAATGTACCACAAAAAAACAAAAACAAAAAACACGAGTGCGCCCAATTAAATGCAAATTTATTGAAATCAATGCCAAATTACTTTCCCATAAATGCACGATAAATGGCGTCATGAACTGAATTTCAGATCAACAAAAAAAAAATGCAGTTGATTAAACAATATAATTTAGTCACGATATTATACTTTTATTAGGGATAACATCGGAAATGAGCTTAAATTTCAGGTAAAAAAATCTAATTATCTAGCAATCTAGAATAATTCAATAAATTTTAATATTTTACAATTAAATTATCACATGTTTCTCTAACAATATTTAAAGATAAATGAGAAAAAGTGAGAAAAGACTTAAGATACAACAAAAAACAAGAATTAAATCTGGGTAAAAGCAAATTTATTTAAATTAATCCCAAATTACTTTCCCATGAATTCAAGATAAAACAACAAAAAATTCAGTTGATTAAACAATATAATTTAGTATAGATATTACACTTTTATTATGGATAACATTTACAATTAGCTTACAATTTGCGTAAAAAAACGAAATTATCTAGCAGTCTAGAATAATTCGATAAATTTTTAATCTGAAATAGGTTTAAAATTCACGTATAATTTTATAATTTTGTACAAATACATAATCACATATTTCTCTTCTAATATTAAAAGATAAATACAAAAAAAAATATGAGAAGAGGATTTAAATGCAACAGAAAACTATATACCATAAATTAATCCCAAATTACTCTCCCATAAATTTTAGATCCATAAAAAATCAATTGATTAAACATGAAAAAAGTTAAAAATTTCCGTAAAAAACGTAATTCAGTAAACTGTTGTACAATTAAATAATCCCATTTTCCTTTCTAATATTAAAGCAACAACACACAATATTTAAGTCTAAACATGTGAAGTTAACTATGGAATATTTATTTTTATGCCCAGCCCCTGGCCATCAAACAACCGAAATACATTCTCCTTAAATGCAGGATCTTTGGGATTTATTAAGCCTCTTTTCCCGGTATATATCTATGGGAATGTTTTAGCATATTCCATTAGTCCGAGGGCCGCCCGACAGTAACAACAAACATCAACTGTCCCCGCCCAGTCCTTGAGGTCCTTGAGCCTTCCTCCAGTGGACAGGGAGGAGGAAAATACTCATAGACCGTAGCCAGTTTTATGCCCACTTAATAGTTTTGTTTTTGTATGTGTCTGGTTAGTGTGTGGTCTGGGGGCAGGCAAATGACTAACCAGAAATGTGAAGATGGCTCCGGTATACGTACGGATACGTACGGATACGTACCACCCTGCCAAGTGTCTGGTAATTTATGGGACAGAGCGTCAAATGGCAGACGCGGCGGCTACTTGACAGGACCCCAACTCACCAGCAGGGCCAAAAGCGAGACAAATACCTCTTCATATATAGTATATCGGATAAATGTGTGTGTGCCCCGAAGTTGGTTAGTGTTTAGGTTTAAATTATATTAAACTGCCAGTGTGCTATGTGCCCCATTTCAAATGGGGAACCTCAAGTACTAAAAATCCGGAAAGAGAATGACAGAATTTGACTGGGACAATTTTCGAATTGTTTTCATAACGCTACCTCAGACACTGAAAACTATTTTTAATGGATAAACAAAAATACAAATAAAAATTTTTTATTGAAAAATACATTTTATAATAGTCAGTTATACATATAACTACATTGCTTTAATTTATTTCATGAAGGGAGAATTCTTACTATTTAATTTGAAACAAATAATACGAAAAAATAATGGAACTATATTCATTACAAATTAAATTCAATTGTATTGAATACAAAATAACATTATTTTTAATAATTTATTTTCTAAAAGTACTTTTACTACATCTTTTATTGATGGTTGTATTTTTTTTTTAATTTAAACTATTTATTTTGAAATAAAGAATATGAGAAAAAAATGGAATTATGTTAATTACAAATTGAATTCAATTAGGTTGAATATTAAATGACTTTTATTAATTTATATTCTAAAAGATATTATTTTTTACATATAACCATAAGTAATTTTGATTTATTTCAAAGAGTAAGGGGAAGGGGTCCCATTTATCATAGATCTTTTATTCACACTCGGAGACTCCGCCTAATCCCGGCCAGAATTTTCCATTTAGTGCACTGCAAATGTCAAAAGTTGATGTCCAAAGTTTTCCACACTTTATCCCCATCCCCAAAAAAAACACCAATGAAATTGTACAGCATTTACCCAGCGGGGGGGCAGCAGTCTAATTTAAATTGGTTTGTTTTTATTCTGCTGCCATTGCGCTTTTTACTACCCCCACTCACGAAAAGTATCTCGCTTTTGCTTTTTACCACCTCCCTGCTCCCGCAAAAGTATCTCGCTTTTGCTTTATTCCCCGCCCCTGCTGGTCCCCAGCAATTACGACTGTCGCCCCTTTACTTACCTTCCATGGCGTTATTTTTTTTTTCCACTGGCTCGCTTCACTTGCGAAACTTTTTAACGCTCTGGGGATTTTTGGGGAGCAAAATGGGAGCCGGCGGTAAATGGCAGCGTTTATACTCGTAGTACTACCTCTACGTACGAGTATATGCTGTCGCGCATTTCATTTTTCCTACGCCGAGTGAAATTAAAATGCTTGTTTTCACTTTATGCAAATTCTGTCTTAAAATGCGACCAGTAAAAGGGAATCAAATGATAACGAAATTCGAGACCCATTCGAACTGGGGATATCCTGTAAATTGTAAAAATACAAAGGGTGATTTTGCACAATTACTATTATTTTAATGAAACTAAACTCTCGAGCTGTTCGTTTTGGCATTAGTTTCGTAATTGTTGAAAGAGCTTGAAAGGGAATAGCATATTATATTTTTAGTATAAAGAAATCTTTGTATTTTAAAAAAAAGTAACTTAAACCAAAATTCAATACATGACTTATAAGTAAGATAATAAATATTACCAGCATTCATCTCCTATATCCCCGATTTACCTTAATAACCAATAAAAACACTTCCCAAAAACGCACAAGCAAACCAAAATAAGTCGACTCTTTTTTATATGTATTGCTGTAATTGTAGGGTACAATGAAAACAGAGCAAAGACTGCGCTGAGTGCCCAAATGTATATTTATAAAAATAAAAAAAAATATCAAGAATAAAGAAGAATAATACAACAAAAAAAAGCGTGGAACAAATAAAAATGGCGCGTATTTGCGTTTGGGAATATGTAAATAAGCGTCCGTTGTATTTATTTTCTTTAGCTTGACGTGGCATCCGGACAAAAGTGGAAGCTGGAAAGGATCGGGGGACGGGGGAAGGTGTTCGGTTTGCTCTGCTCCCGTTCCGTTAAGGGGAAGTTTTTGGGTACTGGTTGGTACTCGTGGGGCTTACAAGCTATTAAAATGTCGCTGCAAGTACTTAACTGCTTGATGTTGTCAATTTAAATTAAAACCACTGCCGCAAAAGTTACGGAACCCGATGTGGGTGGGGGGGGGGGGGGAAGCAGGGGACAGACTTATAGACCAGGCCTTCACAAGAAGATGCAGAAGAGTTTGGGGCCAAATGGATATTGCAGAAGGGCATGCGTGGATTAACATCTGGCAGGGGGCAGCGAAACTTTTCTTTATGACTGCACTCTCTCCGGACGTCGGAGTATCTTCATCTGTCTATATGCTAATGGCGGCCGGATGGGCAAACTGGGAAATTAAAAACTTCCCATCTAAGGACCTGCGAATGCCTTGTCATTAGGGAAAGTGGCTTATTACAGTCAACCATCCAAAAAGGAGTTGCCTTTGAAAATTCCGACACTTGTCGTAATTGTTTCCGAAAAAAAAAGTTTCAAGTACCACACATTTAAATATGGAAAGTTTTTTTTTTTTGGTTCATGAGTGACAATAAATTTTAAATGGAATTGTTTTAGGTAAATTACTTTTCTCCCACTGCCATTAATTTATATAATTATTGTTATGATTATTAGGTGTCTGTTCAAAGTTTGGTCCTTTACTTATTAACTTAAACATATTTTATTATAAGCATATAATTACTTGTGAAATGTGTTGTTGTTATAATATAATAATTCAAAAATCCAAACCTATTTTGTCTAAATATTTATAAAAATTCTAAATGTACTTAAATTAAATTATTTGCCACTTTTCAGTAATAAGAAAATATATTCGAAGCATGCAAAATCCCAATTAACTTTAGCAACAAATAGCTAGCTTATTTGAACCGATAAAAATCGCAGGCTATGGCCAAATATAAACGTATTTTTATGAAGGAAAAATAAAATTTCCTTCCTTTTCACGAAAAGCTATCTAGGACTCACGATTTCAACTGGAGCCTGTCAACAACCATATTTATTTATGCATTCTACCTTCTCTTTCTTACACTACAGCTCTCTCTCTCTCTCTCTATCTCTTTCTGTGGCGTAATAAGCGTTTTGGCTGAAGGCATTTTAGTGTAGACACACAGATACAAGACAACACACACACACTCACACGTAATCGCATAAAAGCAGAGCTCGAACGTGCTCTGATTTTGTAAATAATTGCAATGACGATGCCTCCGCCCCGGGATTTTGCTCGTACTCCGCAAGAACAAGCTCCGGGACCCAGCACATGATAATATTAATAATAGTGGTAATAATCATACGCACTGTATGACGAGTACACACATTTCCACATACAAAAAAAAAGAAAGGGAACAAAAGAAAGCGCCAGGAGAGGGGGGAAATCCTGCCGCCGTCTGACGCCTGGCTCCTGTTTAATATGATTAATGCTCCAGCCGAAGCGACTTGGCAAAATATTTACACGTTTTCGCGCAGCTCGACGGGGCTCTAAGGTTTGGTCCCCTTTTCAGCATCGGGCTTAACGTGGCTTAGACCTGACAATGTTGTAGAGTAGTTCGCAAATGCATTTTCAACACATTTCAAAAGGAACCGTTGCGTTCAGGGAGCGGAGGATGAAGGGTGTATTAACACAGGAGGAGTGCTAAATAAACTAAATGATACACTACTAGTTTAGATGGAATAATTTAGATTTAAGGGAGAAATTTTAAATACTTAATATATATTTTAATTTGTATATTTTTCTATCAATTTTAAAGTTCATATTAATCAGAAAAAATTGATTTCATGGCAAGGTTTACTATCAAACAAAAAATAATAATATAAATATTTAAATGAGCTTAATATATATTTTGGTAATAATTTAATAAGTCTTAAAGTAAATTTTACAATAAAAAATAATCTGCATTTAAAAAACCCATTTTCTCACTATAATTTATGCATTGGTGAATTTCTTTCAATATCCTTCAGCAAACATACAAAAAATAATATAATTTTGTTAAATGAGATTGGTATATATTTTTGTGATTATTGATATGTGTTAATGTAAATTCTAAAATAAAAATATTCTACAACACAATAAAGAAACCCAATTCACCTATTTGGTGAATACCTAACAGAATATAGATAAATTTCTTAAATGAGATTATATATAAGATTGATATGAGATTGAATGTAAAATCTTAAATAAAAATAATTTACAATACAATAAAGAACCCGCTTTATTTAACTATAATTCCAACTCCCCGCCTTGTTGGATTTCCCTTCAATATCCACCCGCAAACCGATAGATACGATATACTTTTTTCCGGTTCTGTGCGGCCACCCGAGCGGCATACAAAGTTTCCTTTTGGATTCAATGAACCAGGGAAATTTGCCTGACAATTAAACAGCTTGAGATGCCAGAAAAGCCGAAGAAGTAAGAGAGAAAAATATTCCATTCATTCCACGGGCTGGCAAAGCAAAAGTTTATGCATCAAAGTTAGTTGTGTGGCGCCCCAAACTTGTGCAACGATTTCTGGTAAGCGATGCGATGCGATGCGCTACGATCCGCACAACTGGGAGCAAAAAAAAAAAGAAGAATGAAATGAGATGCAAGAGGAGTGGAAAGCAATTGGAAAGTTTTTTGCAGAAAAATGAGGAAGAACTTGCCGAAGGTAAATCTGTCTCCATCTCCAACTCCAACCCTGCCCCCGCAACTCCTCCTCCATTCATCCATCATTGTGAATTTATGCCTTTTGGCTGCCAGGGAGTCGGCTGCATCCCAAAAAACGAGCCAACAAAAATACTCGCATCAAAGGTAGGAAGAATGCAATAGCGCAGAAATTAAAGAATAATATTTTCTTAGGTCCGCCAACGAAATGCAACCTAGCGTTAACAGATAACACAAAAAAAAAAGAAAAAAAAACGTTAAAGATAAACACGAATTGGTTAGAGATATCTGGCTATAAGGGGGAGGAAAATACAGACAGGACTCTTTAAAAACGCATAAATTGTCATCGGATGTCGAGGGTTGGATTCTGCAGACGACCCACCCACAACTTTAAGTGTTATTCTTCGGCAACTAACCCCGATGAATCGGGGTTGGCATCGGGGGGCAGGGTTGGTAATACGATATGTTTACTTTGGCAAGGGAATCGCAAGACGGTGGCTGGAAAACAGGTAAAAAGGTTTTGTCAATCACATTTCCAAATGCCAACTGACAGTTGACAGAGTTTCTGTTTTTAAAGCCTGCATAAATAAGCCATAAATGGGCGGATCAACAACAGCATTGAGAGCATTAAACACAAAATATACATTTAAATAACTTGGCTGGAACATAAATCTGCATGCAAACTAAATGACAACATGCGTGGCCCGAACAACAATTGCATCATCAAGTCGTGACGTTTGACAAATGAGCCTTAACCTCCTCCATTTGGTAACGTAAAATATTGCCAACACACACATACACCCATGCTGCACTCATACACTCTCAAGGTACATCGAATGGGTGTAACAAGAACAAAAATTCATACAAAGGAGTCGGGCATCAGAGATGGAATAATATATTTTTTTGATACAATATTTCTTAAAATATAAAAGTAAAAATTATGAAAAGTTATGCGAATTATGGGTCAATATTTTATTTAGAAATATTTTAACATTGATTTTTTATACACATAAAGAAAGAAAATCATAGAAGAAAGCTGAATTATATATATTAATCCCGAATCCCAACAAAGAAGTCGGGTATCAGAGATGGAACAAAATACTATTTTGTAGTTCTATTTAATTCTTTCTTGTAATATAAAATCAAAAATGTTGAAAAATGCTTTGGATGACATGCAAAATATTAAGAAGATTTTAAAGGATAGTGAATTTATAAACAAATAAAGAATTTATCAATAAAATCATAAAACATAAATGATTTATATACTATATTCCACCCTTAAAACGGAGTTGGGCATATGTTTTAGTAACATTTTTTAATACTTTCTTATAAAATAAAATCAATAATTGGAAAGGTCATAACATAATAAAAGTTGTAATCATGCTTTATGTGATTTATAAAACAACAACAAAAATTCATAGAAATCTTAACACAAAGATGAGTTATATATATAATCACAATTTATCCTAAATTCCAACAAAGGAGCATCTGCAATGGAACAATATATTTTTTTGTATCACTTCTTAATTCGTTATTTATAATATAACATCGAAATTGTTAAAAACATTAACGAATCAAGGGCCACTATTTGATCAAAAATATATTTAAAGTGGATTTTTTTAACAATCACCATATTCTTCAAAATACTAGAACTCAGATAAATTATATATTCCAAATCCCATTTAACAGCCTCACGTGACCATCTCCAGTCAAAGGAACCGTTTTCAAGAGTCTCCTTTTTTTGGGGATGAGCAAAAGACACCACCGCCCCCCTCAGCCACACCCCCTCCCAAACCACCACCCTCCACCCACCGCCCACTTAAAAGTCAGGAGTCATAGTCGAGTCAGCACAAAATTCAGCCAGAATCCGCCATTCTGCAGTTCTCGGTGGCTGTCGCTTTTTATGGCAAATTGTCAGCTCCGTCGTAATTTTCAAGTTAAAAAATTGTTAAAAAATTTTCGTAGCATTCATTACCATGCCGCCTGCCACTCACTCACTGGCCCGGTTTTTCGGGAGCCGGAGCTAGGTTGGAGTCGGGCTGCAGACCCCACTGTGATGTCTGCGTGTTGCACAATAATTTATTGCCGCACAATTGCAGCTGCCACACATTCCAATGCACTTGGCGCCCTGGCAGCCACACGAAGTTGGCTGGAGTATGGGTTGCGGGATTCGGATTTGGATTCCCATCCTTTTGGGGGGGTGGAACATGGGGGAGGAGGAGAAGTCCTCGTCCTCCTCCTCCTCCTTGTCAGGGCACCCGCGGCGCTTGTAAAAGCAACTCACATTCGGCGTTGATTTCCAGAGGAGGATGCCGACTTGTCGTGCTGTCATTGCATGGCCTCCTCCTCCCCATCCCCATCCCCATCCCAAGAAGCAGTCGGCAAATACCCATTCCCACTTTGAGGACGTAATGTAATTTTAAATTTATATTCCCGACTAGATTAAGGCACTGCTGGCAACGTGCATGGGCTGCGGATGCAGGGAAAATGTATTTTCTAATGAACTCTTTGCGAGAGATGGCGAAAGATAAACATGGCCCAGAGAGGGGGGGGAGGCATTTTTCCCACAAAAAAGATAAACTGCTTTCAATTGAATGGGATAACGTGAAGGAATTTATAATTAAGTATTGAATAATTGCATGTATTCTTAAATTAAGTTTAATAAATCAGCTAAGTACATTCAACAATAACTCCTCCAATTGTTGGTCATTATGTATTTGAATTTTTCCTAAAGCTTATTTCTGTTAGTTAATCAAATTTGTATTAGTTTCTATTTTTTGCCAATATATCAAATTTATTGAATTGAATTTAAAAAATTTGAAAAACATTATTTATGTTTTAATTTTGTGAAATGATAATTCTTCCAATATTAGTTTCTATATTCTGCCAAGACAATACATCAAATATATTCAATTTTTTTTTTAAGAATTAAACATTATTTATAATTTTATTTTGTGAAATGATATTGGGTTCAGTACATTTAACAATAAATCTTTCAATTGTTGCTTATTATATTTTATAAATTTTTTCCTATCACTAATTTCTGTTATATAATCAAATTTCTATTAGTTTGTATATTCTGCCAAGACAATTTCGTTTGTAGCAATATATCAAATTTTTTGAACCGTTTTTTTTTTATGAATTGAAAAAATATTATTTATAGTTTAATTTGGTGAAATTATATTTGCATTTATACATTCAACAATAATTTTTCCAATGGTTGGTTATTATATTTTTTAACTTTTATTTCTGTGAGTTAATTCAATTTGTATTAGTTTTTATATACTGCCAAGACAATATATCAAATTTATTGAATCATTTTTTTACGAATTGAAAAACATTATTTATAGTTTGATTTTGGAACATGATATTTGGTTGCATGCTAAAATTGCCATATAAATAAGTTTAACACAAAAATTGAATTTACTATCGACTAAAGTTTCGAAATCAATTAAATCAACCGTGGACATGGGATATTTCCGATATTTGCATAGTATAAATATCAAGGCAATTTGTTGCATTAGCTAAATATGTCCAATTGATTTATTTAATACCATATATATATATATCCATCGAATCTCCCCCTCGTCGTCCTGCATGCCGCTGCTGCATCCCTTTTAGCAATAATCAAATGCAAATGTAATCGGATATTTTGCAAACATTGTGTGCGAGTAGAAATTGCTGTCATTTACTTCACAGCCATTAGGGATGTATCCGAAGGATGGGGCTGGATTTGATGGATAGATGGATGGAGGGTTGGGTTGGGTAGGGTAGGGTAGGGTATGCGATAGTGATTGCGGTCTGACAGTGGCTTTTGCGGTCCCGTTTGTGCGTCTTCGTCCATTAGAGGACCTTGCGAAAAGTGTCAATTACAACAGATGTCAGAAACAATCAGCCGCGTAAATAAGTCATAAGGCGCACACACATGTGACATCCATCCGAGTCCTCCGTCCTCCACTCTTCCATTCCCAAGAAGGTGGTAATACCTGGCCGAAAACCCATTGCGTGCGGCTAATTAATGGTTAGAAAGAAAAGGTGTCAGATACAAAACAAAGACATCGCGGGTCAAAACTGTTAACAGCCGGATGGGTGAGAGAACTTGGCCTGGTGGTCATTGGTCATTGTGCGTGTTCGGGGTCAATCAATACCCAAATTATGGTAATCAATTTTAATTAGAGAGCGCCGGGTAAAAACGAATGCCGCCCGGCAACCCTTGAAGTTCAGGCTTCACTCAATTCTGTCCAAATTGAATGGTCTGAATGGCAGAGGAGTGAATTGGACGTTTCTGAAACGGACTGGACTGCACTGGACTGGAACAGAATTGACCACTGTTTATTTCAAGATTAAACGGATTTTTTTCTTTCAATTTCAATAAAAAATAAATGCATAATCAATTAGATAATTGGGAAATTAAAACAAAATAAATAAATATTTTATAGCAGTGCACACACTCACAATAGACGGAATTGAGCTGGGATTTTTGCTTATGACCGAACTCCATCAATGACCTATACCTATCCCAAAGGTATCCAACAATTTAAAGCGATTACGAACAAAACAGAACTGGATAGAACTGGACAGAAAAATACGGGTGAAAAAATTCAAATTCAAATAATAACAATACTTTATGTTATACATTCATGAATTATTTTTATATTCAACTAAAAATCAAACAAATAAAATAAAATAATAATAATAGAAATGAGAGCTCAACCTTGTTTCCATGACAAACAAAACAATTGTGCCCTAAGAAAATAGCTTCTGACAAAAAGGAAAACTTTTGACAGATAAGGCCTACTTGATTGACATTCGATATATTTATCTTTAAAAGTTGGGAAACAAATCGATAGTACTCATTAAAAAAAAATCTATATAATAAAACCGAAAATCAATGAATAATATTTCTTTAAAATGTATCATTGTACTTAACAATATTGTAATATACATACTTATATTTTAAGCTCTGCATTCTTTCATTTTTCCTATGCTTTCTTAAAATTGAATCTTAAATCCAACATATATAGCTAAATCTGTCGAAGTTGCCAATCTGCTCAGGTCAAAGTTGGCAATGCAAAGTAATTTGAAAAGTACACAACATTGGGCAACTGGAGCAGCTGCTGCTGCTGCTGCTGCTGCCAACTGCTATTAACAGTAAATGACTGGCCTAATTTATGCACCTTGGTCCGCACCCATACGCCCATTTCCGCACACATGAAAAGGGGGGGAAATTACAATTGTATTGCAGTCAACATTTCCATTGCCATTTCCATTTCCATTCGATGGCAGAAGGCAGAAGGAAAAGGGGGCCAACATGCCGCAATGCCGTAACTTGATGGAATAGCTAAGCCGAAAACCAGCCACAGACAGGACGAGAACTCAACTAAAACTACTGCCCCCGCACACATCCATATCATTTACACTGAGAGAAATTTCATAAAAATATTTTTCATTAATTTTGAAAAGTATTTTGTCACAATAAAATCATATAAAATTGTTTGTTTTGTTCAATTTAAATCCAGAAAGGAACCAGTAATATATTATAACTTTTAGATTCCTTTACAATTTTATTTCCTGTGTAGATCTAGGACTGGGTGAAATTGCTTTACACAATCGAAACGCACGAAATGACAATATAAATCGAGGGGCGGAACTAATTTTGGCAAAAGACTCGAAATAGGCTGGGCACGACCACAAAAACCGGAATGATGATACTTGAACGGGGGAGGAAGGAAGGAGATTGGGAAAAGTTCCAGTTGGGAGTTCAAGGGGAGATCAGTAGACATGGGGGTGAAACGTTTCAGCTGGTGTTCCCTTGGCCTCCGTTTGAATTGGCCAAAATTAACGCAACGAGTCGAAAAGTTTTTGTATACGGAAATTGCGTAACTACGCATTAATGAAGAAAAATTGCATAACGAGGGGTTGGAAAACTAACCCCCTCCCCACTATCCCCCCCGAAATCGTTGAAAACGGGGGAAAACTTTCGGAAATTGGACGACACTTTAGCCATAAAAGGCCTCTGATTTATGCCAATTGAAGCTCGTCCAGGTAAATTGGCCCATAATGAACTGAAGGTTCCGAAATGAATCCGCTGCCAGAGGGTGATTATAGCGAATGGTTGGAGAGGGGGGTGTATATATGGCATTAGCAGACCGCTTTGATCATCATCGTCATCTAATCATTTATTATTTGCAGACCTGGCTGATTCCTTTATGGCCGCCCATTAAATCCCTGACCAGACAGATGGAGACATCTTCCATTTATGGCCCGGCCGCCTGCTGCTCCTCGAACTATAATCATCGTTTATCATCTGTTCGGCCTAATTAATTGTAAAGTTTTTCTTTTCCTACTTTCAAATCTTTTGCGCCCATTAATATTGTCACAGATGTCGTAATTGTCGGGACAACGGGTCGAATGATTAATATATCAAAGTTTTCCAATTGTGAGTGCCGAAGAAATTCGACTTGGAATCGGTCGTTTTTCTGTTAGTAAAGTCAAATAAACTCTTAAATCTTTCAATTATTTTTATGGTATTGTATTTAATCTGTATTTTCTAATATATATGTTTTTGTATTATCAATTTTTGAGAGTGTCAAAATTGTAAAATGAAATTATAAATAATTTTCAAAAAATTTCTTCAAGTTTTGTTTTGCATTGCAAATTTTTTGAGACAGAAAATTTTAAATCTAATGAAATGAAAATTTAGTTTGCTCAGTAACAATTTTTCCAATTTACTAACAACATAATTTAAGTAATCCTTTTTTTAACAACTTTTTTATAACTATTACCAAATACATTATTTTAAATTCAACCCCAATTAATTTAATAAATATTTGTAATACCTTTAAAGTCAGCTACTACCCAAAAATAAAACAAAAACCTTCAACGCAAATTTCCCCTCACCATCTGGAGTGGCTAACGATTTCAATTTAATAAATTAGTTTTAATAATATTAATAATATCATCACTTTGGCTGGCAGCTCCACCAAAAAAGTTGGAGGCAGAGGCCAGGAACGAGACGTCTTTAATTTCAACACCATAAGCCGGCTTTGGTTTAGGCTTTCGACTTTGGCTTGGCTTTAGCATTTCTGGCCATAGTTCAACGCGTGCAAGGAATCTTCACAAAGGCGCCAAGGCAACCAAGAGACTGGGCTCATCCCCCCAGCTCCCCCTCCCTCCCCCGCAGTTACACCATTTTCCCGCTCCTTTACGGATGGGGCTTATGGCCATTGTTTGCACTGTTGCCAATGCCAACCATCAGTAACATTACGCAGAGGGCTCCCGGGCTAAGATCTGGCCACAAGTTATAAAACCGCCTGGTAGCCCCAACTTTCAGTCCCCCATTCCCCAAACCCCTATCTCCCTTTCCCCAATCCCCCATCTGACAAATTTCTCTCTCGCTCTTTTGTTTAAATTTTGCTCGCCGGAAATTTGCTTATCGCCGCGTTACAGTTGCGGCCCTCGATGCCAGTGGAGGCGTTCAAATGGGAAAAAGAGCCAAGGGGGGGGGCAATGTTTTTGGAGGGGCAGCAAAGTCAATAGGGAGATTAGTGCGGCAGGCATTGAGCCGGCACAGAGCTGTGCTAATTGAGCGACGGGTCATGGCAGCAGCTTAAATCAATAGAACCACCCAGAACCAGGCTTCATTCAAAATGCACCAGAAATGGAAAAAGGAACTTTTCCGGGGTTTATGCGGGGGAAAAATGAAAATGATTATGTTAGTTTTGCCGTAATTCTTTAAATATGTGTTCTTTTAATTAAGCAAAAAATATATAAAAATAAATTATATGTGACTAGTAAGGAATTTTATATTCTTTTGAATTTTTTGAGGTTTGTATTTGAGCAGTCTTTGCGATATTGTAGAATATTTATCTTCTTAGAAATATGACACTTTTTTGTATTAATTTCTTTTTTTTATTAATATCTCAAAAATTAAACCTCATTATCGGGGCTACAAAAATCATTAATTTGAATTTTAAAATGTTTCATTTAACTTAAGGATAACATTTATAAAATCCCATACTTTCAAATCTCTAACAAATTATTCCTTTGTTTAATTTTTTTAAGGTTTTTGTATTTGTGCAGTGTTGCAGTTTTTCTAGAATATGTATCTTCTTAAAAAAAACACTATTTTAATATATCAAATATTTTTATTTATCAACAATTTCTCAAAAATGTTAGCTTATTATTGGGCCTTAAAAAAAACGTCTCCCTAAAAAACCCCCACTTAATAATTTGTAAATAAAATTATGAGCAAAATGTATAAGACCAAATACCATTAAACCATTAACATATTATTCCTTTCTTTCATTTATTTAAATTTGTATTTGAAGTAGTCTTCAAGTTCCATCTAAATATTTATCATCCCAAAAATAAAACACTCTTTTATTTCATCAAACATTTTTATTTTTAATAATTTCTCAAAAATTTAAATCGAAAACTCGATACGCGTTCTCCCTACAAAATCCCCAGTCCTAGGCCACCGCCTCCTGGTCTCTTGCCCCTGCCTCCGCCTCCCGATCCAGCACCACCACCAGTTAGACCACCCAATCCCAGGGAGCCACCCACACCGCCCAAGGTCTGACCCAATCCGCCGCCCAGTTGTCCCAATAAGTTGCCCAATCCCGCGCAGCTGGTGGAGGTCAATGGCGATAGAGAGGCACCCAAAACGGACAGTTCGCAGAACCGAAAATCATTGGAGGTCTCCAGTGTGGTATGGATCTTTATGAAGGGCGTGGCTTTGCCGGTGACACTCTGGAAGAGCGATGAGGAACCCTTGCCCTCCTTCTTACTATCCCTATTGGCGAATTGCACCAAGAGATCGATGAGGTTATTGCGAACTTTCAGATCCTCAGGGCTGGTTAGTTGTGTTCCCTCCAGTGGTGTTCCGAATATATCATTTGCATCGAACATATACCCAATCTCATCACCATGACCCACTGTCTCCGGTTTGTCGTTTGCTGTTTCCGAAACAATGGGCAATCCCCGGAGGAAGTTAATCCCCTTCGATTTGGTGCCATTATACTCAAAGCTATACATAAAAGCTGGAGCTACACTGGACCACACTTGAGTGGTTAAAACCGCTGGAAGATTGAACAGAACATCTGTCGTGGACTCCACAACCTTGGAGAGCACCTGGTCGAGATTTAGGGTCTGTGGCACCTTCCAAACATCCTGAAGCGTTGGCGTCAAAACACTTGTCAATCCCGGCAACTGGGGCTTGGCGATCTTCCCTGTCAGTTTGTCTATATTCAGGAAGCTGGTCAGCTTACTCAGGGAATCACTGAGGGAGCCCAGAAACTGTTCCGCCGATCCAAAAACCTTTTCTATAGAATCCACTGTCACGGCATTGGCCGTTTCGTGTTTTGTGACTCCCGTGAGCAGGGGAATCCCCGAGAAGTGGTTATTCTTTAGCTGCTCCTCCGGTTCTCCAACTATCAAACTGGGCAATGCCCGACCATCGTCCTCGGTCTCAGCATGCGGCTGGAATCCAACATTTCCAGTGAGTCCTTTCACCAAAGCTCGTCCTCCTAAACGTTCCGTCTGGACCTTGTCATCATTCTTGATGATCTCCACGGCACTTTTCTGAAATGGGAAATGGAACATTAAAATAAAATATATAAAATAATTTTTTGTTTTAAATTAAATTCCACTTCTAAATTATATTAACTCACCCCCCTCATGCAGTTGACAATCTCCAATTCATTTCCACTTGGACAACCATTGATTTTGGCCACCTCCTGTACACTCTGAACGGGCTCCTTATCCATCGCATATTGAGAGAGAGCAGTGCCCGACATGGCCACCACACCGTGGACATCGCCACCGCTCTTCGCCGTCCTGGACATGGACAGATACATGGCACTGGCCGCACCCGAACCGTGACCAATGGCCTGAACCTTCTTGGGATTGCCGCCAAAATACGAAATGTAATCGGTGACCCAACGCAGGGCAGCGGCCAAATCAAACATGGCCAGATTCCCATCGAACTGTTTGGTTCCATCGCCCAGGATTCCCAGTGATCCCAGACGATATTGAGGAGCCACGACAATAGCGCCCCTCTGGGCCATCGGAGTGGCATCGTACTGAGCGGCGGAACCATAACGATAACCACCCGGATGGATCCAAACAAAAACGGGCAGACCCGACGTCTCATCCGGCATTTGGGGAGTGTAGATATTCAAGAGCAAACAATCCTCATCTCCGATAATCCGCTGAGGCTGCTGCGGATGCGGCTGAATACACGGAGGACCATGACGTGTGGCATTAAATTCACCGGCCAAACGCTTGTACACCGGCCTGGAGTATCTCAAAGTACCCAACGGAGGTTCTGCATAGTGGAGGCCCAAAAAACTGTAGATACCCGTATCGGAATTCCGGGAGCCCTCCACTCGCGCATCCCGATTAAAGAGGCGGGCGAAAACCACGGGGTCATCCACCGGCGGAGGCTTCGATTGCTTCCCACCCACAATTCTCTTTACACGTTTATGGGAATCATCACTCAATCCGCACCTGGCCAAGGTCACTGCCAATAATATTTGCAATATGCAATATACGAAGATGTTCCGCTTCAGCAGATTTAGCATTTCGCTTCGCTCGATTGTCAACTGGGAACTGAGCAAGTAATATTACTGCCACTACAATCCCAATCCCAATCCCAGCGAGGCCGGCAACTTTTGCTCAGCTCGACGATAAACAGCAGAAACAACTACGAGAATATAAAAAAAAACAAAACACCAACAAAAACATCTTAAAAAAAATGATAAAAAAAACAAAAACAAGTAGCGTTGAGAGCGCCTTGTTTGCGTGCCTCCAGTTGGATAAGACCATGTTTTGGGGCATTCTAATCACGTACTTTTCACCAGTTATAGTTCACTGAGTCACTGGGAATCTGGAATTAGCTGGTGGATAACTTTTTAGTGGAAAATATACAAAATAAACATATTTTTTTGATTTTTATAAAATGTGTTTAGTACCAAAACCACAAAATATCAAACAGAAATATATGCTTAATTTTATGTTATTTATGGTAATGTATTTAAATAATAACACTTAATTCCTGATTGTTTCAAGTATATATGTGTTATCTAATTCCTCAAGAGAAAACCAGTTTGTAAATCATAATTCCCCTTTTTGATTTAACAGCTTTACTGGAATTATGCCGATTAAACTCAGAGATTGATGTCTCTGCTCGTCTTTAGATTCGAATGCAGGCAATTAAATCGGAGACAATTTGCTATATTAAGTTATATTACTTGATTTGCAACGTGATATTGCCTTTCTGGCATCTTCTCCTCCGCTCCTCCCCTACTCCCTCCCATCATCTCCAGTGACAACAATGACGAGGCTTCTCAAACTGGTCAGTTTGGATTTTCCCATCAATGTTCCCTGAAATTCAATTGCATGGGCAAAATAATAATGAGAACTTAAAGCCAACAGCGGTCATTGTCTGGATAGTTTCCAGGGGGTGGGGAGAGGGGGGGGAGGGGCCGAGTCCACAATGCCATATTTTACAGCTGTGTAGCATTATCTTTTGCCCAGATGAATTATATTCTTCAGCATATTTACAACTAACAGAGGAAAAATACAGAGAGAGAGGGAGTGGAGCCGGAAACGGATGCTGGCAAATATCATAAAGGCGAACGCATGTTGAGATTTCAAGTTTCCAGTCTGGACTCGACTCCGTCCGGGGGATTAGGCCGGAGACCGACGGAGTGGCACGCGTTCCACTAACTGGCATGCCTCTGCCACATGAATCTCAATGTTGTTGGCCAGACCAGACGGTCGGCCACGTACGGCAGCCGATTTGTCCCAGTCTCGGTCTCTCGACCCTCTCATTGCCTCCCAATGCACTCATTAAGACACTGAAAAAAAAAAATCAAGTATGGTCTAAAATAATATTTCTGCTAAAACCCTTTTTTTTTTTTTAATAAATAAACAGATTTATATTTACATTTTATAACAGTGTGCAAAAAACCAATATTACCATATGGAATATGGATTTTTTTAAAGAAATAGCAAATTAATTAGAGTTAGGATTAATAACCCTACAAAAAATGATTAAATTTATTTATATATATCAAAAAAATATTAAAGGAAAGATAAAAGTTTTTGATGAAATGGATTTTAAAAACAAATATTAAAACAATGAAAAGATAGATGCAAATGATTGATGAATATAGTTTAAATTTTAAAAGAAATATGAAAATATTAAATATTTATTTTACCAATAAGCGAAATAAATTAATTCTTAAGGAAAAATTATGTTTTTATTCGTATTTAAAAACTAATCGGAGTATTGTTATATTTTCAATTTATTTATAAATTAATAAATACAACCTCAAAAATGTGACTTTATTAAGTGAAACAGAAAATATATCAATTTCATTCATTAATAACCTAAAGAAATTAACTCTTAAGGAATGGAAAAAATATATGTATATGCAAAAAATATTGAAAAAATAATACAAAACTGATCGGAGTAGGTTTATTTTTTTGGATATATGTACTCATTAATAAATACTACCTCAAAAATGATACTTTATTAAGTGAAACATATCAAATATTTCAGATTATTTTTATTTTTATTTAAGAAAGAAAAATTTGTTTCTTTTAAATTTCCTAACCAATGGATTCTGATTAGAGTCAGGAAAGTCACGAAGTAGCAGAACATGACAGAGATTAAGATTCAATTCATTTATATACAATATTCTGTGAAATTAAATGGATATAATGTTTTCAATGCTTTATCGAACAATATTTTAGGTTTTTTCATATAACTATTGAATTTAAATGCATCATTCACAAATAGTTAAATAATTTACGGACTCATTGTCTCCCCTCTAGAACAATCGATACACTTATCGATTAAAATAAAAGACACCCCTGAAAGCGTCAGTTAAAGCCGACGCTTCCGCTTGCTTTCAACTTTTCGCGGACTTTTAGCATAAAGAAAAGCCACAAAATGGCCCGAACTGAAGATGATATCTGCAATGCCATTGCCGAATCCATGGCTTCGATGTCCTTGCGTGAAGACCGTGATCCCCTGCACAAGGAACTGATTGCCTATGCCACTACCTCGTGCCGCATGTTTAACATCCAGGACTTGTCCGCTTGGCAGGATTGGTCGACAGAAATCGAGTCTGGCAAGGATCTCAGCGCCAGCGAAGTGTGCCAAATATTCTTGAAGGACGTTCTGCCCAAAGTGTACACATATGAGTTGTCCGATAAGATGAAGAGCCGCGTCAAGCTCTTGGACCTGCATCCCATATTCAAGCGCGTCGCTCAGGGCTATCAGTTTACTCCGGACAGCGGCCTATTCGCTCGTTTCCGTTTGCAATCCAGTAAGGATTTCCAGCGAGTCATCCAACTTGCCCAGGTACAGGCACTACCCTCATTATATATATGTATGCACATCCGAACAATATAGTGAATTTAACTTTTAGAAAACCCGTTCCTTGAAGAGATCAAACACAATTTTACTTGTTAACAAATCTTTGATGTACAAGAAATGCGTTGGCTACAAGAGCCCAGTTTCGAACGAAAGAGCCACCTTGCTCTCGGTTCTGTTATCCACCAATCATGAGTTATCCATTGGCCAGATGCACAGTTTGGCGGAGATCCACCAGCGCTTGCGACGCGCCAAGAAATCCTTCGAAGACACCGGCTCTATTGCACCCTTTCGCAGCCCTCTCCACCACCTGGTGAACAGAATCCAAACATTTTACAAGATAAGAAAGAATCTCTGTCAAGTAATGAACAATTCGAGAAAATTTTGAATTTAATTTATTGATTCTGATAAAGACTCATTCATATATTATATTCAAATTAATCTTGTTCGATTATTAGAAAATATGACTCATTGCATTTTCGTTTATTAAAGTTCAATAGTAATAATAATCGGTATTGATACAAGATTATTAACAAAAAATTAACATTTAATTTTCATTTTAAAAATCATTCCTAATCTGTCATAATAATAATCTGTACTGATACAGAAAGACATACATTCACTTATATATATATATATCAATAGAAGATATAAAAATTTATCTTTCTCGATTATTAACAAAAAAGAAACATTATACTTTAATTTATGAAATCATTATTCCTAATCTGTATTGATCCAAATTGTCACCCGCCAGCTAACAACAATAAAACCAGCCACCACTAGACCAGTAATTTTTGTAAATGAATAATATTTTCTTCGAGTGCATTTCGCTCTGCTCTTGACTCTCTCGTGTGTCGCAGACAATGGCCAAATGACATTTAAAGTTACGACAATATAATTAAGTATACTACTGGGAGTTGACGCCATCCGAAGGTGCAGCAGTAGCAGCAGGAGCAGGAGCTGAAGATGAAGCTGAAACTGAAACAGAGGCACTTGCTCTGCCCAAAGAATAATTATATATGTATGAGGAGCTACCTCACTTCACAACCCTCAACCGATTCCCCAGATTTCTCCTGGAGGCGTGCAACACTTTTGCAGCACGCAAAGTTCGCCCAGATGCAGAAAGGGAGGAAAAGGAGTCCAGGGGACAGTGTCAAACCCATTTCCTGGCATCCTGTCGCCCTGGCCCAGGACTCGTCCGACACGCCTTGGCATTTAACGAGATTAATCTTTTTTGCCTGACTATCTACAGATAGCCCACTCGGAGCTGTCCCTGCCAGAGAGAGAGAGCGAAGTCCTTAAAAAGTTATTAATCTTTGGGCTATCGAGTAAATATTTTGCTTTTTAATTGAGTTTTAATGCAGCATCAAATTGATTTGCATAAAAGTTAACATTGTTCCGAGGGTTTGCAGATACTAAACAAAAATGGGATGGATTTGCAGACTTTGAAGTTTATCTTGCAGGGGGAATCATGTGGGTTATGTCGGGATATATGTTATGGAATTATTATGTGTTAGATTGAATTTTAACTTCATTATGGGCCAGACAAAGTAGTTGTCATAAATAATGGGGTTTGATTTTAAGAGAACATTTCATTAGTAAAATTGTTTTGTTTGGAGTTTTAATCAATTTATTTTTATTAAATATGGAATTTAATTTTGAGTCTATTTTAAACGATTTTTAATCACACTTTTACCCATGGTGCATTAAGTAATATATACAACCTATTTTATAGCTATACTTTTTCCCAAAAACAGATTAATTCCCTTAGATATTTTCACTTATTATTAATTATTAACAAACATTTAATTTGATCATCAGTCTTGTGTGCCCTCGAAGCTCTTATTAATTATCTTGCTTAGATCATTTTTCCAGCTAACACTCATTTTTCCAGCTAACACTCATTTTCCCAGCCTAATTTATCTTTATTTTTTCTCATTGTGTGCCACACGCAACATTCTAGGATTTTTCCTTCTTTTCCCTCATTTTCCATCCGTAAGCCGTGGATTGCGTGTGCCACGCCCATAAGTGCGTGGGAGGCGTTCGTGGAAATTAGCGCCAGCTTCCCAGCTGCTGCTGATGCGATTTTGATGTGCAAAATATTAATTATAAAACAATAATTGAATTGTGCTCTTGTGTTCTTGGCAGCTGAGTGAGCGTCGAAAGGTGAGAGAGACTTTCCCCGAGACTTTTCCCTTGGAACACTCACGCTAAAACTTCATTATCCCAGAACCATTTTTCTTGGTTTTGATTCTGAGCCGAGCAGATGTTGGTATTTGTTTTTGAGGGAAACAAATTAGTTTTGCCCTGATTACTATTTAATAGGATAAGACAAAAAAATGTTCCATAAGTGGAAACAATCAGGTGGCTAAATGCGAAATAATGTGGAAAAATGTTAATTGGATCAAGATAAACCAGTGATTCCTTAAAGCCTAAAAAAGTGTCTTTCAACAACTTTCACTATTTGTTATGCTATCTTTTTTTTGCAATTATTCTTGCTCCGCAAAAACCTTAATTTAATGCCCCAACCTGCATATTTTCATCCCCAGACAACTATAAAAACGCACAAGAGCGTAAATAATACAACAACAAAAAAAAACGTATACACATAATTATAAATAAATATGAAAATATTGCATCAAATGGACGATTCGGAAGGGACAACAACAATATGCGACATGGGGCCACAGGAAACACACAAAAAAAAACAAAAAATAAAGGAGAATCGAAAACAAAACAAAGTTAAACCCAATACATTAATGGTATTTGCATTTGTACTGATTTTATTTGGTTTTTATTGAATTGATAAAATCACAACGAACGACGAGGGCTGGTCCTGGTCCTCGTCCTGGTTTTCCTCCTCCTCCTCCTCCAACTGCCAATTTGATATTCCGATTGCAATTTATGTTCGCCCTCGACACACACACACACTAACACACGCACATGTAAGCCGCTTGTGCGTGTGTGTATGTGTGTGTGTATCTATGTGTGGGAAAGCATCTCTGTGATTCTTTTCCCCGCTCCATCAGCTGAAGCTTTTGTGTTTAAACATCTGCAATATGCTGCGTGTTCCGGGTAGCTGAATACTCCGGAATGGGGCGAAAATATTTTCGGATCACACTGCAGTCGGTCGAAGGGAGCGAGCTGTGGGATTCGCGATGGTTGGCAGGGTAACCTCTGGGCTCTGGGCTCCTGGCTCATATTTGGATCCTTGTCCAAAGCCGGGAGTGGTACGTGACACGAACCCTTTTTCGGGAAATCGTAACCAAAGAGTTGGATGCAGGCAATTTATATCTATGGATATTGGAATATTTATCATGTAGATTATATAAATCTTATTTGAAGATATTTATTTGCAATTTAAATAAGTGATGTAAATCAAAAAGTTTTAACAAACCACTTCATAATTAAATAGAAATTATAAAATATAAGAAAATTAATGAAATCTCATGCTCAATAACAAAATACATATTTTATTAATATCCGTTTTGACATATTTTAGCCCAAATAAATAATTTATAAAAATACTTGTGCATTGTTAACATTATATTTTTTCAATTAAAATTTGATTTCACTAACAAATTCCCATTTAATACTATTATTTTTGTATCCTATTAATTCACATTGTATCTTCGTATTTAAAATGTTATTTGATTTACAAATTCTCCTTTAATACTATTATTTTAACATTACGAGTATATGTTTTCGTTCCAAATTTAATTTGACTAACATATTGTCATAAAATACTATTATTTTCGGTACCTAATGATTCACATTATATTTTTTCAATTAAAATTTTATTTGATTAAAAATAACCCATTAACTATTCATATTTTCGTGTACAAATAATTCACTTCACATTTTTTTATTCTGAATATTATTTGATTAAAAAATTCCCATTAAATATTATTATTTTCACATTCAATTTGGTTCATTCCAAAGTTTATTTGATAATCAAATTTCCATTATATATTATTATTTTCGATTCCAATTAATTGCCATATTAATTTTTTTTTTGAAATTAAAATTTCGTTACCTAATGATTCACATTATATTTTTGTAATCAACATTTTATTTAATTAAAAATATCCCATTAACTACTATTATTTTCACATTATATTTTTTTCATTCCAAATTTAATTGTATTACCAAATTCCCATTAAATACTTTTATTATCGTTACCTAATGATTAAAATTATATTTTTTTCATACATTTTTCTTAATGTTAATTTTATTGGATCAACAAAATCCCCTTAAATACTATTATTACCATTTAATATTGATTCACGATGCCATCGCCAGGAAAGTTGTTCCTTCCGTGCACGCGTGTTTATTTGGCACCGCAAATGCGTTTCCTCTTCTGCGGATCGGAGTGGGTGAAGGGCGAAGTGGGTGGAGGATGAAGGGTGGTTTCAGTTCGGTTTGGTGTGGTTCGGTTCGGTTCGGTTTGGCTTGGTTTGGTTGAGTTGGGTTGGATTTCTGGGTTGGTTTGGTTCGGTTTGGCCTGTGGCAGCGGCGTCGGCAGAGCTGCGGTTGTCGCTTAATGGAATTCCGTTCTTGCATTAAATGTGACACACAGAGAAGCTGCCAATTGGAATGCCAGGCACCCAACACCAACACCAACACCGGCACACACAGATATACACACACACACACACCCACACACACACAGAAAGAAGAGGAAACCCCAATAGACAGTGACAGTTGCCGTTAGCAGTCGCAGTTAACTGTTACGAGTTGTCCTGCGGTTTGGCTTGTTTAAGTGTTAAATTAACGTTTTAACAGTTTCGATTATTCCGCCAGTTAATTTTTAATGCTTCCCGAATGAAGCCGAAAGGAGAAAAACTTGGCCGGAAGCCATTGCGGATCCAGCTGCAGCCCATGTCCTTGGGCATATACATTTTCATTAGTTTAATTAAAATTTTATTCGCCTGCACGTGTCCGGTTGTTGGTTGCCCTGCCGAAAATTTTCTTGCCAGTTTCCTTTTCAAATTGAACCGCAAAAGTTTTCGGTTAAGGACAAAGGATTATTCCATTGGTCATGTCCTGTGAGCTGCACTCAAGTCCTTGGTCTTCGAGGCCGCAAAACTTTTGCCGCACGCATTCATTTCAATTTGCCCTTTGTTTTGTCCATCTTTGGCCATGGCCTGCTGCACATCCTTTTGGCCATTGACAGGCCGAATCTCTCCCCCCTCCACATATCCTTTTGTGGCTAGTTTTGTAAGAAGGAACTAAAAATAAATGTTGCCCGAACGCATGGCCACAGAAATGATTGCGGTTTCCATTCGAACATCGAAAGGGAGTTCGCCCGAGTCCTTGCCAAAGGACATTAAGAATTAATGCGAACCAAGTGAGTTGTTGGCCAAATATTGGGTGCGCTTATAAAGGGGGCCCGGAAAATAGAGCAAGGAGGGGCCAGTTATCGTATTAGAACTTGCGGTTGTCCCCATTAAGCCGCTTAAAACTTTTGGTAAATCAGAACCAGTTATAGCCCGGGGGGAACATTCAATCGGGGATAGGGAAGGATCTGTATAAAGTCGGTTTTATTTCAAGGAATAACGAGGAGGGAATCAGGATTAAAATACGGGCAGATATATCCTGATACAAGAAGCTAGTGATTTTTTAAAACTAACTTAACTTAAATCATTCTTTTATCAAAGCCCAAAATTTATTACTTGCCATATTTTATATTGCAAATCTCCTGCCCAACCAAATCAGTTTTGAGCCACTTCATTTACCATATCTCTCACGTACTACTCTCCCCATTATCCATCTCCATAGGATATTATCGTTAAGGACCTTCGACCCCGCCCCGAGATAAATGATTCCGATGATGAAGTCCGAATGTGTTCACCTACCCGCATCATCGGGCTAATTAACTCATTAGACAATGTCAACCAAAAAAGAAAACGAAAAAATCAACGATGGCTAAAAAAAAAGAATGTTAAATGAGGGACATTTACACACTCGTACCCAGAAGAAGGTCCACCCCAATTTGTTGACAAACAAATTACACGACGGATTTACGGCAAATTACGCGCAATTTTTCTACACTTTTTCTTTCAAATCCCAGTCAAACAAAGGATCCATTCGAGTTAAGCCCAAAAACTGGACGGGAAATATTTTTCGGGATGTGTACATATGTCCCGTGAAATTTAATTTAATCAAAGGCCAAACAAGGGCGCCCATCAAAAGGGGGTTCAACCAGCACAAATCAATCTCGGCGATGCAGGCAAGAAAATCCCCAAAAGGCAGATTCTCCTTCAACAACCAAAAAAAATCAAAAAGGAAGGAAGGAAGAAAAGGACCCTGGGCGTGCCCCAACAGGAATTGATTAAAGCGCAAAAAAGGGGGCTGATGTGCCCCGAACGCACAATGCAGCCGGCCAGTGTCCGTTCGTCCTTTCGTCCCGAGTCCGGAGTCCTTTTTTACGTTCCTGATTGTCTGACCGTAACTTGTTTGCTCGCCTTTAATTTCATTTGCGCGCGGCATCTCCCAAAGTCCTTCGATGTCTTCGAAGCTTCCCTGCAGCTCCTGCCTGGCATTGTCCTGGCGCAGGACCTCCCCTTTTTCTAGTTTCAGCTTTCATTTACATGGTCGAATTGTCATTGTAGCGTTTAGCAATTTTATTGTCCTTGTCCTCGGCGGGTGGGTTTTTGTCTGGCCTTCGCTGGTCTTCGCTGGTCTCTCCTTTCGGGCTATGTATGTCCTGTGATTTATGCGCATATGCTAAGCATGGTCGGGGAGGAATCCCTTACTCCTCCACGAACTTTGACCCTGGGCCAAGGGTTGCTTCGATAAGAAGAAGAATTTCGTCGTTTTCTTGTAATGTCTTTGATTTGGCAAGGGTTCGACGCCTTCGCCAAAGAGAAATGGAACTTTAATTTGCCACAGCCGATTGAATTAGACAAGGATAGCGGTGGGATATAACTCACAAACGATAAAATCGAAAACACAGATGGGAGCGATTTAAATGGGGCAATATTTTGGGGGTTCAATATAAAAGTATCTTTAATATATCAACATATGAAGTAGTACTATTTTCTGTTTTATTTTAAGATTTATGTCAGGGTTGAAATATTTTAAACAACTAAATAAATAATATAAAAAATGTTTTCTAGAATCAAATAATTTTTTAATCATCTAAATAGGGATTTTTTAAAATTTTTTCTAATATAAAAAAAAACCGATCTAACGCCTGAAAGTAATAATAGAAATTTGTGTGCTTGTTTTGTCCCATAAAATATGTAAAGTATTTTAAAAATAGCATGACTTACACATTTTAAACAAAATCCCAAGCTTGAAAGTCTTTAAAATTGTATTAATTATTAATTTACAATTTTTTATTTTAAAAGAAATAAATTCCTTTGAGTTAGATTTGTTTTTTCTAACTCATCTGCAACGCAATTTCTTTCCTCCCTTTATTTGTTCTATTATATAAGTTTAGTATATTAAAAAGAACATGAAGCACAAATTTTCATCTAAAACCCAATCTTAAAATATTGTTAAATTCTATTAATTTGCAAATATAAATATAAATCCATTTTTAATGAAATGCACTTCTTCGAGCTGGATTAGTATTTTGTAACTTAACGTAATTTCTCTCCTCTCTTTTTTTAACAACTTTAAAACCTGCAAACCTTAAACTTAATACCAAATCTCCGCCAAAAAAATCCAATCTATGAAAAAGAAAATCTTTAAATATAAATCAATATTAACTGAAATAAATTTCATTCCATTGGATTAGTATTTTGTAACTCATCCGCAACGCAATTTCCTTTCCCTCAAACGCTCCCCCGAGAAGGACAATCGAGCGAAACTGCAGAGTTTGGGTGGAGGGGGCAGGGATTCGGGGTTAAGGATGCATGCATGCATAGATAGCACTGCGGATGGAGCACTCCACACACATTAACCATATCTATTAAAGTGGGTGTGAGGCGTCGACAGGCGACAATGGCCGACCCTTCAGACAGCGGATAATAAATGGCGTCGCGACAGTTTCCTTCCCAAGCAGCACGGCAAAAAAAATCAGTAGGAAAAAAGAACTTTCCGTATCCGGGGCTAAGAAAGCTTCGTGTCTAGTACTTGGGGGCGTGTCCAAGGGGAAATGGGGAGGTGGACTCCACACCTGGGTCCACTCTCAAAGCGGGCACGCCACATAAATTCCAATGGTTCGCTTGCTTTCGGGCTTACAAGTTTGGCAAATTTGTGAAAATTACTTTTTGTTTATTGTGCTGAAAGCAGACAGAAGACCCCGCTAAGCTTGTAGCTAAGGCCAAGGAAATGGAGAGTCCTGCAGGAGGAATCCTGCCGCCCCCCCAGTAAATTGCCCCGCCCCCCCTTAAGCCCAGGCCATTAACATTGAGTTGTTCTCGTTGAGGTTTCTCTATATCTTTTTTTTTGGCTTGCAGAGAACAAAAATATATAGTTATTACGCTGAAATAAAATATAAGTTCTTATCAAAATTTACATTAAGAAAAGTGGCTACAATTTTTAAGAAATAAAAATAAACATGTAACATTAAACCAAAATTTTACATTTATTTTATGTTCCCTTTTTCTTGAAGTGTAATCACGTTGTTGTTTTAATAATTTCTTGCTTAAAGCTCCTCCTACACATTGCTCGTAAATATTCTGTTAAATGTGTGCGTTGTCCTTGTTCCTTGTATTTTTTTTTTTTTTTTTTGGGGGGGGAAGGACGAGGACTACGAACAATTGTTGTTTTCACACCATAATCATAAAAGGTACAAGCATAATTATTATTTTTATGTCCCTGCCACTTATTGTAAAGCAGCAAATTGCCTGACCACACATAGACTCATACGAGGGAGTCGTCCTTTATGATGAGCCACAATTTTCCAGGGAAACTCCGAGTCTGGGAGTGGTGGATACGTTATACGAAGCGCTAACGTTCCTCGCCAAAAAAAAAAATTGTAATTTTGGTCCTGTCCTTGCTGGGGCTAACTAATGTCCTTGCCCAACGCTTCCTGCTCTCTTAGTTAGTGAATATTTATGATTGCTAGCCAAGGAGGAAACGGAAGAAAACAACAGAGCATCGCTTGAACTCTTTTCCTGTCCTTTGTTCAGCGAGTTCTTAGTTCTGCACAGAGGTTTATTGCACCACTAAATTATGTAAGATATATATGAATGAGGCAAATAAGCCCTGGGAAAACTATTCTTTTCAGATTGCAGATATATATATATAAGATTAAACAAGTTCCCCCATACCAAGAAGTCTTTAAATATATCTTTTAAATATGTAATTCCATTTAATATTCCTTTTTTTGTCCGTCTTAAATTGATCATTTTCCGAAGCAATCTCTAAGGAAATCGAATTCAAAATTCCCCCATAAATAACAAGGCCTCCCCCCTGAAGTACTTAAAATTCTTTTTGCACTCCAAGAATAAATAAACTGAGCACTCTTTTTTCGCCATCAACCGGCCACCCCTCAAAGGGCTTAGAAAATCATTCAATTGTGCAGGTAAATGGACTGCAAGCGACAGTCCAAGACCTCCGACCCCAGCCAGACCCATAAAAAAGGGTTAAGAGCCCAGAAATGTTTCACATACAATTGCACAAGCAACGCAGCCAAAAAAAAAAAAAATACTCTCACCAATGAAGCACAAAAAATAAAGAAACCCGAATAAAAAAAAGAAGGAAAGGTTGCCACGTCGTGGTCAGACTTAATCACTTTTATCCGGGCAGGCCTTCGATGATTCGTAATCCTTTTAAATGCCCCTCTCGGGCAGATTTATTAGCTGCACGTGATGGTGAATGGTCTCCTTTTCCCACACCCAAGAAAAAACACCGAAAAAATGGCTACAAAAATCATCAAAATCCACGCCCCGAGCTCTTTTAATGCTAATTTATGGACGAGCTGTGTTCGCATGAGGAGCACAACTTATTCATGAGCTGCCTGAAATATGGTTCCAAATAAATGCGTGTATGTATATATGTTATATAGATGTGTATTTCCCTTCTGGTGCATTTGCAAATCGTTGGGGGAATTATAAACTTTTGGCCGGGGGTGTGCGCCAGCGCCAGCGTCAGCGGAAAAACCATTTTAATTAGTAAAAATCCTCTACCGCCAACATTTCGTATACGTAATATTTATTCTGCACGGTTTGGAAGTTTTTTTTTCATAAATTTGGGTGTTGAGGGGTGCAGGGTGCAGGGCACGATAAATTATTTCAATTAAACAAATGGAGAATGGGGACGATTATATCTTTGGGACGTTATTTGTATTAAATAAATTATATTTTGGTATTACATACATTATAGGTTTTTTTGTGGTTTTTTATTCTTAAGCTATATCAATAGCATCAAAGGGTAATAAAATATTTCTTCTACTACTCTGAGAGAATTGTATCGAAGAAAGTATAAGAAAGATTAGTTATCGACATTATTAAATATATTTTTTTTACTATAGCATTTAATTTTATAAGATAACATATAACGTATTTCCTGTGCATGTTTTTTTTTATTCTTCTCGAAATCCTCTATCAAATTTCTCTAGATAAAAAGGAGTTACCGTAAAAAAAAAATATTTCGAATAAAATTATGGCCAAACTTTTCAACACTTTTGAACAATAAAAAGCAAATGGCGCTTGGATAGAACTTGTCCATAGAACGAGATGCCACGCCCCCATCCCCATCCCCATACCCATCGCCTTCTTCATTTTGTGTATAGAGGGAACCGCACATTAGTAGTTAGTGCAAGCAGGCGGTGTTCTAACTTTTGAATAAATACAATAAGGGGCGGCGCGGGGCAGAGGTTCTCCCTGGGCGCCACTTTAGACAATGAAGCGTATAATGCTAAATATCGCTCTGGCAACCGCATCCAGCTGTCGTCCTCCTCCTACTCCTCCTCTTCCACCGCCATTTATGGTGTCTCTTCCAAACAACTATGCTGAATAATTTTGTGCGCTGCGCGGTTTGGCAACAATTGCTTTCATTATGGGAACATTTTTTTTTGTTTCCACCGGCTATGTTCGAGTTGGGGCATTTTTGGGGATAAAAGTGGTTGGCTCCACCTTGGGAAACCCCTTGATGTTGTTACATCTACTCCTGCTGCTGCTGTGGTTGGCGCTGCTATTGTTGTTTGTGCTTGTGTGTTTGTATTTTGTATCCTGCGGCCGCAGATACATTATCCAAAATTTGCATAAAATAAATAAATTAAATATGCCAGACATGCGGTGCGCCGTTGGTCGCCTCAAACAACTAGAGTTTCCCAGGCCAAGTGCACTTAGAGAATTTTTGGCTTATTAACAAAAATAATAGCAACTGAAGTTCGAAAAGTTTTAGCAAAAAATATTTTTCATTTTGTATCTTAATATTATAGAAATGGAAATCTCTTATAAATGTATGTAATATAAAGATAATTTTGTTATAATAAAATTTTCTAAGGAATTAATAATTAAGCAAATATGAATTAGAAAATCTACTGAAAAAACTATAATACCTAAGTTTATAATATAATATGCAATACAGATTTTTTCTCGGCTTAACTTTTGTGTATGAAAAATGCGAAAATGTAAAATTAATTATATGTATTTCAAACACATTGACAAAGAAAATACCAGTTAATAAATTAAGAAAACATGTAAAATATATGAACATTTAATATTAATACCTTTATATTTATTTTTTCTTTAAGTGTCGACGATCTTGCTTCATTCCTTCACTTGGACGTTCAAAGTTTTCATTTTATTATCACGCTGAACTAGAGAGAGCGGGTGGCAGATATTGTGGGTTGACAGAAGCTCCAAAGGGGGGTGATTCCCAGGGGGCGGACCGAGGGTGATACTAGCCCATCGAACAGCTGCAGCATTTTTGAAGTTGTCCAGGAACCCGGGATGCCCGGGTCTGGGTTTGAAACGTGGCAAAAAGGCAGCCAGGATGCGCTACGTTGCGTTTGCTTGTCATGCTCCGTTGCGTGATTTTTGTCCACCCCGGCTCCTCTTCTTTTTGCCCATCTCCTGCTCCCTGCTCCTGTTTCTGTCCCAGCTCCAGCTCCTGCATCCCCGAAGCTCGGGCGCTTCATGCACGAGTTGGTGTCCTGGCTGCTTTTTGGCATCCGCTGCCCCATAGAGCACATGGCCAGAGTCTGCGGCATTAACTTCATGCCGCTTCATTTTGTTGGCCGTTTTTTTTTTTTTGTTGTTTTTTTGAATGTTGTTCTTGTTTAAGCTTTTGCTTTCTAAAATAGCCGCTACAAAATTGGTTCGTTTGGTCGCCGAAGGCACTTAAATTTCCCTCCAGCGGCATTTCACCATCACCAAATGCTGATGAGGATGAGGATGGTGAGGATGGTTTTGGGGGGCTCCTCTTTGGTGATAGCGGTGGGTTGGTTGTAGTTCAATTTGTGCGCTGCGGTTTAATGAAATTTAGTTGTTAGTTGCTGCACGTTTAGCTTTGCATAGAAGAACCCCCCGGATACACACCCACAGAAACCCAACGACCAAGCGGGGTTCAAACGAATGGGCGGTCCACGGGGCGTATACGTGATGTGGAATTTGTGTACGTTAAAGGGTAATTGTTGTGGGAAATGGGTCTACAATAAAGATATGGAGTTGCAAACGGGTGGCATGGAGGTTTGTTTAGTTTGTGCTCTTTTCGAGCTGATTGAAAGCATTGTGATATATGAGAGGGTCGGCTGAAAACGTGATGTGGAACCAAAATAATAAAATACAGTCGAGGAGCATATATACAAATGTTAAATTAAAATAGAGAACCCTGATTGACCTTGAGCATATAACAAAATTTAAGGTAATTAACTTGAATGACTAAATTGTTCTGCTAAAAAATTAGGTCTATAACATCTCTACAAATCTGTTATTTTTAATGGCATTTTTAACAACTATCCTATGAACTATAATAAAATATTTAATATCGAAACCAGTTACAAGTTACCAACCCCCAAAGTCCCATAAAAACTTCGTGTCCCCCAAAAACATTCACCTTAATCTAGCAATCGTTTTAAGTGGATTATCAGAATATTACAAAATTTAATTAAATTTCCATATGAGCGCGAGTAATGAAAACAACTTTAACTGACAAAAGTTGAGCAGTTAAACCGCAAAAACAGTTTCAACCCGCGCTGTAATAGTAACTCAGTTAATCCGACAACTGAAAATCCCCGGAAATACATTTAACTCTTCGGGTTGCGCTAAGTACAAAGTAAACCGCTTGCCACATTCCACACTCGCAGAGATACACACACACACACACACACAC
>JAJJHY010003831.1:6610289-6624126 GCA_021224005.1 Drosophila setifemur | reverse complement strand
GGGGGGGGGCAGCTGAATTTCGACACATGTTGCCGCAATAAAAATAACAACACACACATAAAACATCTTCTAAAATGGCAGCAAATTCCGAAAGAGACCAACGAAAAAAAAATGCGAATATTTTTGAAGCATAATAAATGGAGTTTTGCTGACTGCGGAGGGGGGTGGAGGAGATGTGGGTGTGGGAAAATCGTATGGCAGTGGCAACGGGAAAATGCCTGAGCCATGGAAATCCCCATCCACACGTGCTTAAAGCTGGCTAACACAGACACACACAAACACACACTTTCGTGCACAATGCCGGCCATTAAACACGCATTCTTTGGCCATAGAAATTTATAGACCAGAAACGCAAGACGACGGAGAAAGTGTGAGCGTGGCGAGAAAAAGAAGGGAAAGCTGGGCGAGAAAGTACGGAGAAAGTAGACGTGTGTGTGGTGTGGTTGGGCGAGGGGGAGGGGGAAAGCAGAAGGGGTAGTGCGAAATGTGTCGCGCATGGAACCGCGAGTTTTACTTTCACTTTCACCGGAACTTTCATTCAAGGACATGGAGCAGACGAGACCATGCCAGCCATTAATGGCGAGCCCCGAAACCAAAAGGACACATTGCTCTTACTCGGGGTAATGGTGACCGGATTTTAAGGATTGTTAAGTTTTTAAATCATTCAATACTATTTGGTAAAAATATTTAACATGTGTTTGTAGTGGGAGGAAGTAAATGTCTAAATAAAATTTTAGCAGTAAGGTATGTTCTTTAATTAATATTAAACAATTCAATAACAACTTTATTTATTGTAAATATCACAAACACAATAGTAATTCTTTAGGTTTAAATTTTTGGATGATACGTGAAATGCCAAGGTGTGATCTTTAAAATATTTATGATGCCAATAAAATAGTTATATTTTTGAACAATTTTCAATTATTAAATGAACTGCTTTTATTTTCTATTTAAAACTGTAAACAATTTTAATGATATAAATTTAAAATTATATTTTTCATATTGTTTTGGGATTTGTTATACTTTAAATCCACATTTATCCCAATTATTTTGTTTGATAATATAAATTTACAACCCAATCAAAGAGTATATCAAATACCAATTTCTCTTGTTCTTTCAACAATTTTCCAAACTTCTTTTGGACAGCCAACATATTGTTAGTTTGTCAGCTGAACTGATCTCTTCCCACCCCAAAATGTGTGAGCTGAATTTAAAGATGATGGAGGCAAAAAAAAAAAAAAAATAGGGGGAGTCCCGCCTTTAATGAGATAATCTACGCTTCTCGTCGTTATTTTACGTAATTGAAGGTTCACTTGCAGACAAGCCCCATTCTTGATTACCCCGAACAGTGGAGTAGCATGGAGTACTTTGGAGGGGGGTTCTGGATTCTAGATTCTGGATTCCGGGTTGGGGTGGCAACTGGCCGTAATGATAGTGGTGGGCCTGCAGCCTGTACGTGCGTGTTGCTTTCTCGGGGGGGGATGTTCCCATCACCATCACCATCTCCATCTCCAGAGTCCTCCTCTGCATTTTTCGGTGGAGCTTCCTGGGATGGTAATCTGCAATAAATGAGGCATGTTGGAAGATTTATTTGATTGCTTTATTTAATATTTTAGAGCAGGCAGATATTTCGCTCGCTGGCGGGAGTTGACTTTAGAGCTGGCGTTGAGTGGCTGACTTTGAATTATGACTGATATAATGAACAAAATATATATATATATATACGCATCTGGGGGTGAACCAAAAATGCCAAGGTAACCAGGTAAGGCAAAGGTGAAAGGCATTTCGACTGTGTGCGTTGAAAGGAGAATGATATACGATTTGCAGATGAACATTCTACGGACGATAAGTTATGGCATGTGTTGTGCCATTCCCGGGGTAATATACCGAAAAAAGGTGGGAAACATTTAATTTATGCCAGTTGATTTGCTGAAATGTATGAATTAAGGGGACTAAAAGACAGGTGGACATTTTTATATCAAGCGAGTTTTTTTTATTGGTACAAGATACAAGTTTTTAGATACTTAAATGTTCGTTTTTATTTCCAAAATAAATTAAATGTATATTTTTGTTTTAAATATCAGCAAATAAAACCATCACAAAATTATACAATTTTTATCTTTTTTTTATAATTCTTCAATGAAAATTTCTATTCCCATTCCTATTTTATAAATTTATTTTAAAATTATCTTTAAAATCAAGAAAAAGTAATGAAATTATTTCTATGGTAAATATTTCATTGAATAAAATTAAAATAAAATTTTAATGCAATTCTTAAAAACATTTAGCTGTATTCTGTAAAGGAAGTAAACTAAAAAATTACCCAGCATCTAAAAAAAATATATTTTTCAGTTCCCTTGAGGTTCCTGAAATCAGTAATTCCACAAGCTCCGTGGTCCTGACATATTTAAGTCCTGGTCTTAGTACTTCAAATCGCACCTTGAACAAATTTCCATTCATCAATTCTGATTAATCCCAAGTTCGGCCCGGAAAATCTCTGGCCAGGCCCAGGACTCCAGAGTAGACCCAATTTGCAAGGCGGCCCCCGAAGGGCAATCCACAATTAAATGCTCCGCTCATTGCGACATCGTTTATCACTTGGCCGGGAGTCGTCGTCGTCTTTCACTTGGATTCTCTCTAGGCTCTGGCCGCCATTATGGTCGCTTCATTACCAGCGATTAATTTTGATTGTTCCCAACCGGAGTGAGTAGCGTCCGATGAAGCACTACAAAATTTCTTTTCCTCAAAATCCTTGTTCATGGTTTTTTTTTCATTTTCAGCTGAGAAAAGGGACATATTTCACCCAACGGGGATGCAGGATGCAGGATGGGGTAAGGGAAAGGAAACTGTGACCGAAATTAAGCACACAGGGCACACAACTACACGAAAGCGTAATAAAATCATAATCGTTGGATCAACACAGTCATCAGCGGTGTCACAACAGGCTACCCAGGAGATGATGACAACAAAAAACACCAACTCCGGCGACATTGCAGGATGCTGAAGGAGACCCAAGGAGGAGCAGGGAGCGGGGAGCAGGGAGCAAGGAGCAGGGAACAAGGAGCACTAGCCATGGCAGAAGCAATTGCCAGGCGAAACTCAACGGTAATTACAGTAATAATTCAAAAGAGATTTGCCCCCACCTCATCCAGAAAAAAAAACGGAAAATAGGAAAAAACAAAAAAAACAACAACCAAGGCAAAGGGAAAAGCCGAACAGGAACAGAAAACTAAGAGACAATGAAGACGACGTTGCAACGCAGAGGGCCAAATGTGGCAATTGCCACGACGTGGATAAAACTGCACATTGGTCAAGATCCTATCTTATAGGTAGAAAGATTGATGTATGCATACAAAAATATACATTTGTAAATTTTCTTTTCATGTTGCATATTTTTAAAAATTAATTATAATATTAAAAAAAAAAATACAAAAAATAAAATAGTTTTAGGAAAAGTTTTAAGTTAATTTAAATTATAATTTTCTTAATTTTTTTTAGTAATATTTTAATATATTCTATAGAAAACACGATGTAAGCAGAAGGCAACAACTATAGAAACTATATTAAACAGAAATAAATGTCTTATAATAGCGCTTTAAGGCCAGAATAAAGCAGTTCTAATACAGATAATTCTTACAGATCTTAAATTTCGATCATAAATAGAACTAAATATTTATCTATAATATTAAAAAAACTGCAAGTATGTTAGAAAAACACCATTTCGCATACTTAACATACAAATTAAATCAAAATAAAAATATAAAATTTAAATAAATCTCAATTCCTTATTTACAAATTCACCACAAACTCTACAATATTATTATTATATTGTACATATTTATTTCACTTATAAACCATCAAACTGCGGACACTGTACGCCGACAGTGGGTGTGGAAAGTAATGCCCCACGCCCCCTTAACCATCGCCCACGCACATGAAGCGCTGATGTGCAGCATCCGGTCCTAAGCGACGCACAGGTGCAGGCTAACGGCAAAGCTATAGCCAAATCAGTGGACGAGGGGTGAAGGACAGGAACCAGGGAATCCCGAGAAGCCAGCCAAGCCCGGCGCCAGCCATAAAAACTTCGCTGGGAGTAGGAAGAGTCTGGGAGACTGGGAGGTGATGATGAAAAATGCGACAATGAAAATAATGCCCGGCACACGCATCTCCATCTCCATCTCCGCTCAGATCTCCTTCCACAGCTCCATCTCCATCTCCAACTCCTCCTCCGTTCGGATACCAAATGAGGGCTGAGCCACCGCCGACGTCCAGCGGCGATGTGGAGCTATAGAAGCTATAGAAGCCATTGAAGGCACTTAAAGACTCGGCGCGGGTCGATGCCATTTTTGGTGTCTGGGTGTGAAAAAGTTTAAGTGGCAACAAAGGCAAAATCCCTGGATTTACTTTTATGCACTCTCACACTCTCACTCACTCGATCTCTGAGTGCAATCCGAGCGGAGCGGAGAATGCTTGACAAAAAAAAAAGAAGGTTATAATAAAAACTGAAAACTGAACCAGGTAAAAGTGGGAAAAGTGGAAACTTTGACTCCACTCCCTTTATGACTTTTTGGCGGCGGCGCTGAAAGTCGTTGAAAGTGTCAATATTGCGTTCGAGCATCACGTGGCGAACCCTACAACTTCATTTTACACAGAGAAATATATTTAAAATAAATTTTTCAATATCATTTTTAATGCAAAAACATTATAAAATATATTGGAAAAAAAAATCTTAGATCTGTACCAACAAAATTGAAATGCAAAAATTTATGAAATTTAATAAATATATTGCTATTTCGTATGAAGTCTATAAAATATATTTCTAACCATGATTCAATATCCAATATAATTTCTCAGGAAACATAAACAAAACCCATAAAATAATTTACGAAAATTTGTTTTTAGCTTACCCATATTCTATGACATTTTAAAATAATATCTAACATGATTTTTATGGGTCAAAATTTATGATTATATTTGGATAACTAAAATCCTAAATCATATTTATACTTGTAAAACGAAAACCATAAAATAATATACTAAAATATGCTTTAAAATTTTACATGTTCCATAAATAGTTCTGTAATATTTAAATCTACAAGAAAACCTATATTTAATTAAAATCAAAATTAATGGAAATACTCCCAGTGTTCATATAAAATAAAATGAATTTATTTCAAAATATCTATTCCTTTTTTATCACCTCCGATGTCTAAAAATAGTTGTACACATTTTTTCGCAGTGCCTTTCCACGTGTTCCAATGCGTCCAATCCCAGCTGTGTGTTGATGATGATGATGGCTGTTGCCTGTCTAGGATTAGCTATGCGTGAGGCCCTCCTTTTCATTGGATTGGGAGGGGGGATAGCAACCACTTTAGCTACTTATTCCCGCCTCGTGCACTCTCCAAAAAACGCAACTCGAAACTTTTTTACCCACTGCACTCGGCGGGGTGGCTGTCGCAGGACCTCACTCCCTCTACAGGATAGCGCTCCCTCTGAAAGTTTGGCGCAAATGATACCAATAAACAAATCCCATTATACACGGTGTATCAGCTTTACGTTGCCAGCTCGCCCTCTACGTGAGATGACTCTCAACAAAAGTGTAATGTATAAAAGATGCCAACCCCCAGCATCATTTTTTTTTCTCTGTTCCAACCTTTTGTTTCACTTTTGGATTTTTGGATTTGGTTTTGCGTTGGGGTTGGGTTTGGGGACTACCGAGAGGCGTGAACATTTCCAAATTTCAACAATCGCAGTGCCAGATGCCTGCAAAAGGAATTTGGCTTAGATAGGAATAAAGTTTATTGCAATGTTTACTCGAAAGTAAAATCTTCTCGATTAAATTCTTGTATCAATCTTTTATAGAAATATTTTCCCATTCGATGGATTTTCGTGTTTATTAAATAAATAACTGCCCTGAAAAGCGCTTTGATTTCCCTTCAAAGCTAAGTGAAAACCAACTTTTGAGGAAAAACCGAATTTTCGGAGTCCATTATGGGCCAGCTTTTAGCTAATAACATAAGCTCAACTTTTAAGCCACTTTGCATTATAATTTTGCGTAGTTGAAAGCGATAAATGTTTCAAGATTTCAGCCGAGCCGAACGAAAGTTGCCTTTTAATGAAGTCGGTGCATTAAAAATATGTGCACAACTAAGAGCATTCATTAAAAAAGTTTTTGCTTTAAATAAGAAAATAAGTAAAAAAGAAGAAAACGAAGAAAATAAAACTAAAACTATAAGGGATGCGGCAGTAAATCCCGAGAAAAGCTGCAGAAACTTTGCGACTTTGGCCATTCATCTTACAACTAATTTCTGACTGGACTCACGCACTCTGGACCAGGGATTTCTGGAGGAGGGAAGGGGCAACCATTGCCACTTAAGTGGGCTTCAATTTTGGACACTCTCTTCTTACTGCCACCAAAAAGCACTCCAGTTAGTGGCCATCTCAGTTTTACGCTTGCCTTAATATTATTTAAGCTAAATATAACTTTTGATTGTGTGTTCTCTAATTTCCATAGAGTCCAGGTGGAGCGGGGGAGAGGAGTGAAGATGAGTTCTGGTCAACTTAACAAACTTCTGCTGATTAAATGTTGGCCAAAGTCCACTTCAAGCTGATAAAACACACACACATTGAGGAAAGGGGAGAAAAGCGACAGATTTTCTGGCTAAAACTTTAAACTCAGCCAAAAGCCTTTATCTAATTGCTTTGAAAAAGTTTTCAGCTGACTCGATGCGAAAGTCACTTTTGGCTTGTGGCCTTAACTTCTTTTCTGTTTTTTTGGGGGAACCATGTCAAGATGCTGGCCGAAAAGTTAACACAACCTTCGCAAGGTAAGATTATCCACAAAAGTATGCTATGGAAATTGTGCGTCGGAATGCATGAAATGCTTTCCCCACGTCATGATGATCATGACCATCTGCCTGGAATGGAAAATAAAGAAAGGCTAAGGCTTAACCCGACCTCTGTCATGACAGACAAAATATAATTTCAATTAAAAGAGTCGCCATGGAAACGAGAGTAAGGAGTAGTGTCAAAGGGCATTTTAGGGGCACTTCAAAAATGTGACATAATATTGAAAGGTAATATTAATATGAAATAAAATATTATAAATTTAAAAAATATATAATTTAATAACAGAAACAGATGATCTGTCCCAAAATTAGCAATTAAATAGAAATAAAAATGTTTTCGTTTAGTAAATATATTTTTTTGGTTTATTTAAATGGTGAATTTATATCAATTTATTTTGAGAGTATATTGAGAGTTTATTGATAGAAAGATTTTGGCATTCTAAAAAATGTTTTCAGTAACTTACAAAAAATTCGCCAATCCACTAATAATTATTTTAATCCATATTCACAAAATATATTCATATTTTTTTCAGTGTATTGAACTTAATAAAAGATAGCACACAAAGAGAAGACAATGCCAGAGAACTAAAGCTCAGCAGGTTATATTTCCAACTGAAATACACAGAAATATATACAGAACAATAACTCAGACATACATATGAAAGAGCCAAGATTTTGGTGGGGAAAATGCGGAAAAGGGTGTTCTTTATTTCCCGCTCCACTCCCTCCCCCCCAGGACCTCCTCCTGGCATCTTGGGCCCGGCTTCCTGCTGCTCTCATTGATTAAACTTGAAGTTTCGGCCGCCCGCCGTTCGTTTCTTGGGAAGTTTGTTAATTTTGTTGTAATTTCCTCGACGCTGCTGGAATTTCTATCTGCGAATTTATGAGCAACAGCGTAAACTATTTTTATTAGATTAAAAAGCACACAAACCAAAGGGAAAGCGCAGAAAAATGCGCTGTAGAGAGTTCGGGCCTTCCTCCGCCATCCTCCATTTCCGCCATAATTTGCTCTAACAATTTTAATCGCATTTGTGCGAGTCGAGAAGGGAAAATATTAACAACAATGTTGGGAAAGAGCTTCAGTTGCGAAAGGAAAGCGGAGCTTTTCATTACGGAATTGTTCGTGCGTAAGAATGTTGCAGGCGGCATTTTCAATTTTCCCCTCAGCCAGCCTTCATTTATTATGAATTTAGCAATTCGTGTGCAAAAATTTACTCCAAGCCCAACAACAATAGCAATAACAACAAAAACAAAAAGGGAAACAAAGAAAATGTCAATTGAACTTTTGCATAGCGGACTTTTGTTTTCCGGGTTTTTGGATTGAATGAAAATGAATGATTTATGTTTATAATGTATTTTTTACAGGGCATGGCATGCAGTATCTATTTCATTAATATTTTGTTGAAATTGAAATATATATTAATATAAAGAAATAAAATTCGAGTATTTGTGTTTAGGTCTAAAAATTAGTAAATAAAATGCATACAATAAATAAAGCGATATTTATATATTAAAAATAAATTTTGTGAATTATTTCCAATTTATTTGTTGACATAATAATCAAGCAGTTTCTTTTCCATAAATATTTTGTTAAATTTGAAGAACAAATTAATATAAGGAAATAAAATTCAAGTAATTGTGTTGTTTTCAAAAAGGCAAAATTTAAGAAATTAAATGTATACAATAAAAAAAACCAGCATTATATATCAAATAATAATTCTGTGATTTATTTACAATTTATTTGTTTTAATAATAATCACGCAGTATCTTTCCCATAAATATTTTGTTGAAATCGAAGAAAAAATTAATGTAAAAAAATAAAATACGAGTTCTTGTATTATTTTCAAAAGGTAAAAATTGAAAAAATAAAATGCATACAACAAATAAATCAATCTTATAAAGCAAATAATATTTCTTCTAATTATTTCCAATTTATTTTATTAAATAATAATAATAATATTTCTTCTAATATATGCTTAGGGTATTTCTCAATTCAATAACTTGATTTACCGAGCATCAATTTTCGGAGCGCTCGAACTTTCTATATTTTATGGAGATGGAGAGCTATCAGTCAGGGTCTGAGTTAAGGTCTTAGTCTGGTCATGGACGCCACTCGTGCTGAATTTTTATTGCTTGATTTAATTATTAATGCGACCTGCAGATGTCACGAACACAAACCCCCCTTCCACAAAGAGATACCCATACCCAATCCATTCCGTGCTCCAACAGTAGCTCCATCTATTTTACCTCATGCTTAACCCTTCCGTGCCTGAACGCATTTTGATGCGTAAAAACAAAAAAAAAATTGTGAAAGAAGGATATTTTCAGGAAGTCAACATTGAAATACCCTTGAAGTCTTAGGAAATATGATTTATATTATTAGTAAGATTTCTACAGATTTCTGTACTTTAAAGATTGTTTGTCAAAAGAATTCATGTTATATTAATTATCTCTAAAAGAGAACTCATATTTTTTAATTCCAAAATAATATATTACTAAAATCTACTTTAACACAAAATCCCTAAAAATTATAATACCCTCTGTTAGTGCATAAAAATGGAGCAATATTATTTCGCCAAAAGGTTTATTGAAGCGGCAACGGATTGCATTTTTTATTATTTATTTCGGGTAAAAGTTTTTGGATGGAGCTAGGCCAAATGTCTTATAGATAGCATGTCGAAATGCGTAGTCCTTAGGATACAAAAAAAAACAAAAATTCATAATGAAATATTTATGGTCATAAAGCAATGCGGAAGGCGAATGGAACAGACTGCTTTGGCCTTCCACCTCCAGCTCCAACGGTTCCATCATCATCATCATCATCGACAGAAAGGGTCGCTGGGATTGGATTGTTTCTGCGAGGGCGGGGGGTTAAAAAAGGGGCGGGGCAGTCGGGGAAAAATCATTGATGTGGGATCTTCGCCGTAAGCGGAAGTCAACTCAGCTGCATGGAAATGATTATGATAAGAACCCCGTTGTCCCATGTCCGTTGATCCTCAACTCCCCCCTCATGTCCTTTTGTTGATTCGTCCTTTCGGCCGCAGTTTATGCCACGGTTTATGGAGGTAGTTTTGCAGACGTTTTTATGGCTTATAAATAGCTTTGGCATTGCGTCTCGTAAATATTACAGAAAATATCACCAAATTGAATGAGAGAGGTATGAAATCTCAGTAGGAAAAATCGGGTTTATTCTTACAACTTTTATGTAACAATTAAGTTACTTTTAATTGAACTTAAAATTAATCAAGATTTAATATTGATTATACATTTTAGCAATCAAAAGAGTATTTTTGTACTTGATAATAGATTTATTAATTTTTTTAAAAGTATAAAATTATGCTTTTATATTCAATACTATTTAAAAAGCATTTAAAAAGAAGGCAATTTATTAGCTTTTAAACATAAAAATCATACTATATTTTCCTTAATCTTGTTGAAACATTTAATTCACAAATTTAACCCTCTTGGTGGCAGGTCCTTACCATTTTAAACCCGCAGTTGGCGGGAAAAAAAGAGAAAATACATAAATAAAGAACAGTTTACATAAGGCATTAAAATGCCTGGCTAAAATGGCCACAATAAATATGCAACTAAATCAAGCTTAAATGTGCTTAACAATTTTTGAACAATAATGTCCAAACCACAAGTGCGAAACCAGCCCCTAACGAGGACCTCTAGCCAGGACCGGGACCCCGGAGTAACCCCCACAGAGACCTACCCTCACCCCCCTCTCATCTGTCCAACCCAATCCCATCCATACATGTGTCAAGGGTAGAGAAATATTACGCAGCCGACGGAGTGCTCATTAGGAAGGGACGGACGGAAAGGAAAGGAAAAGGTTTCGTAGAAATAAATTTGCACCTTAACGCCTTTAAATGCGCAACACACACACTCGCACAACTAGAGAAGAACATGGTGTTGCCAATTACCCGGAAGTATGCGAAAAGCTTATGCGATAAATTCGGCAAAAGTGCCAAAAAGGTATGCATCCTGAAGGAGAGACTGCACAACGAAAGGAAAATGGGGAAAGTCTATTGGGTTTGGAGAGTCGAATTTTTGATACCCTTTCAGATATGGTAAATATGTATTTGATAGATGTAGGAAAAAACTAACAGACAACCAATCGAACACCTTAAGGGAACAACCTGTATCTTCTATTTTATTTTTTATGTTCAGTTAATTATATAGTTTTTGAAGGTCAAGAAAAACTTATAGTACTCCCGGTAGAGTAAAACAAACTCAATAGTAGTACTTCCAGACGAAGGTAAAACCAAAAAATGCCTCAGCCCCCAAGTCTCGAGTCTGAGGTTCCGTCTGGTTCGGGTCTGGCTTTTGGCTCCGGCTCCATCTCTGGTCTCTGGTTCGGAGTGTGCTTTTGTGGCTTCCAAGTCGGTTGGCGTCTTTGTTGCCATCCCTCGACCACGTAGCCAACACCTGCGTCCGACCACCATCCTCCGTGGACCATAACAAAAACTCAAGTGGGTGGTGCGACACCAAGTGGGAGTGGGGGGGCAAACTTTATGTTGTGCCACCTTGCCACATTGAAGGTTAAGTTGGGGCTTTAATAAAATATCATGCGAACTTTCGCAGCTGTCCATGGATTGGCCAAATCATATACATACGTGCGCATATATCAATATAAAGTTATATTTACGACCTCACGCTGCACTTTTAACATATTTCATTACAAGGTAGGCGCGATTCCGGTGTTTTGTGTTTTTTTTTACTCGGGGTTGGGTTGGGGATTGGGTTGGGTTGGGGTTTCCTTCCAGGTAATTCCCCGGGATTCGCGTTATGGCCAAGATATAAAATTTTATATGCCCGCTTTTCGGCTGCTCTTGTTGTCTGTTCGGATGAGGCAAAGCGTGAAATATGATTGTGATGCTCTACTCAGAAAATTGTGGGGCATGTTGGTTTTGGGAATTAATGGAGGTGAATTTTCAGGTTTCAAACTATTAAACTGTAAATAAAAATATACCAGTTAACTATACTCTAATTTAATTTAATTTATAATTAAATTACAACAAATATTCAATGTTTTTCATACAATTAAAATAATAATTTTATTATAGGATAGGAAAAAGATTTTTTTAATATGTTTTCTTATAAAACTAACTTATAATACAATAATATTTTCACAATATACAACTATGGCAAATATTGTATTATAATATTTTCATACTAAAGCAAATATTGTATATTAGTTTTAAAAATTTATACATTGTATCTTAATGTATTCAGGTCATACAAATTTAGTGATACATATGAGTATATTTGCTATTTACATTTTTGCTAAAAATTTTTAAAACTACTTTAAGTAAAATCCTCTCTTAACTATTTTTAGCCAACTTTAGCGCACCTGTGCTTCACTTTTGCTAACCTTAATTTTTCCGCTTTATTACCTGAACATCATTTCACGCTACCGTAAGCTCAAATTTTGAACCTAAGCCGCGACCAGATTCCGCTTCTCCCACCCCAAAAACACAATGTTCCAAAGCCCACAGAGGGAAGAGGGAGTGAGAACCAAGTTGGTAAACAAGTGTAGCTTCCAAAAAATGGGCAATCAACTTCAAAATGGCCCCCACCTGTCGCACCCATGCCTCCACCCCCTAACAAAAACTCAGTAGCTACCTCTTGTTACTTTTTAATACTTTTTATAATTATAACAATGTGTAAGTGTCTGCTTAGAGGGTGACTGGGGGAAGGGGAGAGGTGGAAAGGTGGGAAATGGAAAATGGGAAATGGGAAATTCAGTAAATACAAAATAACTTCTGTTCAGCTGAAACAACCCTCGTTAATGAAACTCTGCTACCCAAGGAATCTTTATCCCTTTTGCCACTTATGTTCGGTTGTTTTCTTAAGTTTACACTAAACAACCACCCAAGCAAAACAACAAGGCAGCAAAAATCAACAACAAACAAATATCATAACAACCCCTGAAAAGAGGAATTATTTATTTTATTAAGTATACGCAACGTATTAACCCGACAAATCCAGCGACTTGCACTCTCTCTCTCTCTATCTTTGATAGTCTTTTCGTGTTACTTTGCTTTTGCCGTTTTGCCAGCCCCGTTTAATTGTTAACATTTCATTTAAGTCATGCACACATTCAGGATGGGGATGGGGGGAATGCCAGGAGGGGGGATAGCCAGGAGGAGGGTTTGGACAAAGCTGGGGCAAAATTCATTTATCAAAACGCTGCCCGCATTTCCGCGATGAAACCCCTCAGGATAAACTGAATGGCGCCAGCAGAAACGGTTGCCGAGGTTGAGCCCCAAATCTAAATCGCTGTATGCAGACCCACACATGCAAACCTAGAGGAGGCGGGGCCACGCCCCAATGGCACAGTGGGGCAAAGGTTGGGAAATAAGAAAAAGAAAAGGCATATATAAAAAAATAACATTAATTTATAAAATAACTAGCTAACCAGGAGAACGTAGTTTTAACACCTTTTAAGGGATAATTTTAGTTTAAAAAAAATACTAAATTATTGGATAATTTATAGTAACCAATTTAAAAAATCCCCTTTGTGTATTTTTGAAATTCTTCACAGTATAAAGCACAAATAAATATACCCAATTCAATTATGTTACGATAAAAAACAATATAGTAATAATGGATTTATTTTTTGATAGTAGATATTAATGCATAATCAGTAATCGAACGGTGTTAAAAATTATAAATTTACTAATATTATTACCACTAAAAAATAGTCTTTGACACTTAAGGTAAAATTTTAATAAATATTTATCAAATATTTATCCGCTGAAAGTCAGTATTTAGAAAAGATCACAATTATTTCAACTTTAAATGATTCCAAATATAAATTGCACTTACAAGTGAATTTTTTACTTAATAGTTGAAAATTTTAATAATTATAGAACCTCTTAATATATCTTCCATTGCATATTAAACAGATTTAGTAACCACTGTGTGTGGATCTCCCTCCTTTCCATGACGTTTGCGTATGTCAAAGTTATCTAAATGAA
>JAJJHY010003831.1:6528303-6610201 GCA_021224005.1 Drosophila setifemur | reverse complement strand
AGTCGAGTTTCCGTTCTGTAGGATTTCGCATTTACGCATTTCCTATTTTAGATGATATTTCATACTTTTTTGCTGACAGCAGCAGCAGCAGCGCCAACCGAGGGGTGAGCGAAAAGTTGGGGCAAAATAAGAAGGAGCGGTGGCATCAAACCGCTGATGATGATGATGTGCGTTTATTATTGTTGCTTTATGGCTTTGCATAGATAGATCCTGTGTGATTTTTGGATGTGTGAGTGCCACTGACATATCTCACTCGACCACCCAACCCACTCTCCGCCCGCTGCTCTTCTCCATTTGTGTGTTTGCCTTTGGGATTATCAACTCATTGTGTCAGCGGATGCATGCAAACACATGGGTATCTCATAGATACATGCCCCTTTGACCGGCTTTATTTCTGAATGTTTTTTTTTTTGCTTGGGTTCTATGTCTTCTCTTTAAACGAGATCTGGGATTAGAATTATAAGCTGAATTCTAGTATGTTAATTGCTGGATTTTACTTTATTTATGGGGTATATTATGAGTTGAAGAGAAATACTAGTAATTATTATTTTTGTTAAAATGCAACTTCAGGATATTGCGGACTTTTTACTATATCCATTCTTATACATTTTGTTGAAATAAATTGTAAAAGTCCTATTCAAGTGCATTAAATATTTTATAAAATTCATGAAATAGTTAGGATTTAAATTACATATTTTAAGCAACTAATACATCAATATAAATAAGTGTTTAAATATTTTATAAAATTCATCAAATTGTTAAGTTTTAAATTAATTATTTAAAACAAATTAAGCTTCAATATAAATAGCTTTGAGCTATCCTTACAACCAAAATTTTGAATGTGCCACCATTTCCTTCTCCAACTCCCACTCCCATTTCCCATCAATTGAAATTGTTTAGCGATTTAAACTTAACGGCTCCTACGTGTCTGCCCTGGCACTTGAATTATATATATGTATATATCTTGGCCAGCCTAAAATAATGCTGCAAAACTGTTGCAACATCAATCATATCTCTCTGTTCGCATCTGGCGATGGCCAAGACAAACAGAAGGGAAAAAAAACCAACATAGACAACGCCGACCCCAAGACCCCAAAATTCAGAGCAGAGCAGAGCGTGCCAATAAATTGCGGGGGCGAAAAATAAAATAAAATAAATTGAAAAACACTTTGATGCCCATCAATAAACGCTGACAAAGCCAATGCCAGCGGAGCAGCTGAGGCCAGGAAAAGTTCACGACATTACCGTGAACTAATGTTCAGACTGGGCACGAGCCACGCCCACAACGCCCTCGAATCTACGTCTTCTTCGACGACACAAACAACTCAAACAGACATAAAGTATAAAAATCATTTTTGGGCAACTGCATTTTTGGCAACAATCTCAAAACGTGCACTGAGAAAAAGTAGTTTTGGATTTTCTCAATTTATAAAAAAAATCAGGTATGACAGTACTTAAATACATATACATGTATCAAGAAATTAAAGAATTACAGTATTTAAAGATACATTTATATCTTTGAATGTTGTTATTCTTGAATTTTTTTATAAGAATGGATTTTGTAAAAATTTTGAAATTACAAATACATTATTTTATACAATCGAAAAACGAATGAAAATCAAAAATATTATTTTCCGAATTATTGGAATTTAATGATTAAATGAAAAATAAATTAATTGAATTTTTTTTGATAATAGAAATTTTGTTAAATAAATCAAAAATGTACATAATTAAAAATGCAAGTAAGGAAAAACCTAAAAATCTAAAAATTGGTTTCCGAATTTCAATGATTAAATGAAATATAAATTAAATGCATTTTTTTTGGTAATACATTTTTTGTTAGATAAAGCTAAAATGAACACAATTAAAATTGCAAGTAAAAAAATCTCAAACAATTCAAAATTGTTCTTAAAATAAATTGTCTGCCATTCAGTAATTTCGTACAAAATTTCTGCTTTTTAACAGTGTAATTTTCCTGCCCCAGCCTCGCTTTTGTTTCTTTGATTTTCTTGGCAGCTGTTTCCTTTGTCTCTTCTGTCTGTTGTTTTTCCATCTCTCTGCTGGTTTTCCTCTATATGGCTTTAAATTAGAGCACATTTCTGTGATTGCCATTGGGGATGGAGGGAAAAGGGCTGAAAGAAGGCTTGTCATAAAGTGCGGCAGGCGCCACTTTGTTCAATAGTTTTGTTCTCCTTTGGATTTTCCCCTTTCTGCCACTTTTTCCGCCTTCTTTTTTTTTGTTTTGTTGCCAAGTCGGCAATATGCCAAGACAAAACAGCTGCGACATCTCGAACCCATAGGCCGAGTTTCTTTTTGCAGTTTTTCTGCTGGCCAGGATTCTGTTTCCGTTGTTTGTTGTTTGCTGTTGGCAAGGATATTGGGTTGAGTCCTTTTTGCTGTTTGGCCTACTATCGGGACTCGGTCCTGGCGGCAAATGTCACTGCGATATGTGAGTGGGTTAAGCTTCAAGCTGACTTTGGATTTTCTATCTTTAGTTTTACTGGGCTTAAGGAAAAAGTGTTCTTTCCTTGAGTCCTTTTTCCGGCAAGTGTTTTTAATGGGGGGAAGAAACCCTTTTTGGCAAATGACATGTTTACATTGAAAAACTTTGCCCTAGGCAGCAGTTTTTAAGCACCTAAATCTAGTGTCAAACAAATATAATTTATATTTTGTCAAAATGATAAATTGAGCTTATAATCTTTTCTTTTTACCAATTTATTTTTATTTCCAAAGTACAAAAGCTTTACGTTTCTTAGGAAAAACATAAGAAGCCAAAACGTAGTAATTACTTTGAGTAAACAATCCTTTTAACCTCCGACTAGTAATTCCTCTTCCCAAAAAATGGAAAATGGATCTAGCTCCAAACACTGTTTCGGTTTTAGCCAAAGTGAACTTTGCACTCTTACTGGTATTAAATATTTACGACAATTCCTTGGCCACTGACAGTGAAATTTCAAGAACAACCCGAGCAAAAGTGCAAAAATATAAAGTGAACGAAGAAAATCAGGCTGCGTGGTAAAGTGAAATCCAAGCTAAATGGAATTCACTTAGCCATGGCAGATGATGACGACGGGGATGGGAATGAGTATGAAAAAGCATCTGAATCTTGGTCAGAATCTGAATCCGAGGAGTGGCATTAGGAGCAGTCAATTTTGGTTTAGCGCCGCGTATCCCAGGACTCGTTCTGTTTGAGTATCTCCTGCAGGCGTCGTCTTTCCTTGGCCGTGAGAACCTGAACCAAAATATCTTTTAGCTTGGTTCTATCTGAGATTTGTACAGTATCTCACCTGCTCGAGGGTCTCCAGCGTTGAGTTGATTTCCCTCTTTGAGTGCAACGGAAGCCAGAATGTTGTTATGGCAAAGGTTCTGTAAGGAATTTAGAATGTATTTACATTATATGGGTTTTAATTTTAATAAATAATTCTCGCCAATGGTTGGAATTTATAATATAAATTGAGAATCATTTAAAATTGAATATTTATTTATTTTTGTATGTATTTCCTTGATATGTTTATAAGAATAAAACACTCGTTTCTGAGTTAGTGGTTGATTATTTGGTGATAAATAATACATTAATAAATGGAATAGCTCATGAAGTCAGTATTTTTGTATATAGACTTAATTAAAAATAAATTTTTTTATATTTTATATTTTTATATTTATTATTTCTAAAATAAACATAGCTTAGATATTCTTTACCCTTTCCATTTTATTTAAAAACTCTTATAACCATGGTATATTTGATTAAAATATGTATATATAAATATTCTACACTATTTATAGTTTTTTAAATATATACAGAATAGCTTAGATATTCTATACCCATTCCATTTTATTTAAAAACTCTTATAATCATTTTTTACTTGATTTAAATATTTGAATTTAAATATTCCACTCTAAGCCCTTTTCATTTTATTTAAATACTAGGGTAACCATTTATTATTTCATTAAAATATTTCTATATAAATATTAATGAATATCGATTGATTTGTCCTGGTCTTACCTGTGAACCCTCATGGCATCGATTGCGCATCGCTGCATCTCCTCGTGTTTGGCCATTTCACGGCGGAAACGTTCGTTGTATCGCCGGAACGAGGCCGCATATCGTTTGCGACAAATGTCGGAGCTGTTCGATGGATTGGTGGGATCGGGGGATCGGTGGATTGGGGGGAAATTGTAAAATGTATTAAATCAACAGGAAATTGCAATTTTCACACAATTTGATTTGAACAGAACACGGAGCGAACACAGAGCGAACACGCCGCCCGACTTACTAGGTTAGCTCCCTCTCATCCGGTGCCGGGCGTGGCCCGAATCCCACTCTCCGGGCCAGGAGGACGCGATACCATTGCTTCTGCAGGGCATTCATTGGCCGCTTAAAGGGATTCTCGCCGCCTGCATTGTTGGCCCGCAGTTTATCCATTGCCAGCCACGTAACAAGTTTTCCGTTTTATGCCGAGCACTCGAGAGCCAGAGATTTCCTCGCCTCGCAGGCTTCCACCATCGAACTAAAACCCAACTGGAGGGGCGACCAGAGAAGTGGGTGCAGCTGCAGATTGGGTTTTGTTTGGCCGTTGGCAGGGAGTTTATCGAACCAACAAGTCAACACAAAGAAGGGTCGAAGGGGTGGGATGGTAGACATCTCTTACTGGATAGACATCGTCAACTGTTGCATATGGGAATAGCTTCCTTACACAGCAACATAATGGTTTTTTTTTTTTAATCTAAAAGATACTTTATTGAGGGGCGATTGGAGCTATATAAACACTTCCAGATGGTAATAGTTAGTTTATGGCTTAGGGTGATTAAAAATTACAAAATATTGTTAGTAAAATTAATACATTTTGGTTAAGTAAATTTAATAATGGAGTAACAATCGAATGTTTGGATACTGCAGAATAAGCTATGTTTATAGAAGTTCATTGATTAAATTTATTTTTTTAAACAAATATAACACCAAATGTAGAAATTAAAAATAATCGATGGCAAGTTCATGTAATATGGATGCTAAAAAAAATATTATGATATTATAACCAAAATGATTCTCACAAATTAATACAAATGCTCATTTGATTTTGTGGTTCCTAAGTGATTTACTTCCAATTAAAAACTCAATTTTGTATTATTAAGACTTAAGATTAATATATTTTATATATTTATATCATATGTACACATATTTACAATTTCATAACTCCGCAATAATTAAAAAAAATCAATATTAACTAGAAAAACCCCTAATCAATTCCCCATTTGTGTAAATATCTATCAGATACTTTTCTATGTGCACCACTCATTTCACCCTATTTCCCGATGAGCATTCGAAATGAAGACGTCTGGCTGTGATTTGTCCGTGAGTGAGCTTCGAATGTGGGTTAAATAAGAGAATAGATTGCCAGGCAATCGCATCCGATGAGTTTGTTTCCACTTTCCAACTTCACATCGCATCGAATGTGCAAAGTGTGCATTTAGTTGATTAAACGGAAAACGAGATTGCAGGTTGCAATCTGCAATTGAGATCCAGATCCCTGCTGCCATTTTCTTTTGTTTGAAAAACTGTCTGTAGCAGTACACTTAAATCTAAAAAGGAAAATTAATATTTAAAAGAAATTACTTATTGCATTTTCTATTTCCATATTTCAAATATTCTAAATTTATTTATAATGTGAAACATAACTCGCAGACCTTCCATTATAAACTCCATATTTTTTATCACACGTTAAAAAATTAACCCATTTATATGAAATATGAAAGCCACGCTATGAGCATATGCAAAATTGTAATGACATGGCCAAGACAAATGCCATTCAAATTTAAGCCCGTCTGCTGCTGCCGATGGCCTCATTATTAACTCACATTCTTGATGGCAAATGCAAAAACCGCACCCGTAAATCCACAGAAACTCAAACCCGGACCCGAACCCGGACCATTTCTCATGCCAACCCAGATACGACAATGTCTATACATCATAGAGCTAACCCCGGCCCACCCGGAAAACCTGCTCCATATACCAACCACCCACCCACCACCCCCTTGAGCGGAAAGGGAAAACATCTTTCCGTAATGCGCGACGCTGAGAAAGTAGTTTCCATTTCCCGCTCAGCCGAAGGAAACTCCAGAGGGAAGAGCGCAGAAAAAAAATTGGATTATATTAATTTGAATTAATAACATATTTTCCGGCACGGCACGGGCATTCTTCTTCTATCCGGTCCCGTGGAATGTTGTTGCTATGTTCCCTGAAACCTGGAGTGATGAGTTTTCCTCCGCTTTCCCGTAGTTTTCCTTCGTTTTCCTCAATGCAAAAAGGGGTGGGCGGCATTTGATCTTTAATGAGCTTTTAATACGAGTAAATTTGCTAAGGAATTTCGTTTGTTTTGTCGGATGGGGGCCAGTAGGAATTTCCAATCGGAATTCTGCTTTCAAATGCCTTTGGACAATATTTAATCAAGTGTTACTCATCAAATGGAAATTGAGTTGATTTTGGGCCTTCTAATAAATTCAGTTTAAATGTTGAGGTAAGGAAATATGGCAATAAATGGAGTTGTTCAAGTTTGCTATGGATTTTTATTAGTCAAAAGTAAATAAATCATTTGTAAGATCTAAAATATATTTTTAAAACTCCAAAGAATTTAGGAGAACTCTTTTAAATTTTATAAATAAACCCTAATTAGTTATCTGGGAACTCTGCACTTTTTTTAGTGCCATTTACGAACTGTTTTTCTTACCACTTTGCCCTGCCTCGGAGGTCAAGTTGCCCTTTTTCTCTAAGCAGCCAAATGCCGCAATTTATCGAGTGTATTGAGTTGGTCTACGTGCTGCACATAAACCGCACTTATCTGGCTGACTGACTAACTGACTGACTGGCTGAAGGATGTGTGTAGTGCCTCCTCCCTACTCCCAAGCAACTTCCTGATCCTTTAGCCCCATTCGCTTCCTGCCACCGAAGGGCAGGATTGAGGAGCGGGGGAAAAGCGAGGGCGAGAAAAGAAAAATTGCATGCGGTTAGAGGAGCGAGCAGGAAAATTAATGTGTCTGTCCAAAGCTGCAGGACTTGGCTCCCGCTCCTGATCCGGACCCTGGCGGCCAGCCGCTGAGGCATCCATCCTTAAGCAAATATACGGATGGAACGTGTTCGTGGCCATATCAAAATGATAGATGTGTGTTAGATTTGTTATAAATTTTATTTGCTGTTTGCTTGATTTTTCTCCCCACTCGGTTTTATCTATCGGATATCAGCCGCAGACCGAATCAATAATTAAACGCCGGAGTGAAACTAAATAAATCCTAAAACATTCGGATTTTCCAGTTCAATCATTTCCGGATCTTTAGCCCTGAATAGTACTTCCCCTCTTGGGAGTTCCAACACATAGTTTGATCATCATGATAATCGTCGACTGAGTAATGTTTGGAAACTTTTATGACCAAATGCGTATTAACAATATGTCGATAAGATAAGTATTTCAGATTGTAGAACATTATCGGGCACTTGCCCGAACAACAAAAATATAGTATTTACAACTGATATTTAGGGATTGTTACTAATGCGTCGAAAAAAGGAAAACAAATAATAACTTTAAAATATTTTCATTTTTTTTGGAACTTACATATATGTGATATACCGCAAATTAATCAAATAATAACTTTAAAAATGTTTTATATTTACGGAAGTATTGCAAATTAATCATAATACTCAGTTAAGATTACATGACATTTAACTAATGCGATAAGCTATTAATCAGCACAATTTCAAATGATTGATTGATTGTCGTCTTTGTTGGGGGAAAAGCAGGGGAAAATATTTATGCTGACATCTGAAATCAGGAATTTATTAGCCAGGGGAGCAACTTTCAACAACAAACATTTCTACTATATATACTACAAGTATATATATATATATATGGATGTCACAGCTCACCCAACATTTTGTCTGTGGGTTGGTCGCCTATCTTTATGATGGTAAACAGGGAATTCCGAAATACATATGAGTACCCACCTTATCGGGTGATTCGATAAGCTATTGGGTGTACTTGAAATATTATTTTCCTCATATAAATGGTAAGCCTTAGGTTGGTAACTTCAGTACACAATTGTGGTTAACCAAGCTAAGATGCCGCCTCCACCACCACACCACCACCACGGACCTCCGCACCATGGACCACCGCACCATGATCCCCATCACCATGGGCCTCCACACCATGGACCTCCGCACCATGATCCCCATCACCATGGACCTCCACACCACGGACCTCCTCACCATGGACCTCCGCACCATGACCATCACCACCACGGACCTCCGCACCATGACCATCACCACCACGGTCCCCCAATGCATCCTCGTTAAGGATTTTGAATTTAAAAGCGATCAAAGCCAAAGTGTCATAACAACTCCTTACCATATAGTGATCTAAATTATTTCGGACAAATGTCTTCTGTCAAATTACAAACAAAATAAAAACATTAAAAAAAAAAAACAAAAATTAAATAACTCTGTGTTGTTACTTAAACAAAATCAGTTTCAAGAATACTCTAAAATAAGTTCAGTGTTTCTATAATATTTTATTATTTTATTATTAGCATTTTGAGCATCGAGATTAATTTTATTGACGAATCCAAAACTTTAACAATCTTTAGATTTTTTTATTTTAAAAACAGTTTTTGATATTTAAGATATACAAAAAAAAACAAATTAAGGTGTCTCAAGAATCCCCTCCTGATCAAAATGCAGTAAACACGCTTTGACGGTCTCTCGCACTCGCTTATTAGAGAACATTAGACTTCTTTTAATCACCATCTTGTCCCGGTCCGCAAAAGTAGTGACATCGAAGCCATCGATGACCTCGGGTGGAGCACAACAGATGGGAAGCTCGCAGACGGCGGCAAAATACGCATAATACAGGCAGTGATGAATCTCATCTTTTAACTCCTTCATCGTGGGCAAGGACCCCTTAAAACCGCAGAGGATTAGAGTTTCTAAAAGGCTATTCAAATAAAATTCCAAAAGATCCTCCTGACGATGAAGGAGCACATCCTTCTGCAGGCTGGTGTAGCAAAAGAAATGCAAGTCGATGGCAGGACTTCCCCAGAAGGAGTTCTGGTAATCGAGCTGTGGAAAAGTAAAATGAATAAAAAGAATTCACTATCTATATATAATTTAAACTCACAAGTACAGCTCTCTGGTTTTCCCTATCAAACAATATATTGTTCAGCCAGCTATCCCCATGGACAATCACCTTCAATCCACTCCTCTCCGGATCCACCACTTTTTGCATTCGATTGGAATATGTCTCCGGTATCTGAGCCTTCATTTTCCTGGCTATCTCCGGCAGTTCTTCGGCAAATAAATCCGCTGCAATTTCCGTGGCATCCATTGTTACGGCCTTGGTGGTCGGATCGGTTATACCATTGATATAGTGAGAGGGCGATAGCTTGGCCACTAAACCAGGTTGTTCCTGTCCCAGGACCATCGAGGCTCCATGGAACAGGGCTATTTTCCTCAGGCACACCTTGGCATCATCGAAGGTCAAGCCGACAACCCGATTCAAAGGACCAAAGCCCAGGGCTCCCAGATCCTCCAGGATATAGATCTCCTTGCCAGCTGATACGTCCGCGAGAAGGCAACTGGAATTCAGAGAAAGGAAATAGTTTATTTTTTAATATAATTAAAACAATTCCATTAAGCAATTCTTTCCAAATTATTTAAATTACAAATTAATTGAGGAACCCACTCTGCACTCAATTTGCGATCGCCCAGCTTCGGTGGAGCTTTCTCCAGTATTTTGGCCATAGCTGGGAGTACTTCCTCGAACATAAACTTCTCGCTGGAACCCAGGTCCGCTGCAATGGAGAGCAGGTCCTTAATGATATAGTTGCCCGATTCCAGGGATTTCCCAGGTGATCTGCGGAACTGCAGAATCACTTTGTGGATGACACTGCAGAAGTGGGTACCACTTGGGATCACCATTTCCCTGTGGAACGTTTCCACTTTCAGCTCTCTACAAGCGTAAGCTTTGGCCAAAGCTCTCTCAAAGAACGCAGCATCGTAGCTCTCTCCCTCCATTTCTACTTTTGCGAACCGTTCTCCACGACAGTTCCAAGCGACTGATTTCTCTCTCGGCTCTCGACTCTCAATCTTTCCAGTAAATTACAAGCCGGAGCTTTTAAGCTTATTAAGCAAACCATAAAAAATTCGAGAGAAAATTTGAGATTAAAAAATCACCGGAAAACTTTGTTGTTTATTAGATCAAGATTTATTCTAATTGTAATTAGGGGCTTGGCCTAGATTAAAACACGTAAGATAACACAATTTGTTGGATTGGATAAACTAAATGAGGTTTGGGGCTCCCTACTTTGTCGATGTAAAATAAGATAAATTTAATTGATCCCTAAAACTATGTAGTTATTTATAATACTGTAATTTCCTAAGAATTTTATTATATATAAATATTAATTGGGTAATGCTCAAAGATGTCTTTTTATAAAGTCTTAATATTACAAAATCTTAAGGAAACTTTGGCGTTTATCAGAGAAATATTTATGAAATTTCAAAATGTACGAAAAATTCGTTGGTTCTAATTATTAAATCATTTGCTCTTAAATATTGTACCGAAATTTGTCGATGTAAAAATCAGAGAAATTTTATTGATCCCTAAAACTAGGTATTTTTCATCTTATTCAAATGTCCAATTGTTTTATTCGTCCAAGTGAAAACCAAAACAAATTTAATAGATTCCTAAATTGGTTTTGAATTTTCAAAATATTTATAAATTATAAATGGATAATGAACACAGATGACTTTAACCTTTTTAAACAAATATTAAAATTAAAAAATCTTTTTTTTTATTGGATCTTAAATGTTAGTTGCGGTTTGCGGCTCCCAAATATTATACCCAAATGTTTCGAAAAATTTACCCAAAAACGTAGAGAAAATTCATTGATCCCTAAAACTAGGAACTTTTTAATATTATTTTAATTTCCAAAGAATTTAATAATCTATAAATTATAATTGGGTAATGTTCATATGTTCCTAAGGTGTCTCCAGAATTCCCTGCTGATCGAAATACAGCAAACACGCCTTGACAGTATCTCGCACTCGCTTATTGGTGAACATCAGACGTCGTTTGACCTTCATTGGCTCCTGATCCGCAAAGGAATTGACATCGAAGCCATCGCTGACCTCAGATGGAGCACAACAAATGGGTAGCTCGCAGATGGCGGAATAGTAGGCGTAAAATAAACATCTCTTAATCTCATCCTTTAACTGAACCAAAGAGGGCAGGGAGCCCTTGAAACCACAGAGGGTTAGGGTGTTGGTTAAGCTCTGCCAATAGAACTCCAGAAGATCGCCCTGATGGCGAAAGAGGGACTCCAACGGCAGACCGGTGTAAAAGAAAAAATGCAAATCGACAGCTGGACTGCCCCAGAAGCAGTTCTGAAAGTCAATCTGGAAAAACAAATCTTATAAAAACTCAACAAATTGAATTTGGATTGTACTTACAAGTACTGCCCTATTATTTTCCTTATCGAATAATATATTATTCAGCCAGGCATCACCATGGAGAATCACATTAAACGAAGACTCTTTGGGATCTACACTTTTCTTCAATCGATTAGAATATGTCTCCGGTATCTGAGCCCTCATCTTCCTGGCTATCTCAGGGAGTTCTTCTTCGAATAGATCCGCTGCAAACTCCGTGGCATCTAGAATTAAGCCCTTTGTCGTGGGATTGGTAACTCCATTTATGTAGTTAGAAGGAGCCAGCTTGGCCACCAAATCCGGCTGTTCCTGGCTCAAAACCATCGAAGATCCATGGAACTGAGCTATCTTCCTCAGGCAAACCTGTGCATCGTCAAGGCCCAGACCAAGAAATCGATTTAAAGAGCAATAGCCCAGAGCCATGAGGTTCTCGAGGATATATGTCTCATTGCCAGGTGACACGTCAGCGAGAAAGCAACTGAATAATATTGGTAAAAATTGGTAATAATATTTTGTAGTTTCATTCCAGGCACTGAAGTACCCACTCTGCGCTCAGTTTGTGCTCGCCCAGCTGCGTTGGAGATTTCTCAAGTACTTTGACCATAGCTGGGAGCACCTCCTCGAACACCATCTTCTCGGTGGAACCCAAGTCAGTGGCAATGGGCAGCAGATCCTTAAGTATATAGTTTCCCGTCTCCAGGGGTTCTTGTGGTGACCTGCGAAACTGCAGAATCACCTTGTGGATGACACTACAGAAGTTGGCTCCACTTGGGGTAACCAGCTCACTACTAAATTTCTCAACTCTAAGATTTGCACATTTGTAATATTTCGCCAAAGCCGATTCAAAGAATTCTGGACCGTATCTTTTGCCCTCCATTTCGAATATACACGTCTATTCCTCAGAAACGTTTTCAAGTAACTGATCGTACTCTCGGATTTATCTTTCCAGTGAGTTACAAACTGCAACCAAGTGCTTTTCACTGATTAAATTAATTTACACCACAGAGAGAAAATTTCCATTAGACCAGGGCCGGATTTAGAAGGGCGGCGAAATTAGTTACTGAGAGGAGAACGCTTACTCTAAAAAAATTATATTAATTATATTAAAATATATTGTATTTAACCTTTTCAAGTTGCAGGAAAAATAAATTTAAATTCTGCCATCAAAATGAGATCCCTCAATCCAACCCTGTTTGTCAGTAAACAATATACCGTGTTTGCCGTGTTCTTCAAGACAAAGAATACATATCTGCGGCTTAACTAAATGTAATATAATAATAATATAAGTGACATAATAATCAGTCAGGTCTTATCATTCAATGTCTGAATGTTTTATTCTTTGTCTTGTATTATAAAATCTTCAGGAAGCTTAAACCAGTCTGGTTTACTGGATTAAATAATAAAACTTTAAATGCTAAAGTACATTTAAAACATTTTTCTTTATCTAGAAATTTAAAATCCCAAAAGGTGTATACTGATTAAATACGAGAAACTTGTGGATTGGATTTCTGTGATATTTTAGAAAAGATTAAAAACTTTGGTCCCAGTTTATTAAAAATAATTGAAATAAAAAAAATCACTTTTGTAGCTACATTTTTATACCATTTAATTTATTTATTTCATACCATTTAATTTATTAATTTAATATAATAATTTCACTAATCACTAATCCAGTCAAATATTAAATCCTTAGCGTGGTTGCATTGGAGGTCCTGGAGCCACATATCCTGGCGGATGATGTGGACCGGGCGGTGGAGGAAGATAACCTGGACCAAGATCATGAGGCGGTTCGTAATAAATTGGATGCACTGGCGTCTGGAAGGGTGGATGTGGTCCTTGGTGACCCGGCGGGTTGTGGTGGTGATGAGGAGGTGGTGGCGGCATCTTGATTTCTTCAGCTACCGTTTCGTACTAGCCAATTCTGTTATTGGCCAAACATATTTATATCACAAGAATATGTATATATATCATAAGTCCGATTCAGCCTTATCAATATGCCAGATAAGGCATGAGCTCATAAGCATTTCGGACTTCCCAATTCAATCGATAAGGGAACGCCTATTTTTGTTTTGTTTTTATAGTCATATCGAACCAAGTAAACACAACTCATTCTTGTTGATTTTTGCATGTTTTACAACAAAACAATTAATGAACAAGTTAACACCAAACGAAAAACAGGAAGTGGCGAAAACTATAAAATAAAAGAGTTTTAGGAAAGAAAAACTGGTGACTAATGTAACCTTTAGGTTGAGTAAAATTTATGATATATTCCATGCAATAGAATTTAAGCTAATAAATTAAATATGACAACAAATTTATATTTTTATAATTCACTGTGAACCAAAATCTATAATATGCTTTAAAAAACGTTTCCTCGATCTAGAAATATTATTAAACAATAGCCACACAACCGCTAAACTCTCGTCTGGCAATACTCATTAAAATGAATCATATTTAAGTATTAAATATTACCATAAAAAGTAAAAAAGAATTTGAAAAAATGTTCGTCACACTCTTTCCTCGACTACGTCCTGTAGGTTGTAAACATTATTATCTAAGAGTTCTTTGGGCCATGTACTTGGTAAATACATTTTGCAATCTAAACGGTTTTTCTTATCAATATTGGTTAACACGTATTTGGTTATAGAATGCCCCTTAGTAAGGCGATGATTGATTTGATATTTATTTTCCCATTGTCGATTTTATTCTAGCATACAAAGGGTCCATAAAAATATGAAATTGATTTTTTTAATTACCCAATGTTAAAATAAAAATTCCACAAGCTGAATCAGGACCAACATAATTTTAACAATTGAATTATATTTTCTTTGGTGTTTTGTTTTATTATTTGGATTTGGAGTACTTTGAAATCACTTTAATTTAAACATCCTTAAATTGTTGATTATCCCAATATGAGGTAAACTCAATGATGATGAGGTCCATGGTGGGGCTTCGGATCCCCATGGGGATGGTGGGGCTGAGGATGGTGGGGCTGAGGATGGTGATCCCCGGGATGTCCAGGTCCTTTCGGTGGGCTGTGAGGATGTTGAGGTGGTGGCGGCATATTTCCAACAGTAAGTGCAAATCTGAACTGAATTTTGGTTTCTATTACCACCATATTTATAGGGGAAATCATGAACAACTGTTGGTTTTACCATTAAAACACTTTATCACCTGTTTTATTTACGTGAGATAAGGACACTTGTGAGTTAATATCGGAATTTCCCTCTGACAAATAATTGGGAAAACACACAAAATCCAACAAACTCAACTTGCTTTGGAATTAATTTCTAAACAGTATTCGTTTAAACAATATTTCTGTCTCAGGTTGTTTAATTGTCAAGTAACAATTTTTTAAATAAAATTACTCGTGCAAAAATGAACTCGTTGAGAAATGTTCCATGGGAATCGATGAAGGCCGTCGAACAAATCGAGGTTTCATTTCAGCAAGCCCTAGAAAAAATTCAAGGAATCGGTCATCGATATAAAAAAATTTCCGCCGAGCGGAGGAGAGCCAGGATGCGTCAGGATGCCTACGACTCCGAAATCCACGCCGCCATTACCGAACCGACCTGTGAGAAAAACCCCAAAGCACCCAAGAAAAGCCGCAAGATCAAGAAGATCAGGTTGGTGGCCAAGAAGAGGATCAATACGATCGAGATCAAGGGAAAGCAATACATACAGAGTCCATTTCTTCCCCCACCCAAAAAACCGGAGGAGAATTTAGCCCCGCCAGAGGCTACTTTTCTGCGCCTACAGCATAAGTGTATCTACGAGATACACAATACCACCGCCGAACTTACTCCAAGGAAGCCCTTCCAGGCCCTCATCCAGCGGCTTTATCGGGCGGCTCGGCGGAAATCTCTGAAGGAAGCCAGGAAGCGGGATCAGGATCAAGATGGGTGTCCGGAATGCATCAACGACGTTTCCCGCTCCTGCTCCTGCTCATCTTGTTGTTATTTGTATGGATAAATTACGCTTTGTGCAACTTAAATTATTGCATACTTTTTGGCTATTTAGAGATTTAAAATTGTTTAGCGAAAAGATTTCGTTTGTGAAGTTAAATTGTTAATTAAAAAATTACAGTCAATTGTAAATTTTGTAAATTTAAACAATACTCAATAAAAATAAATTAATATTTATTGAATTAAATAATTTTCTCTCAATTCCTAAAAACTAATATTACTCAACTTGCTAATATGAAATTACTGAAAGCATAATTAACTAAGGAAAATGTAATAAAAATGATATTTTGAAGCGAACTTAATTTTTTGTAATGATTTAATGTTCCATTATTATTTTGTAATAGTTTTACAGAAAAAAAAAGAAAAATTTACTGAACTTGAAATTACTACACATATTAAACAACGAAATACAAAAATTCAACAAAATTTAATCCTTTTCCCATAACTATTTTACAATGAACGAAAAATCCAACATTTACCAGCTTGTAAATATTAAATAACCCAGTTTAATAACGAAAAATTAAAATTGAATACAAACTACAGCATAAGTTATTTACAATTATATAAAATTCTATGATTTCCTTTGCGATTTTCCGCAGCATCGATTTTAAACCGCAATTACTAATAGAATAAATAGAAATGTTTAATGAACTTTGAATTATGAAATTACTACCCATATATTAAACAGAAAAATACTAAAATTCAACTAAACTTATTTTTCCATAGTTATTTTACAATTATTGCAAATACGAAACCCGAAAACTAACCAGAATATAAAATAACCCCGCTAAATAACGAAATATTAAAATTGAATTAAATAAACAGCATAATTCGGTTACAATTATATTAAATTCTATGATTTCCTTCGCGATTTTCAATAACTAGCCGGTAAATTTAATCCTTTTCCCATAATTATTTTTCAATGCACAAAAAAACGAAAATTAACCGGACTTGTAATAACCCCGCTAAATAACGAAATATTAAAATTAAATATAAACTACAGCGTAATTCGGTTTCAATTATATTAAATTCTATGATATCCTTTCCGATTTTCAATAACCACCCGGAGAATCGATTTTAAAAGGCAATTACTACAACAAGGGGACAAAACGCCAGCCAAGATGAAGGGGCAACCAAGACAAAGGAGCGTTTTTATTTACGAGTCGCATTTTGTATGGGCAACTTAAACGCTAATGGCATAAACATCCGGGACGTGAGCAAAATACTGAAAAACCGCTTCCAAACCAACCGGATCCTGTTGTCCTGATGCGGCTGAGGTTAGCGATTGTAATGTGGCCACCGCCGTCCAAATCAAATCTCAAATCATGCACGTTGCCCCATGGAAAATGAAGGCAGGGGAAAATGAAAGGCGCCAGGAACAGAAACAGGAACAGGAACAAAATCAGAAACTGAAACCAGGACGCAACTGGGTCTGCTCAGCCTGTTCTCTGCACTCTGCACGGGGGAAATTGTTTGAAAATTCAATTCACACATTTGCCAGTTGTCGATGATTTTCTGTGATTTTGACTGGACGAAATCCCCCTCCCCCGCGGCAACATTCCGCAATGGTAATGGCAGGGGCAACTTCTTGCTGCCTCATCCGCTGCCTCCGATTCGGCCTACGATTTTGAGGTTTCCTTGCGACTTCGGGCTTTTCTCGCAAACACCGAAAAAAACGTTATTTAAATTCAAAATTAACTTTTTTAACATAATAAGCAAATATTTACAAAAATTTAACAAAATAATTTTTTGGATATTTTAGGTAAATGCCAAAGACAAATAATACGTAGAAATCTAAGAACTCCAATTAAAATTGTGTCTTTTAAATTTGATTATTTAAAAATTTTTTTTTATCGAATTTAACTAAGATTATATTTAAATCAGATATATTGGAACTCATATCAAAATTGTGTTAATTTAATTTGATTATTTAAATTATTTTTGTATCATTTGTAATATTATTTTTCAGCATTTTTTTTATTTATATTACAAGTATATTTGTTAAAACAAAATACATTTTAAACAAACTATAGTTTCATAATAATTTTTAAGCGCCCGTATAATATGAACTCGTATCTTGTTTTAAATTTATTCTCTTAGTTTTAAGCAATATAATACTATATTTTTCTGCATTTCCAAACAATTCGATTTTCACTCCTTTTATTTCCCTCTCAACTGTATATCCTTTACCTTCAATTTTTCATATTTCAACAACATTTTGTAACCAGCAAAACAAATTTTAAAATAATTGTTAATAGCTGTTTTAAATAAAATTATAGTTTAGTAAATTTAAGTGCAATTTCCCAATTTTCATTACTCATTACAGATGCTTTCTCAAAGTGTTCGATTTGTACTTGTGTTGTTGTTTTTTTTGTTTGGTTTTCCAGCAAATAAGTGGAAAATCGCAACGAATTGTTACAGAGTCAGCGTCAGAGGACTGTGGAGTGTTCCGGGCACGTGCTGATCGAACCCTGGACTCGACTCCGACTCGACAGTCTCCCGTATCCATTGCACAGAGCTCATCCTGGACGTGGCTCCTCCTACTCCTTCTCCTAGTCCTCCTCCTCCTGCTGCCTTTGGCTCCAGTTTCTTCCCTTCTCTCGGGATGTGTTTGAAATCCGAGCAAGCTTTTGAATCTTTTTCGGGGGAGCATTCCTCGCTCGCTCGCTATTTTGTATGCAAAGAGTTGTTCAAAATTTAATTTATTTACTTTGCCCTCGAGTTGTTGTTGTTGTTGTAGTTGTTGTTGTTGTTGTTGCTGTTGATGGTGTTGTTGTTGTGGTAGCTCTGCCTGTTTATTGTCTGCAAATGAAATGCGTCTATGTCCATGTCCATGTCCCGTCTGTCGCATGGTTTTCTTTTTAAACGAATTACCATTTGCCAGCTTTGATGTTGGTCGGCTGCTCTCTTCTGCTGGCTTTCTTCCCATTTTTTTTGTTATCCGCTTTTTTTTTGCTCCGGCTTACTCGAATTTTCCTTGTTTTTCCACTTTTCCTAGGGTTTTTTTGGTTAGTTCTGCTTTGACGCAAACTTTGCAGACCATAAAGTTTTGACTTCATGCAATTTTAATGACTTAACGAGCAGCATTCCGTTTGACATGGAAGCGTTTTTCGGGTGCGAAGGGCGACTGAGTGGAAACGGCAGCTAATTAGGCAAACGCTTTGCGATTACCAAAAGAAAATTTCACTTTTCCTCGAGCGCTGCGCTTTCCCCCCCAACTGGTGGAGGAGGATAACTTTACAATTGCAGAACCATGAGTCTGCAGATGTGAGCATTTTACCAAGATATATATTGCCTTTAATGCTCGTGAGTTGGCAAATTATACTTTTACAAATTGTTTAGTTTTTTATGGAGTTAAAAAAAAATCCCTTAAAAAATAATATTCAATATGTATCCCAAAAGAAAAGCCTTCAAACTTGATTCAACTTTCGCTTGATTTGTCACAAGTATTCCGTGTGCATGTATGTGTGTGTGTGTGTGTAATTTTATTAAATGTAGCTTTAATTTAGACAAATAAATTAAGAATTAATGATATAATAACTATGGTCAACATACATATTATGCAAACATGTTCGTGGCGCAGAATGAGCAAAACCGATTGTTAAAGATACACGACTTCCTGCAAAATTTTTGAAAATGTATCTCCGAACACTAGAAAACAAGCAAAAAATGTGGGATTGGGAAGACCTGCGATGCGATGTTAAACAATGAATAATAGAACATAGAGAGAGAGACAGAGATGGATTCGGTTGAGTGAACGATATGACTATATATCCGATCTATCCGGACTGGGTGTGAGTCTGAGTCTGAGTCTGGGAGTCGTCACTGGTGGATTCCCTCGCTCATAACATATCCCTGAGCACCTCCTTTTGAGCAGCAGTCAATTTCTCCGGGAACTGGATGTCGAAGGCCACGAGGAGATCGCCCTTGCGTGTTGTGTCCTTGGGGAAGGGCAGGCCATATCCTTGAATTCGCTTCACCGTGTTCGGTTTGATGATCTCCTGCATGGTGCTGATGCGCAACTTATCGCCGGACATGGTAGGAACTTGGAAGACAACGCCGCAGAGAGCCTGGAGTTAAAGAAAAATGTATATTTTATAATTAGTTAAACAATTTTATTAGTGGATGGGGAAAAGTATAAGAAAATTGCATTTAAAATTGATAAATGAAAATCGATTTAGGGGATAACATTTTTGTTTGAGAAAGAACATAAAAAACCAAATCAAAATATTTTATAAAAATCTTCAAACAGAATTTAAAGCATAATTTTTATTTTCTTTATTCTATAAATTCCCATTTAATGCCTTAGATATATTCCAATGTTTTTCCCATTTTTATTTATTTACGTTCTTGCCTTATCAATCAAAATGGTCAGCAAATACCCCCAGCAAAAAAAGAAAAAGAAAACCCAATTTCCTTTGACCAAAAATGAGCAAACACCGCACATGAGTCCCCAATGTCGAGAATGGGATCTATCAATCTTTTCGGGGTAATCCTGTTTATATTCCCCCACCAATGTTAGACTTCTTTCAAGCTCTTACTCCTCCCCCTCCAAGTCCTTTAGTCCTCTGTTTGCTTTCGTATCGAACATAACATTTGTAAATCCTTTTTTATGTTGCCTAATTCGTGTTTAAACATCTTGTTGACACGCTCCTGTGTCCTCCAATTGATTTCTTTGTTTGCTTTTCCTTTCTTTACCCAGACATTTTCATTTTCATTGATATGTCTATAGTTCTATCGTCCCCGTTCGCTTGACATACGATTTGTTTAATTGGCCCACTAAAAGAGGGGCATCAATCAGGTTTTGTCTGGCCTAAAGACATTGATGGGGCTTAACCAATTAATTCGAACGAAACTTGGATGTATCTTTTGCCCGATTCAAGCTTATTTTCACCCTTGGGAAATCTTTTGATAAGTTAAATATGATATAATTAAAGCTAAGCAAAACTTGTTTAATTATTTTTTGATTTTTCTAGAGGTATTATATTAAGGTTAATAACTGCTACTTATCTTATCAATAAAGGGTTTGTTTACTCAATTGAAGATGTTTTGTAGGGTTTTAGTAAAGCCTTTAATAATAACCCAAGTAAACCAATAAACTATTTATAGTAAAACTAGAAGCAAACAAATATAAATTAAATTTATCTGTTCCACTCCGTAATAATTCAAAAATATCAGACTTCGCCATATTTCCCATACATTATTTTGACATATCTTGTTAGCTTATCTCAATATGAAATCCTTTTCTTAGAAACCCCAGAAATGACAGATTATTTTCGATAATTCGTTTGGGGCCACAAAAATTCCAAAAACATATAAATATTTCACTCAGTCCCCAAAAGACAACCAATAACTGGGATGTCAAACCCTACCCTTCCTCAAAAAAAATAAAAGATTTATTGTATGCCAAAAAAAAAGGTTTCGATCTACTACCGAAAACGAACCAATCCCAAAGATTTCCATCAACATGTGATATAATATTTTACGCTATGCCATAACTTGTCAGAAGTGATTTGTAACCAAAGAACTTGCCGGACACGTGTTAAATAGTTGTCAAAGTGCTCCGAGCCTCACCCAATAAAATATAAGTAAGATAGAACAGAACGAAAAAAAACAAATCACTTTAAACATAAATAAATTGCGACAAAACCAAAGTGTACACCTTATGAATATTTAAATGTACATATATATTTGTACTTTTATATGGCGGATTGGGTATTGGCGAATTTAAAGCGATGACAGCATAAAACTGATGACGACAGACCCAGAAACACCAACAGCAACAACAACAACCACTCCGATAACAACCTGTCCCCCATGATGACGACGATGTGGTCGACCAGCATCAATATTTTTTTAATGGAAATGTTGAAAATGTTGTCGCAACCAAAAAAAACGCGATATATATATACATCAAAATCTGTAACGCTTAAATACTTTGCGACCTTTTACGGACAACAAATTCCGCGCCCCTCAAAAACCAAAAAAAAAATCAAGCGAACGCAAAATAAAGGGAATAAAAATTCGAAGTTCGCTTCGATAAAATTTTACATCTGGATCAGTGGCAAAACCTGAAAGCAATTTAGAACGAAAAAACAAATGGAAAGAGTTTTCCTCTCGGAATTCCAGAAAGGAAATCATCGCCCAGATGATAAATTTGAATGTCAGGCTGAGTCCCTGGCAGTAAACATAAATTCTTCTATATATTTTGGCATTTTTTTGCTGTTGTTATCAAAAGCCTGGCCTCAGAGCAATTACTCTCGCTGCAAGAAGTGAAGGCTTAGGTGGGAGTTTCTATTTTTTTTGGGTTGGTTGGAAAACAAATCAAAAACATTCGATCGCATGTCATAAAGCATTATTCGGTGGGCTCTATTTTTTTTAAACCAACTCCCAGCCTCAACCCAGTTGACAACTGTCATCAAAATGCAAACGAAGTTTTCGACTACCAAATGCTTTTGTATGGAGCTCCCTCTTTTTTTTGTTCTGGTTTTTTTTTGGGGGGAAAAGCAAATCATTTTGGTGTACAGCCCGGCTACCAATCGAATGACAATGGCAGTGGGCAGACATTGACAACAACTACCACAACGTCTGGCCATCAGTTACAACCAGAAACAGCGAGTCCTGGCCGTACTCGTACATCCTTGAATTGTTCATCAATTTTAGTTTGCTGCATTTGCGGGAATTCTGACGCAGGCACTTGAAAACAAAACCATTGTTGAATTCGATTTCCATTTCCAAAATACATATATACACGCAGACAACACAGAATTTAAAATTTCCAATAAATCCTTCAAATTCAGCTAAGTTCATATATCAAGAGCAATATGCATACAAAAAATAATGCAATACCAAATAAGTAAGGCAACAAAAAAAAATTAATTCGAAACTCATTGACTTCAATTTGAACGTAAACGATGATGTAATTTATGGGTCGCATTAAATTTACTGCTCCAGCAACAAAAAACAAATTATTACTGAAAAAATGGATATTTTTTGTTGTTGGCAATTATGTGGATGAACATATATGGAGCTGCAATTGCCATATAGCTGAGGCAAACAGAATCTTACGACAGTTGGAGTGAATATTAAAATTAAGATTTATGGGTTTACAGGTTTGGACAAGCAGTGTGCAAATTCAATTTGCGTTTGAATTAAGTTATACCAAAAAAGATAATGACTTTTTGAAAACCTTTTTCAGAGCTTGAAAATATATTTCAATTAAATCCATTCCCATCGCCACATAACCGTGTCAAATACTTCTATATAGAAAGAACAACATGACACTTTTAGCGCGCACACAATCCAATCCAAAATGGAATTCATAAATTCAAAAAATAAAACATTTGGCCAACTATGCCAAACGTGGCCGACCGACCGAGAGAGAGAGAGAGACAGGCCCAAAAGTATTTACTAAATTTGTCGCACTAACAAGCAATAAAATGTTAAAAATCTCCAAACGAGCCAAGTCAACTATTTAATCTACTTAATGCAATTAACAATTTTAACATGACTGCAAACTCAGTGGCGTGTCATTTCAGTTTGTTCAGTTTGTTGTTAGTTTTGACTATTTCAAAATTTTTGATATTTTTCCAATCTATTTTTTGTTTGTTTTTGGACCTGACCATATCCAGAATTAACAAAAAAATATAAAAACAATATATATTGTGCGAAGTTTTGCGCGCTGGCAACTGTGTAAAAATTTAACACCTCTGTGGGAGCTGCTACCGAGCAGATTGCTGGCCAAATCCGTGCCGCCTCCCCCTCCCCCTCCTCCTTCCTAGACCTCCATCTCAATCTCAATCTCTGTCTCTGTCTCCGTTAATTGAAACTTGACCATGTTGACCAATTTGGTTTTGGTGCTTTGCCGCTTGGTGTTTGCTGCTCGGCTGGTCATCTCGTATATGGTAAATTTGCCATAACCATAATGCCCGCCAGATTTCATTACAATTTGATTTAGGCACTGCCAGCGCCTCTAATTGGGCGCCACATACTGTGAGAACCCAACCGCAAGTCTCACCCAAGCGCATTTCGTATCTGACAGATACTTATTGTGGGACTTAAGTAGGTTAAAGAGGGTTAAGAGGGTTTAAGCAAAAATGGAGCAAACGAATTATCCAATAAATAAACTAAGAGATTAAAGTTTTAATCTGTCTGATCTATTTTATAAGCATTTAAATTTGGACAAACCATTAATTCAGTTTTGGTAAATAATATTTTGCAGCTAATTCAATATTTGTTGGAAATTATGTCAATTAAATCTGAACTCTTTTCTCTGATCAAATTAAAAGAGCAAACATTTTAAAAAAATCTAGCTTTATAGTATTAATATTTAAGTTGTAAAAAATTTAGAAAACACATGTTATAAGTGGATATTTGTAAATAATATTTTAGGTTTTGCAGCTTATTCAATATTTCTTGAAAGTGAAGTCATTCAAGGAATTTTATTGATTAAATTCAGTCAACATTTTTGAATAAAAATGTAATAAACAGACCCTAATTTAACAATGAACTTATAATATTTAAAAACTCATTTAATCAAATTAAAGAAGATTTTTTAATTAAATACTCGTAAAATGACTTTTCTGTACAACAAATTAAAATCCCAAACTTTTTAAAAGGTTGCTTTTATATTATTAATTTTTAAGTTCTGGCAATATTATATTTAATATAATTTTAAACCCATTTAATCAAATTAAAAAAGATTTTTAAATGGAATAAGAACACTTTTCTTTGCAACAAATAAAATTTCCCTTCTCTTTTAAAGAGTTGCTTTGTAATATTAATATTAATGTTCAGGAAATATTTTTTATAATATAATTTAAATAAAATTGAATAAATCTCACCTGCTTGAGCGTCAGTCTTGCCGTGTAGCGCAGATCGCTGCCCTCCCGCTTGAACATGGCATGGGGCTTGTCCCGAATGATGAACACAATGTCGGCGGGGATTTTGCCGGGCGCCTGGTCGCCCTCCTTCTGGAAGGTGACCTTGGTGCCGGACTTCCAGCCGGGCTTAATGGATATCTGCAGGACCTTGTCCTCCTTGCGGGAGCCGCCATCCGCCTGGACGACGCGCCGGGAGATTTTCATTTTCTTAACACAGCCGTGGTAGATCTCCTCCAGGGTCACATAGAGATCGTGTTCGACGGGCGGATCCTGCTTCTGCTCCTTCTTGAACGGTGTGTGCACATTGAAGGAGTGTGATCTGAAAGAGGGCCTACGAAAGATTAATAAATTCTTGGGTGGTAGGCAATGCTGAAGATGGACCAACCTGAAGGCACTACCGAGACCATGTCGCGAACCAATTCCACCGAATGGCGATGAAAAGAAGTCGTGTTCCGTGTCCAGATCGAAGACATTCTTGTCAAACAGATTGTCACCCATGTCGAAGAACGAGGCGAACGGATTGCTGTTGCCAAAGAACTGGGCAAATGTGGCACGCGGATCCCCATGGAACTGATATGTGAACGAGTTGTTCGAGGTGCCACCATTGCGGGTGCCTAAATGAAAAATAAAACAATAAAACAATAAATATATAATATAATATAATATACATTAAAATAAATAAAAATATGATCGACAGCAAATGTACAAAAATTAAATGTATTCAAAAAATCAAAACAAATAACTTAAAACATTTTATACTAATAAATCTTGAATATCTCAGGAGTCATTTAATTTTTCATTGTATATAAATTTTTATACCCTTGCAGAGGGGATTATAATTTTGACCAGAAGTTTGCAACGCAGTGAAGGAGACATTTCCGACCCTATAAAGTATATATATTCTTGATCAGCACCACCAGCCGAGTCGATCTAGCCATGTCCGTCTGTCCGTCCGTCTGTCCGTCTGTCTGTCCGTCTGTCCGTCTGTCTGTCCGTCTGTCCGTCTGTCGGTTGCTATGTAAACTAGTCCCTCAGTTTTAAAGCTATCGGGCTGAAACTTTGCACCAACCCTTCAACCTGTTGCAGGTAGTATATAAGTCGGAACGGCCGGAATCGGAACACTACATCACATAGCTGCCATAGGAACGATTGGGAAAAAGTGCCATAATTTCGTCATTTTTCAAGATAATTTATTTATTTTTTGGTAAACTCTATTTAATAACAATTTTTGACATATCCTGAAAGTTTCATTAAAATCGGACCACTATATCCTATAGCTGCCATAGGAACGATAGGAGAAAATGGGTCATTGAGCATAACTCTGGTATTTCTTAAGACAATTAATTCATTCTTGAGAAAAACAGTTTTCATAGACATTAAAGCCTTTTTAGAAATTTTAAAACCAAAGATCGGAACACTATATCCTAAATCGATGGAACAGTTTAAAGGCAACTGGTCTGCAAGGGTATTCTAAGCTTCGGGTACCGAAGCTAGCCTTCCTTTCTTGTTTATATATTATTTGAAGTAATCCAAATAAAAACTGATACATACCGCTACCCTTCAGACCATCCTCGCCATATTTGTCGTACACCTCCCGTTTGCTCTTGTCTGAAAGGACCTCGTAGGCCTCGGCGATCTCCTTGAACTTCTCCTCGGCATTGGCGGCTTTATTCTTGTCGGGATGATAGCGCAGGGCCAGTTTCCTGTAGGCCTTTTTGATCTCATCGTCGGTGGCAGTTTTTGGCAGCCCAAGGGTTTTGTAGTAGTCCTTACCCATTTTTAGGTGCTATATGTATGAGCGGGTTCTATATATGTAGATAAAAGGTAACTCTCAAAATCTCTGTACTCTAAGATCTGCAAAAACAAATTTCATTAGTTCTCCATATATATAAAATACACAACAAAATCCCTTACAATAAGTGTAGGATGAATAATATCAGTTATCGGTGTTCCATATATAACATAGTTGCTAAGATACTGCTCCAATAATATTCTCTATAATGGCACATGCATCTTGTCCTGCTTTCTCTCTTTCACTCGTTTGCTCTATTATCAGCAAGAATCTGCAAAGAAAAAAATCACAGATATATATATTTATTTATTCAAGTTTGCATATATAGAAAGCTCCATTCGTCTGTTTCTGGTTGGGATCATAAGGCGCGTCACAGACCCTGGCCATGTTCAATGCTAAACTTCCCACGCATCTCACTATATTTAGACCGCCTTTGGCAGAGATATTTTTTGTTCTTTCCGGAACATTGGAAATATCTATGAGCACTTCTCACCCTTTCTCTGGCCACTTTTTGATGGACACATTCAAATTAAATATTTGCGAGAGTGTTAAACACAGCAAATGCAAGTTCAATTAACGTATTTGACCATTTATTTAATATTCTTGAGCACTCGGCAAACATCAACATCAACGGACACTCAAAAAAATATATATTTACATATATACTCGTATTCTTAAATGAAAATTGTTCACGAGCCAATTTGCATTGACCTTAACATTTCTCTGAAAGATCTGAAGCTCTTGGGCGTCCAAACCAATTGAGTTTAACATGAGCCACATTAGAATTGGAATTGACGATGACATTAATGAATATTTCTGCGACAGCCAAATAAAAAAAAGAGAGAGATCACTCGGGGGTTGGAATACCCCCATTGGGATGGCGACAAGTCGATTAGATTTTGATTAGTTGACATGTCTATCAAGAGACGAGAATTGTAACCCAAAACGGTTCCTGCTTTTGGCCGGGTCTGTGGTTTTCCCTGAATAATCAATCCACAGACCCTTCATTGTGAAAAGTTAATCAAGTCGGAGAGCTTCGAGAACGTTATGTGATCCTAGCCACAACAATCAAGCCGCCTTGATTAAATCCAACTAGGTAAACAACTAAAATTATGTGCCTATAAAATTGAGGGAATTCAAAACGGGAATTAAATATAGATATAATAAACTCAAGAAATTATGAAGAAGAATTTAAATAAAATTAATTACCATTGCATGAAAAATAAATACAAAAACTCATCCCAATTTTTTTTTACGATCATCGTTAAGACCCCTAATTGCACTGAAGGTCTGATCCGATGCTACTTAAGTTCAAGATCGCATCCCGAAAATTTCATTAACATTCAAGATGTCAACACTTCAAACTCAAAACAGTTTGTACAGCCTTGGGGGCTTAACCGATTTCATCTTGGAATATTATATCTCTAACATATATATAGATGGGAATGCAAAAACTTGTGGCCGCTGACAATTTTCGATGCCAAATTGCCGCGAAATGTCTGCCTTGAATTGCGATTTGGATAATGGGGCAAAGGAGGAGGCAAGGAAGCCAGAGGGGTTTGGGGCTATGGGGCACAAGATTTGTTTGCTATTGACAGCAGACGATTGATGCGATCAGCGCCATTCCAGACATTAGTCAGCTGCAGTTTGCATATAATTTGCGAATCGTGATATCTATTCCGGATCGGTTCATCGTTTCGTGCCAAATGTGTGCCAGATTGAGCGAGTCGTCAAAGATATATATACGCATATATATATATATATGTATATCGGGGCTGGGTGACAAGGTCACAAACAAAAAAATGAGAACGAAGCTAGGCAATTACACTCATATTGTGGGCTAGGAACTATACAAAAAAATATATAGAACACATTTTAAGAACATTTAAAAAAAAATCATAATACCCTCCATAGTTAGGGTATAAATATAATCACTTAGAGATATGCTTATATTGAAATGTGTTATTTTCCCGATTTTCTTTTGGGGCAAAGAAATTTTTTCTTTTTCTCTGACAAAAAAAATAAAAACACATTTCTATTGAAAAGAAAGATAAATAAAATATATGAAATTTGTTATGCAAGGCGATTATGTTGTGTGTTTTATACGTTTTCTACATTCCAACGATTAAATTGAATTCTTTATTTTATTGTCCAGATTTTCGCACGCGTTTTAATAATTCTTTTTATGGTTCTTTATTGAATTATTGGCAATACGTATACGAAATATAGGCATCGAATCGTGCAAAAATACGAGCTTAAGGTGGAAAATAAATGCATGCTGAAATTGAAATTATTGCCTGCCATATGCGGCCATATAAAGAGGATTTTTTATTTTATTGCCCCGCCCAATTGACAGTTACAGCATGTTTTCCTGTGTTTTCCGAATAAGTGGGCGGTGAATGGGCGTGAGACTCGCTTTTGGCCTTCCGCATAAATAATTCAGCCGACGCTGGCGGGTATCTCATTTATTGATTACAGAATAACATTTGTTTAACAATTTATTGGAAACTCGCATATTGTGCATTATTAGTGAATTGCTTTTTCAATGTTTTCATTGTCGTTTGCCTTTGCGTTTGCAAATTTGCATTTGAATTTTTCCTTTCTACTACATACAAGTATATGTATGTGCATATATATCTGCGCAACATTATAAATTGTCGTAGGTTATGAGAGGCCAAATGCCGGGGATTTTTGAAGGGGCGGGGAATGAAATTGTTTGTGTCGTCCCCGGATTGCACTAATTGAATTGAACTTGATTTATTAATGCCTCTCGACTGGGCAACTTTAATTCCCATTTTGTGTCTCGTTTTTGCACGCCTCTATAAAATATATATTTTCACTAATATTCGTTGGCCCAAGAGAAAGGCGTTGGAAACAGAGATACAAAGTGAAAAGAATAAAAAAAAAACATTTAATAATAAACAAATATCAAATTGTTCAGTGATTTATGTTGGCATAGTCAAATTTGTTATTTATTGCCTGGAGATCAAAGTCAAATGCCTGGGTGCTCGAAGTGGCTAATAAAATCGGTCAGCATTTGTCTCCTTGGATAAATTAATTTCGATATCAGATTATAAAACTAACGTAAATAAGAGCAAATTGTTGAAATTAATTAGAATGTTTTTTTAATCAAATTTCTATTGATTTTTTAGTACAATATGATAGCAAATTCTTATGCCATTAGAAATATTTAACGATTTTCCTTTAATTTCCCTGACAATCTCTCCATTAATTTTATTCCACAGTAGATATTTAGTATTTCAAGGTTGATAGACTGACTCTCAACTCCATACAGACAAAGTCCGACCATTCACTCTCGCTCTCAAAGAGCCAAACACCAAACACCAAACACCGAACAGCAATCATGTTTTTGTGTTATTTCTCTTTTTCAAAGTCAACAACCAAACTCATTCATTGTCAACCCAATCGCTGGATTTTTTTTTTTTATACCCTTGCAGAGGGTATTATAATTTTGACCAGAAGTTTGCAACGCAATGAAGGAGACATTTCCGACCCTATAAAGTATATATATTCTTGATCAGCATCACCAGCCGAGTCGATCTAGCCATGTCCGTCTGTCTGTCCGTCTGTCCGTCTGTCTGTCCGTCTGTCGGTTGCTATGTAAACTAGTCTCTCAGTTTAAAAGCTATCGGGCTGAAACTTTGCACCAACCCTTTAATCTGTTGCAGGTAGTATATAAGTCGGAACGGCCGGAATCGGAGCACTACATCACATAGCTGCCATAGGAACGATTGGGAAAAAGTGCCATAAATTCGCCATTCTTAAAAATATTTTATTTATTTCTTGGTAAACTCTTTTTAATAGCAATATTAACATATCCTGAAAGTTTCATAAAAATCGGACCTCTATATCCCATAGCTGCCATAGGAACGATAGGAGAAAATGGGTCATTGAGCATAACTCTGGTGTTTTTCAAGACAATTAATTCATTCTTGAGAAAAACAGTTTTCATAGACATTAAAGCCTTTTTAGAAATTAAAAAACCAAAGATCGGATCACTATATCCTATAGCTGCCATACAATCGATGGAACAGCTTAAAGGCAACTGGCCTGCAAGGGTATTCTAAGCTTCGGGTACCGAAGCTAGCCTTCCTTTCTTGTTTTATTCTCATGTTGCTATTCGAACCAGCCGAAAAAAAAATAGAAAATAAAAAACGATCGAGCACCATGAAGTTTATTCACCCACACTTGGCAAAATGCTGCCAGAAAATCGCTAAATAAATATGGAGAAAAAAAAACGAGTACGACAAGAATCGGAATATATTTGCCATGAGCGAAGGCAAATCGTTTAGGCAAAGCAACATTAGATGACCAAAAAAACAAGAGTCCATAGATTATGGCCAATATTCAATATGTTTTTGGGGTGGGTGTTTCTAAGCCGCAAATAGGTCCAATGACTAAGCGGGTTTACCTTTTGTTCGTACAACTAAAAATCTCCCACACAATCATCGGCTAAACATTTTCGATTTTGGAGAAATTTTTTTTCGGAATAATGATTCAGCTTCCAACAATTTGGACAGTGATCCGTGATTTGCATTACCAGGGGTAATATTTGCATAATTTTGCAAAGACGTATTATTATTATTGAAGTTTCAATCATTTGTTTCTTGTGTCCCATTGCATATGACAATTTTGTTTATTTTGGATTATACTATACTAATTTGCCATTGAGCATTGATTCCTAAGCAACAAAGTATGTGTGTTTGCTAATATTTCATTTCCGTTTATTTTCTCATCGGCAAAACAACAACTAACAATTTGCATAGAATAACTATTAACATATTGGATGAGAATATTTTCGGAATTTTAAATTTGCATGTGGAAACCAGTTTCAGCTCTCTTGTTATACCCTTGCAGAGGGTATTATAATTTTGACCAGAAGTTTGTAACGCAGTGAAGGAGACGTCTCCGACCCTATAAAGTATATATATTCTTGATCAGCATCACCAGCCGAGTCGATATAGCCATGTCCGTCTGTCCGTCTGTCCGTCTGTCTGTCCGTCTGTCGGTTGCTATGTAAACTAGTCCCTCAGTTTTAAAGCTATCGGACTGAAACTTTGCACCAATTCTTCAATCTGTTGCAGGTAGTATATAAGTCGGAACGGACGGAATCGGAACACTACATCACATAGCTGCCATAGGAACGATTGGGAAAAAGTGTCATAAATTCCCCTTTTTTAAAGCTAATTGATTTATTTCTTAGAAAGCTCTATGAAATGATTATTTTTACATATTCTGAAAGTTTCATCAAAATCGGACCACTATATCCTATAGCTGCCATACAAACGATCAAACAGTTTGAAGGCAACTGGTCTGCAAGGGTATTCTAAGCTTCGGGTACCGAAGCTAGCCTTCCTTTCTTGTTTTTGTTATTGTTCTGATGGCTTGGATTTTATGTTGATTTTGTTTAGAAATATTGCTCAAAATGTTGGTGAAAACTAAATTTAATTAATGCAAATGGAAAGCTTTTAATGGATTTGTTTTGGGAAAATATCGCTGTACCTGGGATTATCTTGCAAAATTAATTGAAAATGCTAACATCCACTAAATGGGCTTAAATACATATTGGGATCACAAAAAGATACCAAAATGCAACCTTTTATTTACTTCCCACTCATGAAAAGTTAAGTTTTTATTTCCGGTCATATAAAAAAGCAACTAATTTAAATGATTAAAATACGTTCTTAATTTAGCCTCACGACGATGAAAAATGAAATTAATCAATTACAGAAACAAAGGCGCGAAAGTGTATTTCCTTGTGTTTTCTTTTTCCCCATAATTACTTTGCTTAATTGCTCGACTCTTCTTCGTCGCTTTCCGCTCTCTTTCGCCTGCAGAGGCCATGCCCTCGCGTCTTCCGCCCCCCGAGCAGCTGTTCAAAGAGTTAGTTTCAATGTCCAAGAAGAACTGAGAATTGTGAGAACGTCAGTCGACTCTCCGGCTCTCCGGGTCTCCGGCTCTTCTTCGCATGTGTCATAATTTATAAATAATAATAAAAAAAAAACTAAATAACAGAAGCTAAAGAAGTCTGCTAACGGTGAAAACTGACCAAGTCTAGTGTGATTATGATTAGCAGCCATCAGTTGGATCTCGTTTTAGTTTCTTACATTTTCGCTGGCCATTATTTTGGTGGTAATTTGTTGCCATTTGGCTTCGCGCTCTCCCACATTTGTCAGATACTTTGGAGGCCGAAAAATCAAAATATATATCTAGTTTTTTTTTTTTTTTTGTATCTTTTGCTATGTGTGTTCAATCATAATCGGCTGCGGCTGCGGCTGCCTTGTGTGTTTACTTTTTATTTATGAATTGTGGCCAGCAAAAGTTGAGTGTTTGAAAAATGAGGCAATCCACGAATAAGATGCCAGCAAAAAAATGGCCATAAAAAGCAGACATGACCACAGGGAAATAAAGAGCTATAGAGCTATAGCTTCTCTATATATGTAGATACTTTTGTGATTCGAGGCTCTCGCGGCGTGGTTTGTTAATTGTTTATTAAATTGGGCCAACGAATTGTTTATTTGATTAAGCAGAAGAAGAGCAAGAGCTGAGAAAACGTGGAAAATCCCCAGGGATTTTAATCCGTTAAACTGAGTTCTTTCTGACTTTTTTCCTGTGGTTTTCCCTAGCTTCAGGTCCACCCTATATGCACCTTTTGAAACACACAAATCTCTTCACACTTTTGTGTGTACACAATGTAGATCCCGTGAATATTCCAAAGAATCGGCATCGGCATGAAAATTTCGAAAAATAATCAGGCAACAACTGGGCAACGGCGAAAAATTGGTGAGAACCAAAACGAAGAAAACAAAAAAAAAACACACACACACGAAAATAACTAAAAAGGCTAAAAATAAAACTTATTTAAAGAAATGAAACCATGAAAATTCAAAAACACACAGGCCAAAGCCAAAAACGATGGCGAATACAAAAATATAAATAATAAAAACGAAAAACGAAAAGCGCTGAACCAACCGTGAAGAACAGTCTTTTCCGAACGAGCGAAACGAGGAGCGAAGAAATCGTGAAGGAAAAGTCGCTTTTGGACTTTGCCGATCCACTTGGCGTATACTTTATATAAGGGTCAAGAGTTTACTACTCCAAAGTGGTCCTGAAGATAAACAAAGGCGACAAACGGAATCATTTGTTGTGCTCGGCGAGAAAAACCATAAAAAGCACTTTACAACGCACAATTGTTGGTGGGCCTCTATGTATGGGTGTATGTATATACATCATACATATATAAATATTTATTTATATGTATATTTTTTGTTATTTTGCTTTGACCACATTTGGCAACGATACGAGACGGTCACAGATACACACACACAACACACACTCACACACACAGACACACATGTTCCAGCACTGCAAGTCCGTGATTAATTGTCATTGCAAATCAATAAATTGGGGGACTCCTTACAATTAACTGGTTGTTGGGGCGTATGCTCGATATGGATTTCCCAATCTCCGATTCTACGATTTCGGTGGCTTAATTTCCCCTTTCGTTTGTGTTCATTTATTATTAGCGCGGGCTTCTCGCTGCCAATTTACCGCCAGATGCGGGCCACAAAACACCGTTGGACAAGGAACGACAACCGCACAACCGGACAACGGGACAACCGACTACCGACAACCGACAAGACGCGACAACCGACAGAGATCTGCGACAACGGTTGGGGACTCACTGAATTCGCACCACCGACTGGCGCACCACTTGCCCCACTCACCGGCTCTCTTTTCCTCTCTCAGATCTCGTATTTTGGATCTCTCACATCTGACGCATTTCTGATCGCTGCCCAAAAAAAGAGAGCGGCCTCCCCCCCAAAAAAAAACAATCCACAAAATAAAAGAGCGCGCGAGAGATGCGATTAAAAAGTGAGAGGTTTTTCGGTCTCTTTGTGAACGAATTGGTTTTATTTCTTTTTTTTCGGCCGCACTTCCAAGTACAATCCAAGAAAGAAGCCAAAACGAAGTGCGAAATTAAAAATCCACACGAGATCCACGATCGTTCCCGATATACGCTATGCGTCATACTGGCCACGGAGCTTTTTCCCATAGGTAAGAACGAAAGCTTTCGCGGCGAGCGGAACAAAATAAACGTAGGCAAAGCAAAATCAAAAACCAGTATTTTGGTACCTCTTGGCTTCGAAGGGGGTTATTGCCTAGAGTATTATTTCAGGGCGTTGTGGAAAATTAACCTNCAATAAATATATAAAATTAAATAAACCCACCATCACCCAATTCATTATTTATAAATAAAGCATTACCCCGTATTTTAATTTGAATATATGTTGGTGCAAAATCATCTCTCTTTAAATATTGAACAACGAACATATATTAAACATACACTGCTGGTCTTGGGTTAGACGCACTCAGTTTTCCACACAAATTTGTTATATATTTTTTATTTTAATGATTATTGAAAAAAAGTTAATATGCAAAAACCTTGGTTATTTAATAATACTTCAATTATAATATTCAAAATATTATAAAAATATAACATAAGTTGTGTTTTCAAACATTTTCTGCAAGCAACTTAAAATAAGGCACATTTTTCTTGGTCAATAGGTTAGACGCACTTTAGATTTCTTTGTCTTGCGTAAACAAGGGCAGTTTTTTGTATTAAGAAAATATTAAAAATAAACAAATACATTGTTTTAGAGCGATATTTAAAGTAAAAATGGGAAAAGCTGGTGTTATGAGCTTATTAGAACGTCAAAAAGAAGACTTTTTTCACTTGCAAGGACTGTCCAATCGAAACATTGTCAAAAAGATAAATTGCAGCTCCAGAACTGTTGATAGATATTTAAAAGATCCAGAGAAATATGGAAAAAACTTCAAAGGAAAAAAAAGAGCACTATCTGAACAAGCAGTACGCAAAACTTTTAGAATTGCATCAAATTTGAATAAGTCCACAGCTAAGATTAATGAATTAGCCGGAGTAAAAGCAAGCCTTTCAACTGTTCAGCGTAAAATCAGAAATGCAGAACACCTATAGCGTCTAAAAATCAAGAAAAAACCTCCTCTGAATGCAATACGCAAAGAAAAACGGCTTCTATTCGCGAAAGAATACATGACGTGGAATGTTCAATCTGACACTCGGCTTAATGATTGGCGTTCTGTTGTTTTTACTGTTGAATAACGTTTTAACTTAGATGGCCCCGATGGCTTTCAATATTATTATCACGATTTGAGAAAAGATGAGCTATATTTAAGTCGCCACCACAGCCGAGAAGGTGGAGTAATGGTGTGGGGTGCCTTCACGTTTTATGGAACAATTGACTTGATTTGTATCGATCAGAAGATGAACGGCGATCGCTTCAAAACATTGTTGGAGTCCGTATTTCCAAAATTAAATGATCTCTTTGGACCAATTCCTTGGATTTTTCAACAAGACAATGATCCTATTCATAACGCTCGAGTAGTAAAGTCGTTTATTTCGAGTCAAAACGTTAATATCATGACCTGGCCACCATATTCTCCAGATCTTAACGTAATTGAAAATGTTTGGGGCTGGCTAACGCGGAAGGTATACGAAGGAGGAAAGCAATACGAAGATAAGGAAACATTAACTGCAGCTATTAAACGTGCTTGGAGCGAGATTTCGTTGAAATACATAGGTTCCCTGTATTATTCTATGAAGGACCGGATTTATGAAGTTATTACTAAAAAAGAAGGCAGTACTCATTAATAAAATGATTTTTTTTTATTTATAATAAATCAAATATTACTACCAACTAAAAATTTAAGTTAAAAATAAGTTACTTTTTTTTTGAAATATTATGTCTAAGTGCGTCTAACCTATTGACCAAGAAAAATGTGCCTTATTTTAAGTTGCTTGCAGAAAATGTTTGAAAACACAACTTATGTTATATTTTTATAATATTTTGAATATTATAATTGAAGTATTATTAAATAACCAAGGTTTTTGCATATTAACTTTTTTTCAATAATCATTAAAATAAAAAATATATAACAAATCTGTGTGGAAAACTGAGTGCGTCTAACCCAAGACCAGCAGTGTATATGTACGAATACCTGAATATTACATTCGATATATAAGAAATCATTTTAAATATAAGACATAAGCTCTATTTATTTAAATACACAAAATTAAATTACCCCACCATTATCTATTATTAATATAATTATATCCAAATGAACCAACTTCCCATCTTTTTTTAATATCGAACCATATACCCGTATATTACAACCAATATATATATAAGAAATAATTTTAAATTCAAGAAAAATCACCGCAAGGTTTTTTCCTATGAATAATTTATTTTTAAACAATATATGGTTAAAATAGGTATATTTTTGTTATAAATCAGTATAGAGAAAATTTTATGATATGTTCCAAGTTATGGGAGTGTTCCAAGATAATATTCATAAGATACGGAGATATCGGCCATAGCAAATTAATATTTTAATTGATTCAAATGAATTTGTTCCCTAAATTTAAATGTATATTTTTTATGTTCTGTATTAACATAAACAAAGCGTTTTAATCTTAAGCTTAAATACAAATGCCTCTATCGTCTATCTATTTTCAGGATTATAAAGATTTCTCCTATAGAAAGTGTTAGCTGGCAGTTAATTGCTCTTCTACCAAATGCTCCCGCTTCTTCTCCGCCGTTGGTTCCTCCTTCAGATCCTCTTTCCTCTCCAGATCTGCTGGTAAATCAATCTTGACCGCGTTCAGAGCTTCCCTTATCCAAATGGGAATGGGATCTGTTTTAAAATGCGCCGCCATGAAATCCCGCACAAACTGTGGGAACTCATCCCGCTGAATGGCCTCACGCATGGTCCGCATCAAACGGAGTTGGTAGGCCACATTGTGGATGCTCAGCAGGGAGCAGGAGACACTCTCATTGGTGGCGATGTGATGCAGATAGGAGCGGGTGTACCGCTTGCAGGTGCTGCACTCGCATTCCTTGTCAATCGGTTCCATTTCCATCTTGTACTTCGGCTGCTTTAGGTTCAACTGACCACTGTCCACCAGGGCGCAGCCAAAGCGCGCTGTTCGAGTTGGGAACACACAATCGAACATATCGATGCCCAGGGCCACACACACCACCAAGTCCGCCGCGAATCCGACGCCCATCAGGTAGCGTGGCTTGTCCCTGGGCAGGTGATCCGTGCACACATCCACCATTCGCCAGAAGTCGTGCTTGCTCTCGCCGCCGCTCAATCCTCCAACGGCAAAGCCTCGAACCTGCCGCTTCATCAGGGCGGAGACGCAACGCTCCCTCAGGGGCACGTCCAGTCCGCCCTGGACAATGGGAAACAGCGATTGGTCATCGTCACGGGCATGAGCCTCGATGCAGCGATCAACCCAGCGTATGGTACGCTCCATGGCCTCCTCCACCCGAGGGCCGGTGGTCGTGGTCTTCACTACATCATCCAACTGCATCATGATATCCGCTCCGATGGCGTTCTGAATCTGAATGGAGTGCTCTGGGGTGAGCATGCACTGGCTGTTATCGAAGGGCGAGCGGAAATTCACGCCGTGCTCATCGATCTCGGCCAGCTGCAGCAGCGAAACCATCTGGAAGCCCCCGGAGTCCGTCAATATGGCCCGGGGCCAGCCCATGAACTTGTGCAGGCCACCGGCTCGCTTTAAAGTATCGATGCCGGGACGCAAGCCCAGGTGATAGGTGTTTCCCAGCAGGATTTGGCAATTCAGCTCAATCAGCTGATCCGGCAGGATGCCTTTAAGGGTTCCCTGAGTTCCCACTGGCATAAATACGGGGGTATTCACCTCACTGTGCCTGTTGGTTTCGCGACATTGTCAAGTGATTAGTCGAGAGTTTTTGGTGGAGTATCTCACAGATACACCTACCTGAGGGTCATCAATCCAGCTCTGGCCTTGGAGACGGAGCACTCCGCCACCACCTTGTAGGTTAGCGGTGGAATCTTGCTGGAGCTCATCGGTGTCTGGATCGCTATATAAACCCAAGTAAATAAATATAGTTCCTATGTTTACGCGGATTTTGCCGGTGCACGTTTTTCAATCGGATTCGGTGTGACCGTCCATGGAAACCATAAGATACCTAAATTTGGAAAGAACTTTGCGCCGAACTAAAATAATAATTTCGTTTAAAAACAATAGTTTATAACTAATATGAAGCCTTTCTTTAAATTTATTAAAACTTTCGGCTTGGAAAATTTATTATCGATGCTGTGCAACCAAAAATCCTTTATTTTTAAGTAATCCTATTAATATTTTAGTTTAAACAATAAAAAAAAAACCATACATCGATTTTATATAACCATATTTGATTTATTATACATATGTAAGCACATCTATTAAACACTAATTGACTTATTTCACACAATTAAATCAAAACTAAATTAATTTGCGACATTCTTTTCTTTATTAACTATTTACATGGTAACTCCAAAATTAAGTCTAATGAGCGCAATAAGGTGAGGAAGTGTTGTAGAGGTAACCGCTGCCCAAATAATCCAATATTCAAGCGGAATTCCATTAAACTTAACAATGCAAAGTCTCAAGCGTTCTCGTAGCGCTGCTTCATCATCTTCTTGATGTAGGATTTGTAATCATTGCCCGGTATCATCTTTCCCGCCTGGTTGCCCAGACCCACATTGTGGTTGCGTCCTTCGGCCTGGAGAAGAGGGAATCAGATTGCATTAAGATACAAAAATGATAAGCTCAGAGCTCACCTCGATTATTTGGGTGCGTCCCTGGTTCTTCCTGCCCAATCCCTGGCCCTCTGACCAGCCCATCTTCTGCATGAGGCGACTGCCCACATTACTGGAACTAATTGGCATGGCTGGCGCACTGGCGGTGCTTTCCTTCTGGCGCGTTTGCAGGGTCTTGATCTCTTGCTCGAATCGCTCCCTGCTGCGGTTTGGAGGCGGAAGATCGCTCTCCCCGTACTTCAGTCTACGCTCCTTGGCGCGATCTCGATAACTAGAAAGTAAATAGGTAAAACATAAATAAGATATTCATCGGGACTTGAAGGGTTATTCAACTTACGAAGCACCTAAATCGATGCCGGATCCTTCAGAGTTTTGGGTGAGCTTGGCCAGATTCTCCTTGTGCAGGTTGGACATCTTTAAATGCTTCTGCAGGATGTCTAGCGACTGGAAGGCACGCTTGCAAAGCAAGCAGGTCAGCTTTTGGAAGTCCACATAGTCCGCTTCGTCGGTAACAGCACCGGAACCACCTCCAGCTCCAGCAACTGCTGCCACTGAACCCCGAGCGTTTTGAGAACCACTCGCACTTTCCTCCTCCGAGTCGGATGCTCCTCCGTAGGCATTCACCAGCTTGTTTATCGCCGGAGGTCCTGAAAGCGGGACGAATTCGTTGGTCTTGGAGCGCTCCTTCTTCTCGAGAATGGAGAATCCCACATCAGCATAAGCTCCTTGCGGGCCGCGGGATGTGCTGGGAACTTCACTTCCCTCAAGGATGGGCTGTGGTGTGGCCACCACCGTGTAGTCCTTCTTCTGGTTGAGCTGCTTGGCCCACTTCTCCATGTCCTTCACTATCTTCTTGGCCACCTTGACCTTGTCGTGCTTGCCGCCCTCTTTGTCCTTCTCCTTCTCCTTGGCCTTCTTGGCCTCCTCCTCCTTTTGCTCGGCCGCTGCGATTACCTCCTGCAAGGCTGCCTGCGTGGAGGCGGGCGTAGCCAGGACATAGGTACTCCTTCGCTGGTCCCAGTAGAGATAAGCGCCGGTCTCGTTGTTGTAGTAATACTGCGAGTGTGCATCATAGTAGAGTCCAGTGGTGTGGTCGTAATAGTAGCCGGAGGTCTCGTCATACTGGTACTTGGACACATCGGGAGTGGCTGCAGGAAGGAATCATAAACTAGGATTTCAGCATTAAACAAAAATGTGAATAGCTTACGGTACACTTTTCCATCGTTTCCCCTGGGTGCAATGATGCCCTGGACTGGAAGACCTGGAGCTGCTGGAGCAGCCGCTGTTGCTAGGATCTCCCTCATGTTGTTCTTCTTCTGCTTGCGCTGCATCGCCGAGAGGGCAACAGCTGCCCCAGAGTTGGCCTCTGTCAATTGGGCATCGGCATTATTCTTGGTGATCTCCGCCGTATAGTAATCCGTATAATACTGGACATAGTGCGCATGCTCGGCGGGATTCGAGGAGTACAGGGAAGCACTGTACTCCGCCAGACGAGGCACATCCGCGAGGGTGTAGTTGCCAGTGCTTCCCGATGGTGGCACTCCTGCAATGGATCCGCCTCCGCCAGTTTCGGATGCACTGGCACTGGAATCATTGGGAAATGTTTTGCGGGTCTCGGCATCAGCGCAGTACGAAATAGCAACTAAAAGGGAGTTGTAAATGGAATGATAAGGGAAATGGAAATGCCTTGATATAACTACCAGATCTGTCGTCCAGTTCCAGGGGCGGATCCAAGGACGTCAACCCGTTGTACACGTTCATCGAGTCGACGAGCGTGTCAAAGTGCAGATAGCAGATGCCCCTGGATGCGTGGGTCAATGTATCCCGACTGATCAGCACCTTGCTGACCGTCTTGGCCAAATCGGGCAGGTGCTCCTGGAGGGCAGTGAGCACGCCCTCCTCGTTTGTCAGCGCGTCAAGGTTGCGCAGCATAATCTCTGCATGGGAAAGCGTGGCAGGTTAGTGGAGGGGATTAGCTGATAAGCTGAGGGAAAACGGCATGAAAAGAGAGTGCTCTTGCAGGATATACTTTTTGTAAGGATGCGGCTGACTTCGTCGATGCCCTCGCCGGCTCCGGACAGAGCGTTTTCGCTCTCCGCCCGCGACGAGTTGCACATAAAGCACTGGATGCGACGCTTGAAGTTGCTAGCACCACACTGTAAAATTATGAATTTTTAAAGGAGTTTTATAAATAAAAAAGTTTTGAGTTCACCTTGACACAGGTCCAGTCCGAGATGCGAGTGATGCTGTACTGCATGGAGACGCGATTGTCGCCCAGTTGGAGCACACCCTGGCCGGGAGAAAGGGAAGAGAAGAGAGTGGATGCGGATTAGGATATGTGCTGGCTAGCGAAGCAAACAAAAGTTTCACAGACTACACAGTCACCAGGTTGCTTCTGTGTTTGGGAAACGCGCAGATGTCGCAGATGCAGTGGATGCAGTTGCAGATGATCTCCTTTGTGCGAAAGGATGGCTTTAAGTTCAGTTCCCATCTTGGCCCAGCGGAATTTCGAGTGGAAATACAGTCTAGCAGCTAGAGAGTGGAAGGAGGAGTGGAAATATTTGTTCGTTCTTCTTTTTTTGTATGTTTAGCGAAGCCCAGAGGAGAAACTGAACTTAAAGCTTCGATATCTTTACAGTTGTTGCCGCGTTTTCGGATTTGGCCGTCAATTCTGTTATTTTTTATTTGGCTGATTCATGTTTCTTGTTGGTTGTTGGGATACCTGAGTTAAATCCATCCAATGTCTCGCCTCCTCAACGGTATTAAACTCGACAAATGCGAAACAGCGTGAGGCACCTAAATTTTAGATAGAAGCAGATACGAAAATGTTTATGTCAAAAAATGTTGTTGGTTGTTTCAATAGCATTGTAACATTTTTGGGGATTGTATTTTGGTTTCTGTTTAACATATTTTCTATATATTTTTTGTGGAATTTTGTTGCTGATGTCGTAAGCCAAGTATAATTGAATTTATTGAAAATCCTGTTCCGAACATTTAGCTGGGCACACAATACTCACGCTTTTCGTGTTTTTTATTTTGTCTTTTTCACTAATTTAAATCGCATTTAGTTCACGGATTTGTAACCCACCTGTTGGCTGCTTCCTCATCACGCGAATGGACGAGGGTTCCATGTTGACTTTGATCAGCTCGCCCATGATCTGCGGGGATTGAAGTTAAAGGGTTTTAAATTAAATAAACTGTATTTTTTGTTTTGAAAAATCCTACATCTGCTTCCGTAATGTGCTTCTTCAGACCGAAGAGAATTATGTTGTTCAGGGCCTCGGTGCTTCTTTGGTGCCGGTGCCTGATCTGACCTTCATCAGTCGCATCACTGTCCTCTTCCGAGGAATAGCGCCTACCTCCGCGATCTCGATCCCTGTCGCGATCTCTGTTGTTGCTGGAATTGCCATTATTATGCTGGCGATAATCACTTCCGCGACTAAAGAACAAAAGTCTTATTTGGTTATTTGCTTCAATTAAGGATAAAGTATTTACATATGCATCAACCATAATGTACATACATGAAATTAAATTATATAAATTAAAAGGTATATCTAAAGGTATATTACACTTCTCCCTTTTACCAATAACCCCTCCTCACCTGCTGCGCTCCGTTCCTCTGTCGTAGTCGTCGTAATTGCGATCCCTGGTTTCGCGATCGTAGTTCCTCATGCGATGCTCGCGCTCATTATCGTAGTTATCCTCATCGCGCTGATTGTAGTTATCCTCATCGCGATTATGGTAGTTCTCCTCGCTGCGATTCTGGCGATGATCGAAGTTGTTGCGCGAACTATATGTACGCTGATCCTCCGAGTAGTCCTCGTTGATCAGATCGCGGTAGAGATCCCGGTCGGGACTATGGTTCTGCCTGTATTGCGATGATCTCTCCCGACTGCGGGAGCGGGAGTTGCGACGCCTGAATCCACCCCGATCCCTGCTCCGTTCCCTGGAGAAAAATCTCATGTAAGTCCACATATGGTTTGTTAACAAGCACCTATCTCACCTAGAGCGGGAGCGCGAACGGCTATATCCCCTGTTGCTATATCGGGGCTCATTCCCGTTTCCACTGCGACCGAAGCGGGAGTCCATATTCCAAGCGTATCTAATTCCAATCGATGGTAATTATCTTATGCTATATATCCGCTCGATTGCATGCGCTGGCTCTTTCACTTGGCCTTCGCCATGGTTAAATGGAATTAAATTAAATGCACACGTTCTAAGCTACACATCTTACTTGTTAACCGCTGTTTTTTTGTAACTCGTTTCCGGTTCGAAGGATGGCCAATTGAGAATGAAACAAATCTTATTTCTCGGCACAAAACACAAGTGAAGAAAAATCTCGGCCTCCTTTGCCATTCGCCCCGAAAAACTGACTATCGGGTATCGATACTTTTTCAAATACTGGTGCTGTAAAATGCCACTGAACCAGTGAAAACGCTTAACAACACTGCCACCTGTTTGCGGGAAACCACACGAAAAATCCAAACGAATTTATTTATTTCAAATTTGCTGCTCAATTTCTAAATAAATTCTTGAGTAAAATCGTTTACAAACTTCCAACAATATGTAATTTATATAAAAGCGATATTTGCTAACATAAAAAAATAACCTCACAAAACTAATTTAAATAAAAATGTTTATGAGAATAAGATCTTAATTTAAAATCGATCATTTTTTAATATAGTTTCTAGATTACGAATTGGGTATACGTTTCCTCTTTGATAATCTAGCAAGCACAAGCATCAACCGACATCTTTCGACATTAATTATATTTATCTTTGTACAATGAAATTAAGATATGAATTTTGCTAATCATAACTCAAACTAAAATCCATAATTTAGGCTTATTAAATAGTGAGTAGAATCAACTAATTTTATGCATTCTCATATCGTTGCTTCATCATCTTCTTTATGTAGGATTTGTAGTCATTGCCAGGACCCATTTTGCCGCCTTGATTGCCCAGACCAACATTATTGCTATGTCCTTCAGCCTGAGGAGAACATTTAATATTTATTAAATTATAAAAAATGATTTAATTTAAAATTTTCCCGCTCTCACCTCTATGATCTGGGTACGTCCCTGGTTCTTCCTGCCCAATCCCTGGCCCTCAGACCAGCCCATCTTCTGCATGAGGCGACTGCCGACGTTGTTCGAACTAATGGGCAGGGCTGGAGCAACGTCGGGGACTACCTTTTGACGCGCCTTGATGCTCTGCTTGAAGCGTTTCCTGTTGAGAAGTGGAGGCGGAGGATCACTCTCTCCGAACTTCAGCCTGCGCTCCTTGGCCCGATCACGATAGCTAAGCAAGAATCAAATTGTTAAATGCAAACCTAACTCAATCATTTTCTGCTCACCCATCGCCCGTCGATTCTTCAGTATTTGGGATCAGCTTGGCCAGATTTTCCTTGTGCAGATTGGACATCTTTAGATGCTTCTGCAGGACTTCAAGCGAAGGGAAAGCCCGTTTGCAAAGCAGGCAGGTAAGCTTTTGGAGGTCCACGAAGTCCGATTCGTCGGAGCCGCCTCCTCCACCGCCTGCTCCCACCGAACTCTGTGGGTTTTGGGAAGGAGCTGCACTCTCCTCGTCCGACTCAGATGCCCCGCCGTAAGCATCCAGTTTGTTCAATCCCGGCGAACCTGTTGTTGCTATGTAGTCGGTGAGCTTAGCGCGTTCCTTCTTCTCGAGAATGGAGAATCCCACATCAGCATAAGCTCCTTGAGGGCCGCGGGATGTGCTGGGAACATCACTTCCCTCAAGGATGGGCTGTGGTGTGGCCACCACCGTGTAGTCCTTCTTCTGGTTGAGCTGCTTGGCCCACTTCTCCATGTCCTTCACTATCTTCTTGGCCACCTTGACCTTGTCGTGTTTGCCGCCCTCTTTGTCCTTCTCCTTCTCCTTGGTCTTCTTTGCCTCTTCCTCCTTTTGCTCGGCCACCGCAATGACCTCCTGCAGAGCTGCCTGGGTGGAGGCGGGTGTGGCCAGGACATAGGTACTCCTTCGCTGGTCCCAGTAGAGATACGAGCTCATCTTGTTATTGTAGTAGTACTGGGAATGGGCGTCATAATAGAGACCAGTGCTGGGGTCATAATAATAGCCGGAGGTCTCGTCATACTGGTACTTGGACACATCGGGAGTGGCTGAAGAGGGAGCGAATTAAATGACTTGCTGATTATAAAGAAAACTTTTGGACACTTACGGTAGATCTTGCCATCATTGCCCGACGGAGCAGTCACGTTCCTCACCGCAAAGGAGGCCTTCACCTCGGCCGCAGCTTGAGCGGCTGCCGCAGCTGCTGCAGTGATCGTGGTCTCGATTTTGTGCATCTTTTTGTTCTTGCGCTGGATGGCCGACAGAGCCACAGCTGCGCCCGAGTTGGCTTCCGTCAGTAGGTGATCCGTACTCCTTTTGCTAATCTCCGTCGTAAAGTAGTCCGTATAGTACTGGACATAGTGAGCGTGCTCCGCCGGATTCGATGCGTACAGCGAAGCACTGTACTCGGCCAGACGCGGAACATCCGCCAGGGTATAGCTCTCACTAATTCCGGACGGGGCACCAGGGACCCCCCTCTCAGCTCCTAGTTCACTCGTCGTGGCTGTTGTTGCACCTCCATCTTTGGGCAGATTTTTTCGCTCTTCGGAGTCATTGCAATATGTTATGGCCACTGAAAGTAGTGAGAGTTAGAATGGGGAACATATTTTAGGGGTATCCAATCTACCAGGTCTGTCATCCAATTTCAAGGGCGGATGCAGCGCCGTCAACCCGTTGAATGCGTTCATCGAGTCGACGAGTGTGTCAAAGATCAGGTAGCAGATGCCCCGCGATGCCTGGGTGAGCTTATCCCGGCTGATCAGCACCTTTCCCACCGTCTTGGCCAGATCCGGCACGTGCTCCTGGAGGGCAGTGAGCACGCGCTCCTCGTTTGTCAGGGCGTCCAGATTGCGCAGCATTATCTCTGTATGGGATGGGGTAGAGTGGTTGTTGTCAGTGATCTTTTTGATTTTAGATTCGGTATACTTTTGGTAAGGATGTTGCTGACTTCTTCGATGCCCTCGCTTCCGCCGGAGAAGACAACCTCGCCCTCTTCTCGGGATGTCTTGCACACAAAGCAATTGAATCTAAACTTGAAGTTACAGACGCCACACTGGAAGGGGAACATAATCAATAATAGATATAAAATGAATATTTTTTAGGGATAACCCACCTTGTTGCAGTTCCAGTCCTGGATACGCTTGTGACTATACTGCATGGTCAGATTCTGATCTCCTAACGTAATAACACCCTGGAGCCACAGACATGGAAATAAGACAGAGAAAGATCAAGAATTAGAACCAAAGCGGTTGATTACATTTTTTTCACACTCTACACAGTCACCGGATTGCTCCTGTGTGTTCGTAACGCGAAAAAGATTCTGCAGATGCTTTCCTCCTCCTTGGCACTTCCCCTGGCAACCACAAGGAAATTATAGTTTTCAGCTTAGAGCCCCAATACAAAGGGATCTGTGAGTTTGAGTTGGGTAGAGCAAATTTGTATTGGGTTGTTGAAACCAACATAGCAAAAGCACAATTCCTATGTCCTTGCCAGGGGAAGAACTCTTTGCTGCTGATGTTCAAGGGATCAAAAGTTGATTGCGGTGATACCTGAGTTAAATCCATCCATTGCTTCGCCTCCTCAACGGTGTTAAACTCGACAAACGCTATACCGCGTGATGAATCTAAATTATCGGATAGAAGCAGATACAAAATGATTTCGTCAAAAAATGTTGCATGTTTCAAATGGCTTGTAACATTGTTGTAGGATATGGTACGAGTATTCTTTTCGTTTCGTTTGTGGCCGGGTAACTTTGTTTTTGGTGTACTTGGTTCCAGGCCCGTACGTCCGTTTTTCGGACTTGCTCACATCTGCGCTGTAAGGGTATAGTCAATGAATTCGTAACCCACCTGAGCCTTGTTTCCTGATGACTCGAATGCAGGCTGGCTCCATGTTCAGCTTGATCAGCTCGCTCATGATCTGTAGGAGTAAACTAATGTAGTGAGGTATTTTTATTACTCTTTTCCGTGCTTACATCTGCCTTAATTATTTGCTTGGGGAGTCCAAATATAATGATTATGTTGAGGGCTTCGGTGACGAGTCGGCTTTGGTTTCGACGCATCTGCCCCTCGTCACTGTCCTCATCTGAAGACGCCTTCCTATCCCGATCTTCCCCGCGTTCCCGTTCCCGACTAGTAGTTCTCATACTAGTATTATTGTTTCCAGCGTTGTTGTGCAGATTACTACGAGGACGTCTAGAAGAAAAACGATATTATTGCTAATGCAAATTCCAGCTAACTTCAATTGAATTTTTCTGCCAACTGTTACTTAATAAAATATGTTTATAGTTTCTTAAAATATAAATTTTATTATTTCGACCTCAAAGATCAACATTTACAAATAAAAAAAAAAAACTCGTCAAACTACTTACACGTTCCTTTCGCTGCTTTTGCCTCTTGACTCGTCGTGGTTATAGTTTCTGTTCCAGGGTCTGCTTTGCTCTCTGTCAGGGAATCTGTCCGACCTCTCCATGGATCTTCTTTCGCGGGAATTATCATCCCTCCTGCGCGATTCGTTGTCGAAATTGTTTTGAGCTCGGCCCCTGTCACGATTCCTATTGTCCGAGTTCTCCTCTCGGCGGAATGGACGATGCTCGTAGTTATTTCTTGAGTTGTAATTGCGCTGATTATCCTTGTGGTCATCGTGGATCATACTCTGATATAAATCGGGTTCACCACCTCCTCCTCCTCCTCCTCCACGGCCACCCCTGTGGTCCTGTCTGTAGTTTTGAGAGCGCTCGCGGCTACGGGAGCGAGTGTTCCTTTGCCTGAATCCTCCATAACCGCGATTCCTCTCACTGGCGAAAGGGATAAATATTTAATTTCTAAATAAGACCAAATAATATTAATAATTACCGGGAACGAGATCTGCTGTATCTGGAGCGGGATCTGTTGTAGTTGCCCCTTCCACCCTCATTGCCGCTACCCCCTTCATTTGCACGCCGCTTACGCGAGTCCATGTGGTCTGATGGGATTGATTCGTTGTTTATCCGAAAACCTGGTTTCCATTAAATGCTCCAGCTGTCATCAACAGATCTGGGGATTGCCTTTAGTTAGCTAATAAAGCATCGGAGTTTCTGGTATCTCTGTGTCCAACCGTATCTTTATTGGAAAGAAATTTTGCCATTCACAATGGTGTATAGAAATATATCGATAGGTAGAACTAGATACGGAAAGTCATTTAAAAATATAATAATATCTAATTAAGTACAAATTCAAATACATTTGATAAAAGATTAAGGATTTAAAGAATTCCATAAAAGGTATTTAAGAAAATTTACAAAAATTAAAAAATTGTCACGCCCCTGTGATTAAACAGTACTTGCTGCTTTGTAATATTTTAAATTAAATGTGTAATTTATTAATTATTATTAATTTCCTTAATTATTTAATTTTTTCTTATTTGTATATACTTAAAAAGCTTAGCAAATGTGTTGTTATAGAACCTTTCTTATCGCACCCACCTCCAAAAAGAGTGTAGCAAAACGCTGAATTCCATGCGCTTTGCAACACTGAATGCCATTCCACGCTGCGTGTCTGGGGAAAAACCAACTTACTTTATTTTGGATCGAAATAAACTCAGACTTCCCCCGAAATCTTTGGCAAACGGAGGACGCTTATCGGACTACTTTTTCATCAACCGAGCAGTATAAAAGCAACGTGCCAACAATGAAGAAGGTTTTATTAACGAAATCCCAACACGTCCAGCGGGTGGCAAACGGAGGAGATCCCCTATACAAGAATCCCCCGACGCCTCCAGCACAGCCCGTTCGGGCAATTGCCTTACCCAATTCCGCCCAGATCAGCAGCTCCACCTACATCCAGCGCAAGATCTTCAAGACAGTCTATGAGGATATTTTCAAATTACTCATGAGAATTCCGGACAAAGCTCTCCACCAACGTGTGATCGACGCGATGAATGGGCATAATATCAACGATAAGGCCACTATCTCGCATCAAGGTAAACAATGCTATTGTGGAAAACAGAAAGTAAACGCCTCCACGCAAACAGAAACGGATTTAGATGGGACGATAGAGGCAAAGGTGTTCTTTGCGAAATTCGCTGAGAAGCCTGCCATAAAACATGAATCAGCCGGGTTCCCTGAGGCCCCGAAAGCACCCAGTCCGGGTCCCAATTCCACTTCTATTGCGTCACCAGCACAGCCGGTTAAAGTTCCTAAAAAACGGGGAAGAAAACGAAATACATGCGTGCCGAAGGTGGTCAAGCGATCGGCAGCCGAAATGGCGATGCAGGAGCGCGAGGAGAAGCAACTGACCCCTGTGGTCACCAAGAAGAGAAGGCAGGACGTAACAGTAAGTACCTATAAATGTTTGACTAGATTAGATTATAAATTATCGGCGAAAACAAATCATAAAAACATGACGAAATCTTTGTATACAATTTTGTATTCTATAATATATTTCGAAAACTTAAAAAAAAAACTATCATGCTTTTAGTGAAATTTTAATAATAACACCTGCTAAATTACTTACTATTCTTTATCTACAAATATATGTAAATCAAAGATCAATTATCACCCTAAACCAGTTAACCAGAAAAACAAAAGTATTCTTTTTATAGAATTTATATATCATGTTCTAGGAATATATTTGCTGAGTTGTAGTAACCAACTTTGATAACAAAGCTTTTAACAATGCAAAATTCCTCTGAAATAGTTTTGTCACGCCCTTAAATATATAAATTATCATACAACAAAATGTATTTCAATTTCTTTCATCTAGAATTCTGCAAATACCCTCGAAAATCGTTACCCAAAAACACCACTACGTCGGAATTCAACTATGTCCGATATATCCATAAATCTCGATGACCTTGAACGAGTGGATAACTATATAGAAAAGGGAAACAGTGCGGATCAAATCAAAAAAATAATGGCCAACGAATTTAGGAAGGCCCGAATTATGTCTCCGGAGGGATTACTGTAAGTATTCGAAAATATTATTGATTTGTTCCTTTCTGATCAAATTTAAGTGAGTCATAATAAGAAATCTATTTTAAAAAAATGTATAACATAATATATTATAATCTGGAAATATTATTTTTGATATGCAACGTAAATATTGATTACACTATAAATTTCTTCGAAACCAACAAATGAGATCATTTTGAACGCTTTATGAGATCATCTTTGTAATTTAAACACATACATTTTCAGACCCATTCACGAAGAAATATTGCACAGCGACATTTACGGAATTAAGCGACAGATGTTTGTCTACTCCCACCTCAAAATGGACATCAATGATATGCTCAGCAACGATGGCGAGGATTGCTTGCAGCTTGCCCTGACCAACGACACCGATCCGGAGATCGTGTCGCTTGTTTTATCAGCCGGTTGCCTTACGAATAACCTCTACGATAACTCGAACACAGTCCTTCACTTGGCGGTGATCAACAATGTAAACCTGAAATCCATTAAGGAACTGATGCAACGCATCGATCTGAATCTTCTGCTGCAGACCAACGACGATGGCTACACAGTCTTGCACCTGGCAGTGCGTCATAATCAGTTTTATGTGGCTGAAGCCATATTGGACAGCATAGACCAGCGCCAATTGAACGAGCCCGTCTACAGGAGAGAGATCGAGGCTCCCAATACAGATGGAAGGGACGAGAAGGCCTTTGCCAAGTACTACGATCGGGCCTGTGAGAGATTGGAGCTGAATAAGCACAAGCTGAAGAACCGAGTGCTCAAGATGAGCGTGATTAATGCCTCAGAGGCGAGGGCGGGGAACACGCCACTTTTCTACGCCGTCGAAGGGGAGCAGGGTAGGTTCAAATTATAAACATATTTATCATCTTAAAACTTCCACTTTATTGCAAAATAAGTTATTATTTTTTGAAAGCAGACTTGAGCCACATAACTTAATAATTGTTGTCAAACAATAAGGAAAACTTTAACTTTAAGTGCAAGTTTTTAATTATAAATTATCGGGGGAATACCCGATAAATATATTCGATTTAGACTTCTATTAGTTTAAAGTTAGGAAACAGATAACTTAGCAAATAATATTTGTTTTGCAATATCCAGGCGTATTGAAGACTATATTTATTAATCTCTGATAACAAATTTCTTATCACGTTGCAGAACACCTTTGCTATTTCCTGCTGGCTCACCTGGCTGATCCCGACGAGGAGAACCTGAGCGGGCATTCCCCGAAATCGTTCCACTACGAATACGCTCGCATCTTGCGCATTAACCTGAAGGTCTCCCGGGTTATGGACAAAGTGATTGACATATTGAAGACTTGACATTAATTGTGCAATAGTTAAGTGTAAATATATTTTCTCATTAGTGAAGTTAATTAACCCCAGCTGAGCTCAAAGTTGGTTTGCTTGAGATTGGCCATGTTAATGGGCTGCAAAGATGGTGGTAATCCCTTGAGTGATTGAGTTTTCCACGGCCATTTCCTTGATTTTTTCCTCTTTAGGGAGTTGGATTTCCTTTGGGCCATAACTGAAAAGTTCTGGGTTTAGAGGGTTTAATTGAAAACAATTATAAAAAATTACCCAATTTCTCCAACTCCTTCAGTTCCTTGTCACTGTAGTGACTGAAGTTGCAAAACAACTCGAATTTGCAGTACCCACTGAAAAAGCGCTTGCACGGCTTTTTCAGACTTTCCTCCGACAATATCTTTTTGGGATCTAAAGAAAGGGTCTCTAATTACTGCATTTTATTTAAATGGGGGAAGGAAGACCTTACCTTCAAAACGCCGCATATAATTGGTCTTGGCAATGGTGTGGGAAAGTCCATTGTTGTGCAGCTTGCGCACATTTATATCGTTTTTCATAAAGCAACAACAATAATCGCAATAATAACTTTTTCCGCCCATTGCTTAAGAAAAGGTAAACAAAACAAATTCGTCGCGTAGGGATGGTATAAGCAATAATCGATTGGATTTTGTAAGTGACATCGATAGTTGTCTAAACTGGAGCGGCGAGTTTAGCTTTTTTTTTAGGATTATGGGGGATTCCATTATTCCTTATTCCTATTAAATCTCAACCTTTAAAAATCATACAATTTTATGATTTTAAGGGATTATCTACCACATTTGATAAAATTACAAAAGATTTAAGCAATAATAACATAATTTTAACAGATTTGGAATAGTCTTTTGCAAGTGAAACTATCGGAACGGGATTATTGACCTTAAACAGCGTCTATTCGCCCACCTCTAACTGAGTTTGCAGATTTTTTCGCAACACTGCCGCCGCTGTGAGTGGCAACACTACTGTTGTTTTTTTTTTGTTCCTTTAGGCATTTCGGTCGCTGACATCCGGCGAGTGAGAACAAAGTGAAACTTTCCGACGGATAATCAAAAGCAGAAGAGCAGCCAGGACATGGAGCCATCGCTGGACAACTTTAAGCTGAGCTGCGAGCTCCTGGGCCACAGCATGGACGTGCGTGCGGTGGCTGTAGGCGGCCCGGCTACCGAAGGAGGTCAAACCATCCTGTCCGGCTCGCGGGACAAAAGCACCAAACTTTGGCGGCCCGTCGGGTGAGTTGTTTAAATGGACACATTACTCTTCAATTATTGAAGAACTAAATTGTTAATAAAGTGTAATATCGCAAGGGGTAATGTAGGAAAGTAGCATTGGAATTTATAAAAACTAACTAATAATCTAATCTATTTATTTCATCTCATTGTATCCTAAAATTTAACATTTCTACCTGTAAGAACTTCATCATTATAAAAATAGTTTTTTTAATTAAACAGAATGTTATATTCGACTACAGTATTGTACCTTATTAGTTTCCACCAATAATTTTGTGGAGAGTATTGTTTAATGTTTTCAATGTTATCCTTTAAAAAGCAACGAACGTGATTGTTCCAGAACATTAATAAATCCTCCAATTATTCACAACAGAAACGAGTACATTGAGAGCGTGACGCTGCAGGACCACAAGAACTTCATCTCGTACATCTACTTCCTGGAGTCGGAGCAGTGGATCTGCACGGCCAGCAACGATTCCACCATATGCATTTACAAGCAGGACGGCTTTGTGCCCCTGCTTACGTTAAAAGGTCACGGATCCACCGTGTGCGCCCTCGCCGGGGGATTGAAGCCCGGCAGCCTCATCAGCGGCAGTTGGGACAAGACGGCCCGTGTGTGGTCGATCAGTGAGGCGGAAGTGACCTTTACATCACTGGAGGGTCACGAGGCGGCCGTCTGGACGGTGGCAACGTTGAAGGAGCAGCGAAAGTACGTGACGGGAGGAGCGGACAAGTGCATCTACTACTGGAACGAGAAGGGCGAGAAGTTGCGCCTACTCAAGGGGCACACGGACTGTGTGCGCTGCCTCATCGCCCTGGATGCCAACACCCTGCTCTCCTGCGGCAACGATGCCGTGCTCCGTTTCTGGAACGAGGACGGCGAATGCGTGCGCCAGATGAGCGGGCACACCAACTACATCTATGCGATGGCCAGGAACCCGGCTCTGGGACCCCAGGTGGTGGTCTCCTGCGGCGAGGACAGCACGCTGCGCATGTGGAATGTGATCACTGGCGAGGAGCTGGGTGCCCCCATCGTGCATCCGGCCATTTCGGTGTGGTCTGTGGCGTGTTTGCAGAACGGCGACATCGTCACCGGCTGCAGCGATGGCGTGGTGAGGGTCTTTACTCAGGAGCCGGCGCGCCAAGCCACCGAATTAGTCCGCAAGGCCTTCGAATCAGCAGTGGCCATCAGGAAGTCTGATATGAACGAGGAGATCGGGGGTATCAAGAAAACTGAGTAAGTTTTAAAACAAGAAACTAAGAATATGGGGTCCCTTTAGAACCCGAGATGCCTCCTTCACTGCCTTGCTAAACTGTTATTATAAATAAATATCTGAATAAAATTCCCTTCTCAGTCTACCAGGTCCGGAGGCCCTGCTCTCGAATGGAACCCGCGAAGGGCAAACGAAGATGGTGCGTCACGCCGACGGCTCCGTCAAGTGCTACAGCTGGGATATGGGCAACTGGAACTTAGTGGGGGATGTGTCAGGAGCTTCTGGGGGCACGCAGGCCAGCTCCGGCAAGAAGCTGCACGAGGGCAAGGAGTACGACTTTGTGTTCAACGTGGACATCTCCGACACGGAGCCGCCCATCAAGCTGCCCTATAACAAGGGCGAGGATCCGTGGCAGGCGGCCCAGGCCTTCATCCACCGCCACAGTCTGCCTCAGGCCTACCTCGACCAGGTGGCCAATTTCATTGTGAAGAATTCCGCTGGAGCAATGGCGGAACAAGCCCCCACTGGCTACCAGGATCCCTTCACGGGTGGATCTCGTTACGTGCCCGGTTCCAGCAACACAAACATCCCAGGCGGAGGCAATGTGGATCCCTTCACCGGCTCCTCCAGCTACTCCACGGGCAACAGCAATACCCAGTCGCGAGTGGATGTGAACTTTGTGCGTTCCGGAGACAAACACTTCCCCGTCAGCGGCTACCGAACCTTCGATACCTGTGATGCCGGCAAGGTGCTCGAGAAGATGAAGTGGGTACTCCAAGCTATTGAACCTGCTCCAATCCATCTTAACCATTTTTTTTCAGGGAGTTCAACAGCAAGCTGTCCCCTGCCGATGGCAAAGTGGGTGATGAACTGCTGCTGGCTGTGATTAAGCTTACGGAGCAATCGCCCGAGCTCGACATGACCGCGCTGGAGGCTCTGGTCATCCTACTCAAATGGCCTGCGGCCATGCTCTTCCCCGTGCTGGACATTCTGCGGCTGGCCATCCGAAACGAGGCCATCTTTACTGTTCTAAACAACACCCACAACTTCCTCAACCTCGTGGTGCCCCAGTTGGGTGGTTCGGCGGCCAACCAACTGATGGTGGTGCGTTGTCTGGCCAACAGCTTGAGCCACTCAACCGGAAGGCAGCAGGTGGAGGCGCGCCTGCCGGAGATCATAGAAATGGTGGCCGGGATCAAGGCGGGCAGTGTCAACTTGCAGATTGCCGTGGCCACATTCTACCTAAACGTGACCATCTCGCAAACGGTGGGCGTGACCAAATCGGAGGTTTGCCATGTGGTCACCTCCGGGGTGGTGGAGCTGCTCAAGTGGGCTAACGACCTGGAGGCCTGCTACCGCTCCATGCAGGCCATTGGCAACCTGACCACCACTTCCTGCGGCCAGGAGACCATCGCCCAAGTGGTCTCCGTCGATTACGTGATGGACAAGCTGAGGATGCTGACCAACACACCGCAGGGCGAGAACTTCAACAAGGTAAATTTGGTGGGCCAGGCCCTTCTGGCCGCCTTCTAGTATCGGATAACCGCATCACGGCATTTAGTATCAGTCTAAATTATATTATATTGGAGAACGATTTTTTCTAAATACACGGCTAAACAAAATCTCTAGTCTCTGGGAGACTTGGAATGGTGGGGCTTTTCCGTTGACGGAGGTTCCTGCCCTGGAGGTCGCTGCCTGTTGTTTATCCGCTCTAGAAGCTCCAGCTTCCAGCGCTCTTCTGGCACTCCCTGGGCCCAAGCCGGCACCGTGATGTTGGGCAAGGTAATGGTGGACATGGCTTTGAGGATCTGAAACGGGGGGATGCATTGAAGAACCTCTAAAATCACACAAAGGAAAAATCCACCACCTGCTCCGTTCGGGCTTTGTCCAGCTCTATTTGCAGCTCCTTTGGTCTGGGTTCGTTCCACACCTGTCGCTCGATTTCCACATCGGCTTCTACTATAGGTGGCATGTTGGGGTCTCCATGCGTCACTGGGGCATTCATCAAATCAATATCACCGTCATCATCCTCATCAGCAGGCAGCTGTTCCCTTTCCCTGAGGGGCTCCACCGTCGCTCCATCGTCCATGGACAGGGGCTGGTAACCTTCATATGCATCCTGATCATCGCTGTCCTCGCTCTCCGCTCCAACTCGAGGATGGTCCACCGCTGGGGTGGGGAACATCTCGTGACCAGGATCCGAGGGCAATTCTGGACCGCCCATTCTTTTTAACTTTATAATTTTGTTTTAGCACAGAACAATTAGTCCACTTCGATAACGATAGGCAGCACTTAAGTGTTGCAAAACGAAAGATTAATGGGATCGGAATGACAAAACAACCGTTATGTTTTAAGCTAAAACTATTTTTATTGTTTGTTAAATATACTGCCTCTAAATAATTTAATCAAAATTTAGTTAGGATATGCTCTTCTTAATGAAAAAGTCGAGCTTGCATAACAATAAGTAATTAACATTATCCCTTTTTTTCAAATGCAAAGAATATAGTTTTAAAAATATGAACAATCCTTAAAAATAAAAAAATTGTTATTCATCATTCAAGTTAAATTAGATAAATATAAATGAAATGAAATTTCACCAGTTTTCCTTAGAAAAATATTAATTATTCCAGTCCAATTGGATATTATAAAATAATTAAATTAGATTTATTTTTACCAGTTTTTTCCTCCAAAATAATTATAAACACAAATATAATAGTCATAAAATACATATTTTAATACATATAACCAGAGGTTGAGCCTGAGCTGCCCGCATCCGAAGCGCCCACCTTCTGGAGAGGCATAATCGTGGACTTGATATCCCTGTTCGAAGTCTTGCGCAGCTCCGTGGAGGCGTGTTGCAGCTGCAGGGTGCATTCGGTGCTGGCTCCATTCAGGCTAAGGTGGGCGCACTCTTTCTCCAGGAGCATGGCCAGAGCCTCGAGCAGCTCCACAAATCCCAGGGCCAGAGCGGCGCGCCGAATGCGATTCAGTTCCTTGTAGAAATGCTGCGTCTTGTCGGGCATCTTCTTGGCATGTCGGAGCACCTTCTGCACATCGGACTGCAGGCTGGCCTGCCGTATCCAGACCACACTGCTCTGGGAATAGGATCTTCGGTCTGCACGCACCGGAAAGCTGGCCGTATCTCCTGGAGCCAGTTCCTCGGGAAATCCAAGCAGTTCGAGATCTCCCACCCAGGGAATGACATTCGTGCCAGGCGGCAGGATGTTCAGCATAAGATTGGACTTCTTTTTGCCATCGGTAAAGGCGTAGATAAATCCATACCACTTCTCTCCTACCAAGACCAAGGCGGCCATGTTTTCCATTTTCAGGGCACCATGCAGCAGTACGCAGAGACTATCCTTCTGCTGCTCGGCCTGAGAGGCGGAGGAGTGCTTGTGCACAATAGTCACATCGGCGTCATCGCCACTCTCTTCGGTGTCCTTCGAATCCTTGGCGTAAAAGTCTCGTATATCGGTCTCCAATTTCTCCAGCTCGTAGTTGGGATTGCTGGTGTCCATATTGAGCCTTGGTGGCTTTGGAGCCATGCCTCCAGAACGACGGCTTCCGCTCTTTTCCCGCTCCACCTTCGGAAGGACCCAGTGTCGACTGAGAGTGGCGGGAGAGCCAATATCGGAGAGAGCCAGGAAACCGCACATCTCGATCTTTTGATCGATGTGCCGCAGAATGGAGTCCCGTCCAAATACAGGCGAGGGTTGATCATAAGGAGCAGCGGGTGGCCAGAGCAGGACTGGCGCTTCCATCCGGAAGTATCTGCCGCACTTGAGGGTCACTTCCGTGGACTTGAAGCTGGCCTCGCACAAACGCTCGATCAGCTCGAAGACCACAGTGCGTCCAAGTTCGCTCTTGTGGCTAGAAGGGGGATTGGGATTACCCTCACCTCCCTCAACTGGTTTTGCCGGTTTCGTCATAAATAGCTGACCTAGAAGAAAGATAATTCGGATTAGTTGGAATATTTGTCACAAATATTATTATATTAAAAACTACTAGGATATAGGACATAGTGCTTAACCCGACTCACCCTTCAGCGAGACCTTGTCCAGGAACTGCTGGTAAACCGCCAAGCCCCTGGTGAAGTAGTGATCCCCATGCAGGCCCAGGCAAATGAAGTTCAGATTGTAGTTGGCCAGGGATCTCAGCCAGGCGAACTCGGGCTCTGTCTCGTTCTCGGCATAGGCCTCCAGGAAGCCGGGGATGGAGGTACTACCAAAACCCAGTCCGCAATCGGTGAATACCACTAGCTGGAGAATGTTCTGGTTGCCCCAGGTGGCCATGATCGAGACGGACGCTTTGAGCATGCTCAGCAAGCAAGACTTGTCCACCGGCTCTATCTTTTTGACCGCTTGCCGGATCTGATCGTAGTCCCTCGTAAAGTCCACCCTCAACTCCGCCGTAGTGGTGTACGAGAGCAGGGCAAGGTGCTCCAACTTGCCGGCTACCGAGAGATTGTCCAGCAGGTGCTGGATCCCCTTGGTGGCCAGGGACAGGTAGGTGTGCTCATTTCTGCCTGGAACTGGACGCAGCATCGACAAAGATGCATCCAGCGCTATTAAGGTGGGCATCTTTGGGTTTAAAATATGGAATTTTTTCGAATTCTGCGTTTATTTTGGTTTCCGGCAAGTTTTGTTATTTACGCATCTTCTTCTTTCTCTCCAGCTGAATTGCCAGTCACCACGAGTTGTTTACAACGTGTACATGTGAATGCTTGGCTCCATGGGAATATTGTTTTCAAAATTTTTTATTGAAATTGAAACTCAAAATTAATATTTTGGAAAAATTCAAAAAATGTGTTTATAAACAAATTTTCTTAATAAGATTTTGACGCATCTTAAAAAAAATATAATAACCAAAACCGGAAGAAAATTTATTTGTAGGCAGATTAAACATTTGCCTTATAATTTTGGTTGCTTAATAATAGAATTTAACAGCGCTTAAACTAATCTTTGATATATTTCAACAAATAATTAAAAATATCCCATTTAATAAAGCAAGACATGATAGGATTTATATATGTAGAGAATATATGGTTTTATTGATTTGGAACTTGCACATTTCCATTTATGCAATAAACAATAATTAATAATTAATTACATTTAATTTATAAAATGTGTTACTATAACAACCAATCATTCCATGTTCAAATTAGTTTAATAATTTAACAATTCCATTAGTTTTAAATTTACACATACAAAAAACTTCCTTCGCAGCTTTGTGAAAAATATTTAATTATTTTGTCACTCATACTTTGATTTGTGTTCTTTGAATTGGCGCCTGTGCAAATTAAATTAAATTGGGCCCTCTCGGGCATCTCAATCAATCCAGATGCAACATATTCGTTTTCAATTGTATTGATTTTGCCGCAAAAGCATAAAAAGTTCGGCACCCAGATCATTTGTTTGCATTGCACTCAATGAATTTGTATTAGAATAAATTGAATTTTGATTCGTTGGCACCCCTGGGCTGCTCCTGGTCTGGATGCGGGAAGTCATCGCTTCTCGCTTTTAATTACATTTCATTAATAACATAGTACATTGAATGAGCGGCATCTCTCTCCTCGGGAGGCTGTTGAAAAGTGCAGAGCACCAGAGCACCAGAGCAGCATTATCGGGGCGGAATTGCGATCCACTTTGGAGTGGCATCATTCCGAGTTCTCCGTTCAAGCAGTGAGGTCGTGTGCTCCAATATTGAAACAAAAGTGTCCCAAGTGCTTGGTAGTAGTCTATAAGCTATCTTACGACTTTAACAAAAGTGAGTATTTTGCCTGATTAAATAGGAAAGACAATTCTATAATATAAATGTTAATTGAATTGTAAAAACTAAGCCGCTCTTAATTTATCAACCTTTAACCCAAGCTAGCCAGTCCTTATCAACAAACAATAGAACCTATCTATTTTGCTCTGGAAATTTAAAAAATAAAATACTTATTAACGGTGTTGTTAATGACTTTTGTTTGTACGCTCGTAAATTTCACTCGCATTTTCCTGACCCAATTCCGTTTTGCCCCAATGCATCACTTCCTCTCCCTTTGAAGGAGAATCTGGCACAGGCTGTCCAGTTGGATATTTTTGCGTCATTCGTTTATCGCCCCAATAACAATATCGCGGATTCTGCGGCGCTCCATATAGTATAACGATTTTCAGCGAGGTCTAGCCGCACAATGGACAAGGAACCAATTCGCTTTGTTTGCACTTGTTTCAGCTGCAAATCGGTGGCGGTGGCAAATTCTTTATTATTTGTTTGCACCTCCACCTCCACCTCCACCTCCAAATACCGCACATAAACTCGCCTCGATTTGTTTATAAACATTTTTGATGTAATCCGCCAGGAAAAATATTTTCCCCCAGAAACAAACGATCGCCGTTGCAAATTAATTTAAATTTCCCTTCCCATATCCATATTGATTCAGTTTCCGTTCGACTTTCCGCAGGTTTGCATAGCAGCATCCCAATTGGAGACCGGATTGGATCAGAATCCACGAAGACCAGACGCACTGCATCATGGGCGGGGGAAGTCGGACACTCCAATTAGTATTCCTAGCTCTAATTGCCATCGCTCAATGGCAGACGATTGCTTCGGGGCCAGTCTCGTAAGTAAAGTAGATCGAGTCAATTAATTTAAGAAGTGGATAAGTCAGTATTTGTCTATTGTCTAATTATTCTATAATAATAAAATAATTCAAAATATTAGATTATTTAAAGTTTTGAGAAATATGAGAATATCTGAATCGGGCAAATGTAAATTGCTTCTCAAAACTATTGCGAAAATACTAATTCGTTTTAAATGATAAAAGATCTCTTTGTTTAATGAAGGCTATAAATATAAATAATATTAATAAAATTAATACAAAGTGTTAGAAAATTTTAATTATTTTTATTTAATTCTTGCAATAAATAAAATGTATTATATGAATTGATCGCGTTAATCTTACAAAAACATCTCTTCTGAAAATTTTAGAATTACAAGAAATTTAATAATATTAAAATCAGAAAAATCTTTGTATTGTATTTTTATACCCATAAGATATATTTTAACTTTCCATATCATAGTTAAAATAATATTCTTATTCACTTTATTTCCAATCTCGAATTCATTCGAAATCCCACTATTACAAATTCTTCATCTTTAAATGAAGCGAATCGTTTCATTTGGATGAGAACCCATAAAACCATTAGGATTGCCATGTTTTAAGTGTCCAATTATGGCTTTTTTGAGCAAGATGCTCTCCAAGAATTGTAATCATATCTGGTGGAGTGGCGGTAATTGGATGCTCCAACTTTCCAACGTTCCGGATCCCCGCCCTCCAAATGCAATTCAAAGGAACTACCATTTCTAGCTCCCCTATTTTATGGCTCTGACACATGTCACACATTCGTTCGCACTTGGCTCCGAAGTGGTTCGGTTCGGTTCCAGTCCTGTCCAATCCCATTCCATCCGATCCCCTTGGAGTTCTTAGCGAAATGTGCGAGACATCAAACCGAGTCGGCGCCTGGCCATCGAATGCATCCCCTGCACAGCTCATCCACATCCAGGCCCACTAATGACTAGTGCCTTCAAAGGCAAGAGCCAAGTTGCAGGCTGTTCCGCCTATTTGTTTGTTTATTTTCGGACCAGAGATGGGACGAGTCATGTTTTACTGCACACTTCATGCAAATGGGATGGGAATGGAAACGGATTGGGGGAGGGGGAGTGGGAGTGGGATGCTGAAGCATATGGTGCGCGTGTATTCCCCTATTTCTATGCTCTATCCATCAGCATCAATGCATTTCACACAAACATCTCCCGAGAACGGGAATACAGTTCCTGACCCTGAGAGCCGGCCCATTTATCCATCCACGATTGCGATCGCGCCCCTCAATATTTATAGATGCACTCTCATGGTGGTGGTCCAATCTGTTTGGCTTCGTAATCCCCATCCCCATCCACAGATGATTAATGGCCGAAGAGCGAGGCTAATTTTGAAGCAACCCCTTATACTCGGTACTCGGTTATCTTTGCAGGAATGAGGACCTGCGAGGTACGCTCCAGTCGTTAATCTACTCCTACAACCAGCTGGACAACAAGCTGGAGCGGCACGAGCATCGGACCAGGGCTGTGGGCGAGATACTTAAGAAGGGGCTGGGAATGCTGCAAAAGGGCCAGAAGAGCCTGGAGCCCATCAATGGTATCTTCGGGCGTCTGGATGAGAGGGTTAGCCAAATAGAGACCATGCTGATCACGGTGAGTTTCTGCGATAATCAATTCAATTTATTTAGAACCATTTGAAATTCATTTTGGTAAAGTATCGGGAGATATCTTAAATGTTTGAAAATAATAAATGTTATAAATAAATAAATCAATTTTGAAATCTGGAGTTTCCGGCAGAAATCTAAAATGTTTTTTGATATATGTACATACAATATATGTTTATATGTTTATGTACATATTTTGCAATTCAGCCGGTTGCTTTTTTTAAACAATAAATAAACAATTTAACCTTTTTATTATTCAATTAATTTTTTTACAACTATTTTAAATTGATTATGTGAAGTTCAGCTAAAAAATAAGTTTTTATATAATTAACGCAAAAATGTAAAATATATAACATAAGCTTGATTTATTATTTGTTGCCTGAAACTATAATTTATTAATTACACTTAATTGGAAATCGAATACCCTAGCAAGAGGAGAAGTACAACTCGCAGTCGGATCGCTTCAGTCAGGCCACCGAGCACATGTTCAAGTGGATGAGGGAGAACGACGAGTGCTTCAAGCGTCCTCCCGTGAGTGCCAAACTGATCGCTCCTCCAGCTGCACCCGCCCTGCCAGCCATTCCACCAGAGTTCCTGCGGGAGCAGCAGCTTGTCAACAAGCAGCTCTTGGAGGAGATCCAGAAGCTCTCCGCCACCGTGGCCGCCCTCAAGGAGAGCAACCAGAAGGCAGCTGACCAGAGCCAACGCAACTTCGAGAGTTTGCCCAAGGGCGAGGAGCTGATGTCTAAGATCGAGGCTAAACTGCAGGAGCACTCCGCCAGCATCACCACTGCCGCTCCTCCCAAGAGCAACGAGTTCGAGGTGCAGCTTCTCGAGCGTCTGAATTCTCTGGGCGGCCAGGTGAATCAGTTGAGTGAGAATGTCCAACGTCCTGCTGCTCCGGTTGGTCTGAACGAGAAGGATCGGGCCTATATCCAGGAGCTGAACAACGAAACACTCAATGCCTTGGAACAGCTCAAGGGCGAGTCGGCAGCCGTACAAAAATTGGGTGAGTATAGGAATATATATTTATATTCTTAGTATAAAGTTATCACCGAAAATCTGTATAATAAGGGGAAAGAATAATTTTAATATACAAATTGAAAATAGGAAGGAGCTAAAAATAATTTTATATACTATTATTAAAATATTTTAAATTTAATGCAATAAAAAATTATAACTTATTTAGGAAGCTTATGAGAATCTTAATATGTTGATCTAATCAAATCGTTGTTTGTTTTATTTTTAATCAGTCATTTCACTGCATATTTTCAGTAAAAAAAAATAATTTATTGATTTCATGAAAATTAATGAATAATTTAAAATAGAACCATTGCAATTAAATATGTTTTTAATGATCAAAATAGACATGCCCTAGAAAATAAATTATATTCTTGTAAATTTCTCCAAAAGAAATAAGAGCCAGAAAAATTAAAAATTCTCATTTCAATGAAGGTCACTCAATTAAAGCAAAAATAATTTATTATTACATAAATGAGCAAAATTAATTTCCCCCAAAATATACTTTACAATTTCCTTTGTTTCCTGCAATCAGCCCTGACTGAGACCACAGAGCGACTGCAGCAGACGGAGGCCAACATCCAAGGGGACGTTCACCAGCTCTCCGAGGACGTGGCCATCCTCAACAAGTACCTTGCCTCCGCCAACGAGAGCAGCAGCAAGCTGAACGAGGGTCTGGAGGCGCTGGGCAAGTTCAACAACATCATGATGACCAACTCGGAGGTGGTGCTGGACACACAGCGGAAGGTGGAGTTCGGCACGCTGAACGTGGTCCAGAGGGTGGGGAAAGTGCTGGAGGATCAGGTGGCCCAACTGAAGGAGCTGCTGAAGGAGCGCTTCTCCTCGCTGGACAAAGCCGTTGTGAGCACCGAGCAGGAGGGCACCAAAAACATCACCGGCATGCTGGACACTGAGCTGGGCCAGGTGTGGCATCGCATCGAGATCATGGCCAATGAGATCGGCCAGAACCGGGAGATGTTGGGCGTAATCCAGGCCGGATCGGATGGCTATATCAACAGCACCCTGGCCACCATGATGGGGCTGGGCAGCAAGGTGGAGGACACCAAGAAGCACATGATCGACATGGACGAGAACCTTAATTACCTGCTGGGCAGGCTTTCGCTGATGTCCAATGAGTTCGCCAACATCAAGAAGGGCCTGGCTGATTCCCTCGAGGATCTGCGCAACTCCTTCCACGGCCTGCACGAGCGGATGCCCACGGGTCCGGGTCCGCACAATATCGACCAGAACAAGTATCTGACCGATGTTAATCTTCTGTCCAAACGCCATGCCGATCCTGCAAGGATGTAGATTAGGCAGGATGGGACTCCGCAGAAATTAAGAAATTACAATACTCCTAACCGTAGCTCTTAAGCTTGCCCCACTTACATATAAACTTAAGGTTGCGATCGAAACAATATCTCCATTTAAGGAACAAAAATTATTCGGTAAACTTTAAACTAGTTTTGGGTTCACTTAATAATTAATTAACATTTTTTAGAACCTCTTTAAGTTGCTTATTCAATTTTACATTTACTGCAATCTACAATATTGAAAATAATTGAACCCCCAACTGAATCAATATTATTACCCCCGACTATAGTAGTATTTGAGTGGTATTGTTTTGAGCGCAACTCTACATATTTATGCAATGCGATCTTAAACCCCAAACCTTAAACCCCTTCCCCGAATACACTTCTTTTATGAACAATACACTTTTGCGGTTTATTCTTACGTGCTAGAGGAATTCCTGGCGATAATTTACATAATTATATATTTAAGGTAACTAGTTAATATAAGGGTTGCATTTCGCTTTTCTTTTTTTTTTTTTGGGGTGGGCAACAGCTACTTGCCCCAGCGCTGCTCACAACGCGAGTACTTGGACAGGATGTTGGCGAACGCCTCCACATCGAAGTGGCGTCCGCTGGGATGCGTGTGGAACTCGGTGAAGCGCACATGCCAGGGCAGCAGGCCGTAGGTGCAGGTCTGCCTTGCAAACACAATGCCCAACTCCGGCTCGGGGGCCACGAATCCCAGACGCTTGGTCAGCATGGCGTTGATCTGCTCGGTGAGCGCTTCGCGCTTTTGGCTAAGCAGACCCTGCACCATCGGTGTCCGTCTGTCCTCGTACAACTCCCGGCAGACGTCGGCGATGAGGGCATGCCCATCGGCGGTGCTGATTTGATAGATCTGCAAAGGCGGGAATACCGAAAATTCAATAAGTTCAATTGATAAGGCAACGATTAGTTCCGGAAATCGCTTGACATACTCTCGCAAGGTGGTGATAATGGTTTTTAATTGGAAGTTTGTAACGCATTGCCTCAAAGGGACTTTGACTTTCTTTGAAACTGCATACAACTAACATGTTCTACAATGAGCATTTCTGATTGGTCTTTTCTAAAATGTACTTGACTAAAATAGTAACGAAAGACATATACTACACATATATAAAATTCGATATGAGTATTTTAAACTTTAGTATAACTTTTTAATCATATTAAACAAAAGCTGTATCTTAAAGATTATATAGAAATACATTTCGCAAGGGAAAGAAAAATTGCATATCCATGAAAGATGATGAAAGCTATTTAAAAGTTACATAAATACCATCACTGTAAAACCAATCTAAATCTAATCTAAATCGTTTTTCCTTAATCAGTTATAAGGTTTTTAAAAACGATTAATGTTGTTCCTTTTCTATATATACATATATCATTCAAAGTTGCATTTAATAGCTTCCAAACCGAATCATAAACCATATAAAACCTGCTCTGCTAGGGTATTCAAAAATCGCATTCCCATGTTTACCTGGTTCTTGTTCTTATCACTCACCTGCAGTTGGGGGGAATGTGAACCATTCACATAACCGTTGGTCTTTTGTCCATTTAGGGGCTCTCCTTCCGACATTTTGGGTTTCGAAGGCCACTTGAAGCAGCTGCCCTTACCCTCGCCGGTGGACTGACCGAGCTCTGCGAGCTCCACAAAGCCCCCGCCCTGTTCCCGCTTATCGTAGACGCTTACATGCTGAATGCCCACGTCCAAGGCGAAGCCGAAGATGCGTCCCAAGAGCGCGGCATCCACGGCAGCTTCGCTGGGCGAGATGACCAGCACTAGGTGCTGGGGCGTCTTGGTCAGCTGGGAACGACAGGCGGTGAGCACGCGCCGTTCATGCAGCTCACGTGCCGCTCGGCTGCGCCAGAGGTGGTCATATGACCAACGAACCAGTGCATTTAGCCGCTCGCGAATCCGCCAGAGCAACTCGTAGCCCCCGACCAGGAGCAACAGCAGGCGGCCCAACAGCAGGCACAGCACCTCGATCATTCTGGCTCCGATTCAGGTTCGGGTCGCTGGAATGTGAGTTCTCTTCGCCTCGGAATCCGCTCCTGTTGCTTCTTCGATTCCCCTGCGCAGTGTACACAAGCGAACATAACCTGCAAGCCCCATAAATGGAGGGGATCGTGATTGAGGTGGCTGGGAGGGAGCCGGTGTCGTACCCACGGTTATCCAGGGTCAGTTGGCTGTCCGTTCAGTCACTCGGGGCGGGGGGTCATCGCGTTATCCAAGCTTAATTCTACTCAACAACACCGATTCGCTCTCAGAATAATGAACGTACGTGTTCTGCAATGTGACCCGCCGATGACTGAACAAGTATACCGCAAAAATACCGAAATTCGACTGCTAGAGCTTAGTTTGAAAAGCTACAAAAAATATTATTATTGAATTATTATATGAACAAAGTGATCCACTTGTTGGTCAATTATTTTTTTTTGTTTTTTTCCCAATTGACTTTTATTCTTATTGCCCTTTTTTATATTCTGGTTAATTCATCGGTATGTTTAAGTATTTAACAGAAACAAAAGCTACTTCAGGTATTTCATAAATTTGTCATTGGTAATAAAAAAAATAATGAATATATTAAAATAATTAAAGGATATTAATATGAGATTTAATTGGATTTAAAAGTTTATTAAAATACAATTTATTCGAAATAAACTTTTATACAATTCGTTCGTTTGCATTTTACGTAAAAGGATATTAATTATTTTCTAATGCAATTTATTTATTTAAAACAGTGCATTCGATAATCGCTGTATTTTTAAAGTGCGAAGGTATTATAACTTAAATTTAATTTCGGTCATTACAATATCTTAATATCTTGCAATAAACTTCCAAATATGGCGGCAATCGCTATCTCAAGTGGGTCCGTTTACCCCGCAGGTAAAAAAGTACTAAATAACTATCGGGTTCGAGTTCGAACCGGGACTATCGATATGATTTGTTCGGCTATAATTTATGACCGCTTGCTCAAACTTTAAAATGGATCTTGACATAATAAACGAAAATAGTGGAAACGAATCTTAAAATTTCTTTTTGATGGGTTTTTTATCTGGACTTACGAGATTTCTTAGTTTTCTATATATTTGGAATTTCAATTCAAATCACATTTCTTTGTTTTACCTCCAAAGTTGAGCGCTGCTTCAGCGGGAATGACCTCTGCCTGATTTGAAAAAGTATGCCGGTGTTTTTGGCCCGGTTCGCCATTTAATGTTGGGTGAACTTTTCTTTTCGCCAATCGATATAAATATCGATAAAATACAACTATCGGGTTCGAATTCGATATGTTGCAATACCAAAATCGGGCACTTTGTTTCGCTATTATTTTCGCCTTCGCCGGTTCTGCTGACTCGTCCGACTCGTTCTAGTGAAGCGCAAAACTGCAGTTCCCTGCCAATTCAACAGCCACAAATTAGGTGAGTGAGAACCAATAGCCATTCTCTGATGCACCACCGGGATTTGCTTTTCGTGGGTTATATTTTTTTATTAAATTAAGACGCCGGCTAGGCAGTCTGCGAATTTCTTGTCCAAGGGGGTGTCTGGGGAGTGTCCGCGTTGCAAGTGTGTGTGCGTGCATGCCGTGGGTGGTTGTACATGTAGCAAATGTAGCAAAAAAAAAAGACGAGACAGCTGTGCCTTGGATTTTTTCGAAATGTTGTGGCTATTTTCGTGTGATTCATTTTGTTTTGTAAATTTAAATTCCCACCAATACAACCGGCCAGCGATGGATATATATACATATATGTTTGTTGTATTTTTAACGATGATTTCACATCCGATTCCAACACCAGCACCAGACAACTACAATTAATTGGCCCAGCAAGTGTATGCAAATTAACCCCACCTTGCCCGGAGCCTGAAAGTGGCTGGAAACCTTAACCCCCGATAACAATAACTAACTTACTCAGCTGTTGGTCCCCGCCCTTTGTTTTTGTTTGCTGACTCACACACCATCGCACAGACACAGTCAAAGTCACACCACAGTTTATGCAAGACCGAGCCCAGTTGCTGGTGTTTGTGAGCCGAATGAGTCAAAAAGATGGCCAAAATGCGCTATCAGCTAAATGCGAATCTACGAGAAAGTTTTCCCACTTCCGCCAGTCGAAGTTTTGATACTCTAGCAGTTGCAGAAAGATATTCTAGCCCTCTTCTTAAAGAACATATTTAAAACTTTAGGGTTTAGTAGTCCGACTCAAGAAGTTAAGATTTAGGCATTAAGCAGGCAAATCCACATACTAATGAATAATTGTAAAACTTAATTATTTCTGTTGGATACAATATGAATGGTTTCCAAAAAAGGCTCCATATTTATGAAATTAATTATTAAATTAAATTTTGTCAAGAACAAATATTTCTGTGACATTTTCCTTGAATTTGATAAAGCAGTTCGAATTAAAGACCTTTGAAAGAATATCCATATATGTATATTTTATGGGTTTGGAACTTGATTTTTTGTATGCGTCACAACCGTTAACCCAATTTGTTAAACCTTCTGCAAGGGTACAACAAAAATAATATGTAGGTAGCCACGATGAGATTATAATTTATGTTAGATTCTGGCGAAAGCAATGTGTTGCCTTATAAGGCGATAGATTTTATTGCCATTACCATTGAACATTTAATTTGTTTTAACAGTTTCTGTGATAGATAAGAAATCGATTAATATTGTATACATTTAATGAAAGTAACGTTTGGTCCTATAAGGCGACAGGTTTTATTTTTGTTTACCATTTAACTTTTCTAGGGTACAAATAGAAGATATTACTAGTTACATTTATGTTTGATTCTGGCGAAAGCAATGTGTTGCCTTATAAGGCGACAGGTTTTAATTTGACATTGTAATTGAACATTTCATTTTTTAATGGTTTCTGTAAGGGTTTAATTAAAGGGTTCAAAACTTAATTCTTGAATCCCTCTGCAAGGGCACATATAGAAGAGATTACTCTTATATGGTTGTTTCTGGCGAAAGCAATGAGTTGCCTTATATGGCGACAGGTTTTAATTTGCCATTACTAGTAATTCGATCTCTTCACTCACACTCACACGCATTAGTAAGATAACGGTTTCGCAGCTGCAGACATTTAATCTGGCTCTTCATTCTAGTTTCTTCCACACGCATCTGCCGCAACAGAAACAAATAGATAAAAAAAAAAAGAAGAACTAGTATAGCTGGGCGAAAGTTGAATCTCAGATAATTTCCCCCTCAATCCTCACCCCTCACTCCTTCCTGATACATTTCCCACTCTAATTGCCAGCCATTTGTTTTAAGCTACTTAAGATGCGAAAGGCAGCAACAGCATTGCCGGTGCAATAAACTCATTGCGGTAAAGCAAAACCAAAACACGCCAAACACAAAAAACCAAACACACAGTAATGTCTACATATATGTCTGCGCAGCTCTCTCAGAGAGCCTCCTCTAATGTCTCTAATGTGTAATGTGTAATGTCCAAGCTTTCTCCGTTGCGAAATGTGCAAGATTTGAGATGAGCTTGCACTTTATCCTGCCACGCCAAGTGCAAGTATTAATAAAAGCCGTTTCATTGCCAAGCTGATAGTCGGCCCGAATTGGTCAAAAGTGGCGGCGATTGCCCAAAAAGGAAGCGATTCGCAACATAGAGCTCTAAAGTTAACAGACAACATAACAGCGACTTAAAAGCTTAACCCTTTTTATGGAGATATAGTATTTGGGAGAAAAAAGTCTTTGTTTTCAATTTTTGTTTTAGTGGACTATTTTGATGTTTTTGTTTATTAAAAAAAAAATTCAATAATTTTTAACCCTTACATATATTTATCTCTATTCAAATTTTAAAATTTCTGTTGAAATTTATGTTTCAGAGAACTTTAACAAAAAGGTTTTCTAATTAAAATTATTATTTTGCTTTTAATAAATTTAATTTCAATCTTAAACTTGGTAAAGTAAAAATCTCAAAAAATCGATTATTTATTATTTGCAGATGCAAAAATTAAATATAACAGTTTTTTAAATTTAGTAAATAAGTAAATTAATAGAATACAACAGAAAGGTTCTCAAAAAGGTACCACTGCCATACGAAGGGTTAAGCCGAATCAGAACTCCGAATTCGAATTGGATTCCGAAAAAGGAATCCGTATCCGAGTCCTGGTCCTGGTCCGAATCCCAATCGGAAGCCGAGTGTGCGTGGGCGTGCGCTTCGTTTAGGGTGTGTTCTCTCTCCTTTTGCGAGGGTGTGCGTGTACGTGTGTGTTTAAATCGCATTTGTGTGTCATTCAGTCCTGTTTAGGAGTCATTTGACCCAGTTGGAAATCCAGGAGCAGTTCGTCGACCAACACATGTTTCGATTTTAATGTGCCAATATTCTCGAGCGAGGCGCGGCGGCAGTGTCGTGCGGCAATCCGATATACACATTATAACCAAATGAGCAAGGAGTGGCCCTCGTTCTAGCTCCAGCTTTAGCTCCAGCTCCAGCGCCACCTTTGCGGCTTTTGCTAACCGAAACCAAGACCATTTGTATGGCTGCTGCTGCTAATGCTACTGCTGCTCAGTGTCGCCCTGTGATGCCAGTGTTGTGATTTTACAAGAAGGAATCCCGCAAGAAGCGGAAATTACATAATGTGCTTGGTTCGTATTTAGAGTGTTGAATCCCGTGACCGCAAAGCAGAAAGAAACCCAGCAAAATGTTCTCCTGCTGTCGAGCAAATACCAAGGCTGGCAAGAAGCCTATTGGCGTGGTGGAGGATGAGGAGGATGATGAACGGACTGTGGACAAAAAGGAACCCCAGCTGAATGGCAAGCAGGAGCTGGCCAAGGAGGAGCCCACATTAAAGCCGGACAAGGAGTCTGAGCTGCCCGAGAAGCTGGATTATCCGCCGGATGATGAAGGCCCAGCAAATAGCGACACTGGTATTGTCACATCCCTAAATACAAATGCCTATGTATATACACTGCTCTGTCTCCTTTTGTTCCGGCTCTTAAGCTCAACAGCTGTGCCGAGCGCACTCGTCTTTTGTGTCCTCTCCGGCAAACAACAAAAATCCAATACCCGGTTCCCGGCCGGTTCTCCATCACTGCAATCTTACTGCAGTTGACCAGTAAAGCAAAAGCAAAAAGCTTATTTCCACTTTTCCTCTTTTTTTTATTTCGAAATCCGGAACGAGTGCGTTTCCAGTTCACTTTTAAGTTGTTTCCGCTGTACTTTCTCTGGAGCACTACTCTGTGCATTTTTTTTAGTTTAATACACGTATATATTTATCAGGGAATAGTGCCGATTCGAAGTTGATTAATGAGGAATAGCTAGTGACATTATGAAGTAGTTATTTTTGTTGAAATGAATCATGCCAGGCGCATCGATCAAAATGTACAGACAGACGAGGTCACAAATATGAATGCTTAAAAAGAGGTTAACACTAAAAATAATATAAATTTAATAGTTTTCGACATTATGAGGATATCCAGTTTTATAAAAATAATACTTTTAGTTTAAAAAACAACAAATATATATATATATGTATAAGATACTATTTATCTATTTGCAACATAAATTTAAACAGAAAAAATTTATTCTTATTCAAATTATGCAACTCATACTTAAATGCAATAATTTGAGTAAATAAATAATTTCCTTTAATGCCATTCATCGGTATTCATTCATATGAAATTGAAATCAAGATAGACATTAAATAAATGATTATTTAATATATTAACCACCATGACATCATAGTTGTAATTTAAAAACGATTTTTAAGTGCTTTAAGCGGTAGAAGTTAATGCAACAAAGAAACCAGGAAGCATAGTGAAGTAATCAGCTTAAGTATCGGCGCTTTCCCTGCTAATTGTCTGTGCAATTGAAGCTTCATGTAGAGTAATCTTAAGCAACACTTCCACAGCCAATCCAACTCAGGCTGAAGCAGCTAAAGTAGCTTCATCATCGACACCATCAGCTCCAGCACCGGCACCGGCACCAGCACCAGACCCAGCTTCAGTTGCAGTTTCAGCTTTGAAAGAAGAAACCTTGGCCCGTTCCACGCACTCCTCGACTTCGACAGCACCACCGGCTTCGATGACCAGCAATGGAACGGAGGAGGAGGATGAAGTGGTAGTGCCGGCGATGGCTGCAACCACGCCACCTCCCCAACCGACGCGTACGAAAAGCTGTCTCTCCAGAAACAACTCCACGCACCAGTCGATCAAAAAGAAGGTGAACATCAGCAACCGGGCGGAAATCATTGAGCCGGATCCACTGCCCCACGATTTCGTCAACCATCAGAGCTCCCTGCTGGACGATGACGAGGTGTTCTCCGATTCCCTTCCGCCGCCGAAAAGAGAGAACATGTGTGCACCGTACATCGAGGGGCATTTCCTTTCGGAGACAGTGGCTTTTGCCCACGGACTGCCTGCGTGGTTCGACGACGAGCGGCTAAACGAACTGTATGCTGACTTGAGGCTTTCCCAATCTGGTCCTGTTCTGGTTCTCACTTTTAACATAATTTATTTCGTTCTTATTTATACAGATTTTATTTATTTAAATTCACTTTTAAGTGTTATTCTTGATAATCTAATAATTTAATATGGATCGGAATTAATAGTTCTAAATTGAATTGATATAAAATTGATAAAGAACAAATATTAATTATCTCCTAAAATAATGTTCACATAGGATTTACAAGAAACTTTTTGGGTTTCCTATATTATAATTATGATTTTATATTCATTTTTACATAATTATTAAATTTCTAAAAATATGTGAAAGCCAGAACAGGTCAATGCAATTCGTTTGCTCAAGTCCGCCCTCTTCTGACCGCTGACCTCTGACCTCGTTCCATGTGCAGCGGCTGCATCGAGCCACCGGTCACGCCGGTTGGACGCGACGAGTTGGAGCTAAAGCGCCAGCGCCTCTACACGGAGCTCCTGCGAGCAGCTCACGCAGCTGTGGAGCACACCGTGGCAGTGCGGGGTATGGAAGAGCTTCGCTAGTCTCCGATTCGTTATTTTCTTTCTCTCAGTTGTCATTCGAGATGCGGTCGCTTGGCATTTAATTTAGCTGACCATGCTGGAGAGGTGTGGATTGCGATCCCCTCATCAGCTCAATGGGGCTAACTAAGTGCCAAGACGAGTTACTTTGTTAAAGCGATGAACTTTGTCTTTTACTCTCATGTTCTTTTGTAATCCTTTTTGGTTTTGTGCCGTGTTTGCATGTGGTTTCTATTTTTCCAGTTCCACCCGTGAATTTTGTCACTTTGTTGATTAGTGTTAATCACCAGTCCAGTCATGGACCTTTTTTGTAGTCTTCCTTTGGCATCCTCATGACGGAATCTTCTCCACAAGTTTTAATTTCTATCGTACTGTTGTCTTTTGTCAGATTTTGTGGGTGCACGATTTTGTTTTGGGAGGGAGGCATCACGCAGAAAATTCACTTCATCTCACCGACATCTAGTATATATCTTTTTTTATAATATTTTGCCATATTTTTCCAGAATAATTATTTTAATTGTAAATATAAATATATGGATTTCAAGCAGGCAGTTTAACAAATTTCACTTGTCTTTCCCCTCATTTCTGGTGCAGATAACGAACCGGAAACCAAGCCCACGACCGAGCACTTGGAGAGCATTTGCGAGCGTCTGGAGACACTTGTCGACCGCTTGGAACGGACTCTGGCAGCGCCACATCCGCAGCCCCAGCCCCAGTCAATTGAACTAGCCACGCCCATACTCCCGCCCCCGCCAGTCGAAGAAATCGAAGCTCTTCCATTAGAAGCCGAAGCTGAAACACCACCGCCTCCTCCACCGCCAGAACCACCCAGCAGCAGCAACATCATGAGTGTCGCAGGATACGAGGATATTGTGGCGGGTCCGTTTAGCCAATATTTGTCGCTCTCGGCCAAGATTGGTGGCGATGTTGCCCAGCAGGCGGAGCTCGTCAAGGGCGCTTTTGGGTGAGTCACTCGTTATGGGTCATCAATCCAAATAAAACAACTGATGCATCATCTTTTGGTAGATATGCAAACAGTACAAATAGATTAATTAAACTCAAATTCCTCTTCCAGCTTGCAAACGCAGTATGTGACTTTGGCCACTCAGATCGCTCAGCCGGCGCAGGCCAATCAGGCGGATCTGCTGAAGCCAACCTCGACGCAGATCAGCGCCATCCAGGACTTCCGTGAGAAGCACCGCACCTCGCCCTTCTTCAACCACTTGTCGGCCATCAGCGAGAGCATCCCGGCCCTGGGATGGGTGTGCGTGGAGAAGACTCCTGGTCCGTATGTTAAGGAAATGAACGACGCCGGCCAATTCTACACCAACCGCGTGCTGAAGGAGTGGAAGGAGAAGGACACCACGCATGTGGAGTGGGCCCGCGCCTGGATCCAGACACTGACCGAGCTGCAGGCCTACATCCGGCAGCACCATACCACCGGTCTGGTGTGGTCCGGCAAGGGAGCGGCCCCGGCCCGAGGAGCTCCTCCACCACCGCCACCCGGAGGCATGCCCCCACCACCACCTCCATTGGATCTGAGTGCCCTCAAGCTGGACAGTGCCGGGGATGATCGCAGCGCCTTGTTTGCCCAGATCAACCAGGGAGCCGACATTACCAAGGGTGAGTGAAAAACAAGAAAGATTAGAATAACCGTCCGACCAATTGCTCTCAGTTATTGGCAGCTATTGGATATAGGAATTTCCCCAAAACTAAATTTTGCTTAATTTCCCATCCCCACAGGCTTGAAGAAGGTCACCGGAGAGATGCAGACCCACAAGAATGCCTCGCTCCGCTCCGGCCCGGCTCCGTTCAAGACGCCTACCCAGTACGGCAATTTGGCGCCTGCTCCAACGGCCAGTGCCCCCAAGGAGCCTGTGTTTACGCGCGACGGCAAGAAGTGGATCATCGAGTACCAGAAGAACAACCCCGGTCTGCTGGTGGAGAACGCCGAGATGAACAACGTGGTGTATGTGTTCCGCTGCGAGGGATCGACGCTGACCGTCAAGGGCAAGGTGAACAACATTGTGTTGGACTCGTGCAAGAAGTGCTCCCTGCTGTTCGACTCGGTGGTCGCCTCCGTGGAGTTCGTCAATTGCCAGAGCGTCCAGATGCAGGTACTCGGCTCGGTGCCGACAGTCTCGATCGACAAGACCGACGGTTGCCAGATGTATCTGTCCAAGGACTCAATGGCCGTGGAGATCGTCAACTCCAAGTCTTCCGAGATGAACATCCTCTTGCCCCAGGACAATGGCGATTACGTGAGTGTGGATTGCTTTCCGTCTCTGGTTTACATTGTTAATGGATTATTTTTGTATTGTTTCAGACCGAGTTGGCTTTACCGGAGCAGTATAAGACCACCATTGCCGGCAAGACCCTCAAGACTGTGTGCGTGGACAGCCTCGGCTAATGTGGATGCCCATCAGAAGGGGTATCCAATCCGTTGCTTTTCCAATTATCATCAGCATCTGCAGCAGCATTAGCCAGTCAGCAAAACCTAAATGTATTTAGCCTTAAGCGCAAAGTTTTCGTAATTCTGAGATTTTGAGATCAAACTTTTCGTACCGATACCGAGAACCGATTGTAATGATGACGTTGCCAAACTTTGCTATCCTGGCTAGTGGAAAGTATTTATATAATTTATTTGGATGGAAAAGCGATGAACACAAAAACGAACCCAATGTATTTATGTCGAGAGTGTGTAATGAAACCTAAAGCACGAAATTCGAACTTTTTAAGCTGACTCTTCACCCGATCATCAGAAGTAACTCTTTTTATATTCTATTTAAATAAAATTTAAACATTTTTTATCAGAACCAGTTTATCAGTTAATTATTTAATTCTGACTTATATGGGTTTCGGAGAATGGATAATCAAAAGATCGGAATCTAAAGCATTCGCTGTTATTTAAGTAATATCTGGAGGAATTTTGGTTTCTTTTTCAATCTTTCTATATTTAGAGTTTCTGATGGACAAAAATTTAAGAGTAATTTAAAGGGATTCGAATGTCATCCTTAAGTGTAAGGACGCTAAAATCAACGAAAGGCTGTATCTCTTCATTCGGTCATAATTTTATTTTCTATTTAAATACAATTTCAGCATTTTTTATCAGATAAAAAAATGAGAACGCGATTTATTGCTACGTACATTTACAATTTCTTTAATAAAGCCAAGCTCAAAATGAGAGGAGTGAGGGTATATCAGGGGCTGGGGGTTGGGAATGGCTGGTGGCTAATACTAGGGCCTAGATCTTCTTGTACTCGATCCTCTCCACCTTGACCTCGTCGCCGATCAGCTGGTAGACGTACGTGACCACCGTGGTGCTCTGGATGTCCATCAGGACGAACGAGGGCACCACATTGGTGTCCAGGGGATTGAAGGCGCCTGTGGCCGAGCCCGGATTAATGTAGAACTTATTGCCGTGCTCATATGCCTCGAACTTGTACGTGTGCCCCGTGATTAAAATGTCCACGTCCAGCTGCCGCTGGATGAGGGCCAGCGCCTCCGGATCGCCGCGGGGCACCACCTGGTGACCATGGCACAGTCCGATCCGAAACTGGCCCACGGTAACTACTTTCTGCTCCGGATAGCTCAGGTTCTCGTCAAAGTCGCCGCGCACTATGTGCACATCGTTTGCCAGGGACTTAAGGTAATCGTACGACTCCTTGGTGCAGATGTTTCCCGTGGCCAGGATGTGATGTATGCGGCCCGGCACTAGCAGCTTCTTGAACTTGGCCGGCAGGCTGCTGCAGCGGTGCGGGATGTGCAGATCGCCGAGTACCAGAACAAGCATCGTGTCCTTTGTTGTGGTTTGTTTCAAAAAAACAAAAAACTATGAAACGCCCTGCAAATCTGCCCGATAGGCCGCAGCGATTACTGAAGATGTCCGCCTATCGGTGACACTTCATTGTTGTTAATCGGAATGGTACAGGGCGAAAAAAGGCGGAAATTTAAATTGTGCAAGAGCCTGAAATGTTTTTTCAATTAAAATTATTCTCTCGATTGGTGGTAGATTAAAGTTATAATTCATTTTTGCATTAATTCACTCATCAATTGAAACAGTAATAGGAAAAGTACTGGAAATATAAATATTATAGGCTATAATAATCGTATTAAATTGGCTTCCTTATAGTTATCAAAACAAAGTCGCGGAACATGAAATGAAACACCTCCCCATAAATATATCAATCTGCGCCCATCTCTACCGGTACCGATAACAGTGCCGGCGAAAATGGAAGCGGAACAAGCAGCAACCAAGGAAGGTGCGTAAATTAAATTAAATATTTACCTTAATAAAGCCGTTAATAATGGTCAATTCGTGCAGAGTCGAGTGTTGACCTTTTGGTGATCGTGCTGGACACGAATCCCTCACAGCACATCGTGCGCCAGAACCCGCAGAATCTCACACAAATCCTGGAGGCGGTGATTGCCTTTGGAAATGCACATCTCATGCAGAAGGCCCAAAATAAACTGGCCGTCGTGTCCTGCGCCCATCATGCCACGTGAGTGGAGTTTAAAAATGAGGAATTGATACTCCCGATACTGATCTTCTTTTCCCATGCCAGAAATTTTCTATATCCACTGCCAAGGCGTCAGGTGGAGTTACGCCAGGTGGATGGTCAATACGAGGCCTTCAGCCTTGTTGAGAAGACGGTGAAGCAGCAGCTGGGTAGTATCCTGATGAATGCCCCCCGCATGAGTGGGCCTTGCGAGAGTCTCCTGGCTGGCAGCATGTCCATGGCACTTTGTTACATATCCAGAGTAAAATCAAGCATCCAATTAAGATTTAAACTATTTATTAACATCTAAATCCCATCCTTTAGCTGCAACGTAATGTGGCCGCTGGCGTGAAGATGCATTCCCGCATCCTGGTCCTGACGGGCAGCAACGAGTGCGCCTCGCAGTACATGACGTTCATGAACGTTTTCTTCACCGCCCAGAAACTGGGCATCGTGATCGACACCTGCGCCCTGGACAAGACATTGAGCTTGCTCCAGCAGGGCTGTGATATTACCTCTGGTCAGTTCCTTAAGGTCACCCAGCTGGATGGCCTGCTGCAGTACCTTCTGTGGGTCTTTCTACCGGCCCCTCAGATGAGACACAAGCTGGTCCTGCCGCCGCCTCCAAAGGTGGACTACCGTGCTTCCTGTTTCTGCCATCGCGAGCTCATCGATATTGGCTATGTCTGCTCCGTTTGTCTTTCGGTGTTCTGCAAATACAGCCCCATTTGCACCACTTGCCAGTGAGTTGAAATACCATTTATTATTGTAAACTCTTTCTCATAATATTTTCCCGTTTCTTAGCACCATTTTCAAGAATCCAGGACCTTTGCCCGTTAAGAGCAAAAAGAAAAAGAAAACCGATAAGCAAATGTAAATGACGCTGTACAGGCAACTGCTCTCCAATGTGATTAGCTTTGTAAATATAGAAATACCACTTCCATTAAAGCCATTTTTAATTATTTAATTCAGAGAAACATATTTTTTTAAACAAATATCGCTCTTTTTTAATTTATAAATTTAGATAACAATCTTTTAAGTATTTCTCGTTATTTTACTAAAATACATGGGTCCGAAATTAGCCGGAAGATAGGGCACCACCATCTGTCCGTACTTGAGACCCTTGGGATGCTCGAACTTGAAGACGTCGCTGAAGAGCGCAGTCTGCTGGCTGAGATCTTTAATAGTAGTCGTGATGTTGTGCTCCGCAAAGACCTTCTGGAGGGCCATGTGCACCACGCCATCATTCTGGATGGGCGACAGCGAGCAGGTGGAGTACACTAGACTGCCGCCCGGTCGCAGCAAACGCAGGCAGTTGGCCAGGATAGCTGCCTGCAGTTCGGGGATGCGCAGACGCTCCTTTATACGCGTCGGCTTAAAGATATTGTTATCCTGCACGTTGACCACGTGACGATCGGTGGTGCATGGAACGTCCACCAGGATCTTGTCGAACTGCTCGTAGCCATCCAGGTTGCGGGCATCGCTCTGGCTGAACAACAGCCGTTTGCCCGCCCAGCGTTCTTTGTAATCAAAGAGGTACTCCTGCATTACCTTGCGCAGCTTGTTGAGGCGGGATTCCTGAATGTCATTGCACACCAATTGATCCACGTGCAGGGTCTGCAGCATGAGCAGGGATTTGCCTCCGGGAGAGGCACAAGCATCCAGTACACGCTCACCAGGCTGCACCTGCAGGAAAAGGGGTGGCAATGCGGAGGCTCCATCCATCATGAAGTGGGAGAGGACGCCAGTGAGGCACTTCTTGGGTCCTTTGAAGTCCGAACAGTTGCCCATCTCATATGTGTAGAGGGACAGGTGCTCCGGGAAGTGGAACGAAGTCTCGGGTTCAATTTTGAGCGGGAAATCCGCGCTAGTTTGGTAGTATTTATAGTGGTCCGATTCGGCCACCCAATCCTCCATGCCCTTGATGCTGTGGGCGGGTATGTACTCGTATAAGCCTCCTGTTCCGAACTGGGGGTCCACCATGCGATGCTCATCCAACTGGACTTCCTCCTCCAGAGCTTTTGTCAAGCTCTGTTCGAAGGGTGCCAGCTCATTGGGTTCCTCCTTCTGTTTATCCTGGGTGTTGTCAAACCTCAATTGCTGCGGCATGGAAACATCCTCCCCAGAACTCGGGTAAATGGAGGCCACTTCGCGTTCCTGTTGCTTCCGCAGCAGGGCATCCAGTTTGCCTTCTATTTCGTGACGAGATTGCCCCTGATTTGGCACTGTTTCACTGCTCCCCTTCAGGCGTTCTTGGGCCAGGTTGATCAAGGACTTCATATTGATGGCCCCGTCCATTTCCAGCATGCTGCACGTCTGTTCTGTATCCCCGAAGTTATTCACCAGGGCGATGTACTTGTGCCGAGTGAGCAATGCCACCCGCATGTTCTTCCACCGGCTGCCGTAAACGGATCCGTAGAAGTCATCGAAGTTATCCATGGCCCGATCGCAATTGTTCTTCTTGTTCTGCAGGACATTCCATCGCCTTTTGGCACCGCTCTTCCATCTCTTTTGCAGCAGGAGAACGTTGCGGATTTTCAGCATTTTTACACAATCAGCTTCAAAATCTAATCAGAAACCGGCAACTGAATTCTTGTAATCATATGTTTTTGTTGACTATCGATTGTTATTTATCGAGCTAATACTATCGCAAAATACAAAACAGATTATTAAATTCAAATTTGGTGATTTAAAAAACAAGCCAAATTCAGCCCAATTTCTAATATAAAGCATATTTAAATTCTCAAAAATAATTTGGAACACTAACATTCCCAGTAATTTTTTTTATAATTATTTGATATTAAGATAAAATCTATTTAGAAGTTGTACAAAATAATTTGAAACAAAATAAACGAATAACGAGAAGACCATTGAGAAGACCATTTTGTAAGCATCCATATAACATTATGACGAAGTCTTATAATAAACAGTTTATATCAATAAAATACTATTAACATCGTTTTTAAATACTATCGTAATTTGAAACCCATTTTCGACAAAATCAAACTTTCCCCCGCATGATTTAAGAAAACTCGAACATTCCACTAAGACATCGCTTTATTTGTAGACAACTTTTGAAATCAAGAGTGTTAAGTACAATAGGCGGGCTGAAGTGTTCATCCGTAGAGGTGTACGGTTACTTAGGGTTATAGCGAACTAAAAACTATCATTTGTGATTGGTATTTACAGTCCAGTGTCGACCATTCCATTAAGAAGCAAACTGTATCCAAAAGTCATCCGAACAAGCTGCAGTTCTTCGAGTTAATTGAGACAGAAAAATCGAGGAGAGGTGGTGGACCTAGCGCTTGGCGGTCAGGTCCTTCAATGGGGTCTTCTCGTCCTTGGCCTCGGGATCCTTGGGCCCCTCTGACTTGTTCCACGGTTGCTCAGAGCCCGATCCGAAAATGACAAAGACCAGGAATTCAATGGCGAACAGGACAATGGTTACTCCGAAAATGATGCGCCAGGCGTCAATGGTTTGCTGGAATATCGAAAAGATCCATTAAAGTTGTGATCAGAATAAGGAAATCTCTGAATATGCTCACATTTCCATGGGTGACATTTCCCACGAAGAGCGGCACCACAATGCCAGGAACTGTAGCCGCCGTGTTGGTCAACGCCACCAGAGTTCCGGCGAAATTGGGTGCAATATCGATGTGGTTGGACAGGAAGCCGGAGAACATGGCACCCATGGCCACAATACCGACGGACATAATCGCCACCGCATCATAGTGACGGCAGCCAATGAAGCAGAGGGCCAGCAGACAAATTCCAGGGATCAATGTGCAAATGGAGGTGGCTGTCTTCCGGGCGAAGGTGGTGCTGATTTTTCCTAAAAAACATTAATGGCAACAAATAAATTAAATATTTTTATATATTGATGAACTCTGCAGCGTGTATATATTTTAATTATTGTAAATATTTTAAGTTATTTGTTAAAAAAATATATTTTACTTTCCTCACACATTAAATAAAAGCTCTCAGCTAGGAAATTATATTAAAAACTATAATTAAATTTAATGTTGAAATAAAGTGCATGATTGCAATAGTCAATTGTTCATCTAATTTAAACAAGTGTTATTTGTTGTAAATTAATCATTGTTAATATTTAAAAATGCTTTTAAGAAACAAATATTCCACTCAAAAAATATATTGACAAATATAATTATAAATTACATTTTTATGGCTATGAAAAAGATTTACATGTCTTTGAATATTTACTTTATACTATA
>JAJJHY010003831.1:6469225-6528270 GCA_021224005.1 Drosophila setifemur | reverse complement strand
GTTTTTTTAATACGTTTTTATTAAAACATGATATTTATTATGAATTCAATAAATAATAGAGAAGAAAAATTTGGAATCCAAAATACATACTTAAATATTTAAACTGCAGAACGAAATGTGTGCATAAATCTTTTAATACGGAAGAAAGATCGAAACTTACCCCTAGATTGAAGGGAATCCAGAACCTTGCCTAGGACAATACTGAAGATAATCATGGGGAAGTAGGGCAGGGCACTCAGAGCAGCATTGCTGGCCACGTTGAACTTCAGGACCTGCTTCATGTAGAACGGAATCTCGATGAGGAACATGTACCAGCCGAAGTTGTTGCAGGTGTGAGCGATCAATATGGCCCAGAAGGGAATCGACTTGAAGACCTTGGCCCATGGGACCGACGGATGGTGCTCCACCTTCTGCTCCGTGCCCAGGGAACTGGTGATCATCTGCCGTTCCTCGGGGCTGATGAAACGCTGCTTCTTGGGGTTGTCCTGCACCAGAATGACCCAGAGCACCATCCAGATGCAGCTGAGACAGCCCATCACATAGAAGACCGACTCCCAGCCCCATTGGGCGGAGAGTACTCCGGCCAGCAGGATGGAGAGAGCGGTTCCCGCCGACGTGCCCACATAGATGATGGTGGACATGACCATGCGTTCGGTGGGCGGAGCCCAGGAGGCGATCATCACATGCATGGCCGGGAAGGAGGCTCCTCCGCCAATGCCCTCCAGCACTCGCATCAGAATCAGTCCGCCGAAGTGCAGATTGGTGAACACAGGAGTCAGCAGGGTGCAGACCACATTGATGGCCACGGAGAAGAGCATCACCCATTTGGCCGAGAAGTTCTCGGCAACATGGGCCAGCGGAATCTGCGACACGAGGTAGCCCCAGAAGTAGCAGCTCAGCAGGGTGCCCTGCAGGGGTTCGCTCCAGTCGAAGGGTCCGTCCTCCACTTTAGCCGCCACACTTGATCCGCCCGGCGGGAGGCATTCCTCCACACCCGACGCAGGCGAGGAGATGTTCGAGATGGTAATAGTCGCAGCGTCGTGGTGAGCCTTGATGGCTGTGTGATTCACCATTGCCACCATGGCCACGCTGAGATTCACCTTCAGGCCGTACACAATGGCCATGCCAATGGATCCCAGGATGGCCAACACATAGCGGGCGGGCACGATTTCTGCATAATGGAGAGGAGTTGATTAATTTCAGATGGAACATATATTAATTTTCATTAATTTACAATTGCATTTTATACATATTTTTTCATTATTAGCTATTAAATTATTATACATTAAAACAAAATTGTATTATAAATGGCTGTCAAATCAAACCAAAAAAATCTCTTTTAAATTGTTTTAAACATATTCAAACAATATGTAATAATAAAAAAAAAAACAATACTTATTTGTTATTATTAATATATTGCATACAACTTGTTTCAATCAAAATGTCATTTTCAATTAGAATTTCCCAATAGCTTTATTAAAAATCCAATTTATATTTGTCAGAATTTTTGGGGCAATTAAATGTTTGTATTTTAATTTTTAGCTGGGCGTGGCATACATTAATTATAAAAACTTATTAATTATTTTTAGCTTTTCCAAAACTGTAAAGTAAACTCAATTTGATTAATGCTCGGATATTGATTGGTCAAATCAATTGTTGCTCGATGAGTTAAATTAATTTTTGATGCGAAATGCTAATGAATACCAATTAGGAAAATTAAGGAATTAGTTCAGAGAATTTGTAATTCCTGGTTTAATAAGGAAACCTAACATTACCGAAAACTGCGTTTAGACATGACACCATTCGGGTGTTGGAACCCAATCACCTGGCCACACACGAGTTCCGACCAAACTTTGACTCTGATTAGTGGCAGTTGGGTAGGGTCAGTATATCGGACCACCGCACGCGCATCGATTCCGGCCCGATTCTAATCCAAACCCTCCTGGAAAGGGGGGCATCATGTCTAACAATTAGGAGCGCACGTTGCGATAAGAGCCGTATAAATATGAGGGTCTTTATTTTCAATTTCACTTTTCACGGCTGTCAGAAGAGGGCCTTCGACGATGGCAACACGCATATTTATGTTTGCTAATTGTTCTACCAATACTGTTTGTACACTTTCTGGGTGTCTGGGAGGTACTCTTATTTAGGGAGCATATACCTATCCTTACAAAACTTAATATTTTATCCTCCATAGATAGGAAAAGTCGTAAAAAACTAGGTCATAATTTGTATATAATATATTGCTTAAGTAAAAATGTTCTCTATCAAAATCACTGCCAAATAATATGAAACTCTTTTTATAATTTAAGCATATATTTTGATCACGTTAAATTTCAAAATAAATACTTTAAATATATTTACTGTATTGCATATAATTTTTGTACTAAAAACGCAAGTAATTTTCAATTCAAATTTAACCATAGCTTTATAGAAATTCCAATATATATTCGTCGAAATTTTCGTGACAATTTAGTCTTTGGATTTTAATTCTGTTATTTCTTATTTCTAGCTGGGTGTGGCCTACTTAAATTATAAAAACAAATTAATTCATATTTATACCCTTGCAGAGGGTATTATAATTTTGACCAGAAGTTTGCAACGCAGTGAAGGAGACATTTCCGACCCTATAAAGTATATATATTCTTGATCAGCATCACCAGCCGAGTCGATCTAGCCATGTCCGTCTGTCCGTCTGTCTGTCCGTCTGTCCGTCTGTCTGTCCGTCTGTCGGTTGCTATGTAAACTAGTCCCTCAGTTTTAAAGCTATCAGGCTGAAACTTGGCACCGACCCTTCAATCTGTTGCAGTTAGTATATAAGTCGGAACGGTCGGAATCGGAACACTACATCACATAGCTGCCATAGGAACGATTGGGAAAAAGTGCCAAAATTTCCCCATTTTTTAAAATAATTTATTTATTTCTTGGAAAACTCTATTTAATAGCAATTTTAACATATCCTAAAAGTTTCATTAAAATCGGACTACTATATCCTATAGCTGCCATAGGAACTATGGGTAAAAATGGGTCATTAAGCATAACTCTGGTGTTTTTCAAGACAATTAATTCATTCTTGATAAAAACAGTTTTCATAGACAGTAAAGCCTTTTTAGAAATTTAAAAACCCAAAAATCGGATTACTATATCCTATAGCTGCCATACAAACGATTGAACGGTTTAAAAGCAACTAGCCTGCAAGGGTATTCTAAGCTTCGGGTACCGAAGCTAGCCTTCCTTTCTTGTTTTTATTAAGAACATCCAGATTGGTGGTTCTTAGTTTGCGCTCATTTTAAAGAAGAGTATCCTTATATCGTGGTAAAATTTGTTCTTCCCATCTTACGATTAATCTTTATTTGTCTTGACTAAAGCGATGGAAAATATCAATATCTGACAAAAAAGTGTGTGTTCATGGCGGTGCTAGACTTATTTGTTTGTTCGATTGGGTGAGGCCCGGTGGTAAAGCTCAAGTGCTTGGGTTAATCTTTGAAGTGCTATAATAAGAACTGATCCTGGATAATTTCTGCATTGAACTTGGTCATTGCTTGTTCATTGCATTTGGTATTAAACTGTGTGAAATATTTAGCTGTAGGTTGATGAAATAATCAAGCATTATAAAAAGTTGTTTAATTATTTCCCAAAATGAAACTGACTAATTTGATAAGAACTTTTTTTTAAACAAAGCGATTGGGGGTTGTGTGTTTATCATACAACTCAAGCCCAGACTGGCGGGAATATTTTGTTTATCAATGCCCGAGGAGATTCATAATATTTATGCATAGTTTCATTTGAGTAAACATCGTTCTTTACGCATTCAAACATGACAACTTTTGCTGATTTTGTTGGGATAGGCTGCCCATGAGATATCTAGAATGCCGCGCCGGTTCGTCTTGTTTGGAATACATCTACATAGACCGAGTGGCTATATGCTAATAGTGTTTAGGCGAGTATCTTCGACTTCCATTCGACCTTTCCCGGACAGCAGTCCCTGGGCATAAAAACGCCAACGCCAAATCAAATTTTTTTGTGTTTTCATGGCGTGGGCGAGAATCTAAAAAAAGCCACAGCAACCTAAACATAAAGGATATGGCGCAAACACAAACGCTCGCGCACACACACTAGCACAGGGGACCCAGGAAGATTTCTGGGACTCACGCACACGAACGACCTTTGTGCCGGCTTTGAGGTCAAAGTTGTATCTTGGCCTTGCACATTTCGGGTATTTTGAAATTCGCATTTCACACATATTCAGAGGGCTTTCATCACGCGCCGACCCACTTGTTGCACTTGCACACTTCTCGAATGATGATGCATCTGACGGATGCAATCTCGAAACCGAAACAGATGGAACCAATCCTCATCCTCATCCCCGCCCTCCCCCTTTTCCTACGACACTTACTGCCCAATATGCTGCCCTTGGCTGCCACTTCGTCCGGCATCTTTGAGATACAAATGCGCTGTCCAGAGCCCGGAAAATGTGAATTGTTAATGCAAACAGATGGGAATAGGTACTCCGGCGGATTGTCAAAACGGATACCGAATTAGAAACCGATTCAGACACGTGCGTTTCCACAGAAGGTTGCTCACCAACTGAAGCGGCTAGCTGGAACACTCTTTGCTTTTTGTGCGTCGTCGACGTCCCCCCCGAAAAATATTTCATTCGCTTGGAGAACAGGCTGTAGCTGTAGCTGTAGCGCTGTGTCGTATCTGTATCTGTGTTCTCGGGCCGCTACTGTGGTGGTGGGTCTCGCATTTTTGGGATCTTGTTCTCCGGCCGAGTGGCTTGCCTGTCGCATGTCGCCTGCCGCCTGCCGCGTAGTTAGATTCCATAACTTCGTTTTGCCTTCGTTACTGGGGCTCGGAATTCATTCGTCTACGTGCTTGATATCTTGGTCATTTCCCCATCCAAATGTGCCTCATACCGGTATGCCTCACCCATCCGTAAATTTCGTTTACATTTCAAACGATTGCATCGTCACCCTGGGGTTGAAGTCTTCGCTGCACGGGTAAATGTCCCGGCTAACTTGGCTTTTTACACATTCCAAATATATTTGGTTATTCCTGGTTTTTACACACGCGCCCACGCACTAGCCAAGCATATCAATAAGCCTTGTGTCTGGGCCAATTTTGAAACTCTTCATGAATGAAAAAGACATAACAATTTGGGCATTTTATTTATGTGCGATTTTAGCAGCATATCAATTTAATTTGTATCACACTTTTCAGACGTCAAAGTATTCATTCACAACTGTTTCGAAAATGTTGTTTGATAATTTACATTAATTTAAGACAACCAATTCTGCTTGACAAAATAAATAATTTAAAGGATTTTCTCTTTAGTTTCATAGGTAATTTAAATTCAATTTATATTTTTATCTATCAATTTTTTTTGAGGGTCTAAAATCCATAGTATTAAAATTGTCCAATCCCAAGAGAGAAAGATACAAAATATATGGACATGAGATTCTTCCGTATGATATTGTATAATATATATATAAAGCGTTTATTAAACATGCAAAACGCGTGCATAAAATTAGTATGAACTAAACCGATCATAACTAAGCCCAATCATATGAATCAAATACGTTTTGTTGAGCAGTTTTTATTTTCATTTGATTCACATTGTGATTGTTTTATACGTCTGCTTCCAAAATGTATTAGTATAATGAATTTCTTATTTAGGGTGTTAATTAACGCCAATCTTAAAGTGTTTCAAACTGTTGGATCTCATGATGAAAGGTGCGAAATCGTGTTGCCCGTGTGGGGGGAATTTCTAAAACAAATGTTTCCCCTTCAAAAATTCGAATGAGAGAAGAGAATAGCATTTATTATTATGAGGATAAAATTTACGGAATTTAATGTTTATCCCCAATTTCCATTTATTTCTTGAATTCAAATTTTGTTAAATACTTCTTCAGGCTTTTCTTTACGGTCATTGCTCATTAGTTGATGAAATATGTAAATTCCCTCCAGCTATCTACTCGCGTTGGTTCCTAATCTTGCCCGTATCCAGCTCCTCCCTCACAATTTCTCCTGCTTCAGGCTCTACTGCTTCTGCACTCGTTATCCATCTGTACACACTCCATACATATTAATGTTTCTCTTTTTTTTTTTGCAGCTTTTGTTGTTGTTGGTATTCATTCAGTTTTCCCTGGCCATATGGAAAATAGGAAAACAAAAGGCGATTGAAAATATCCACTGCATTCTGCAATGGAAAAATGGGTACAATGTTGGCTTGGAATTTTGATTGCAAATGAATCTGTTAGTAACCCATTTTTAAAGGATAAGAAATACATTAAAACAATTTTTATGTTGCAAGCTTTAAACCAGAAATATATATAAATAATATGTTTTGAGAAATATGGTTTTAATCCATTTTTTTCTTCCAATTTTTCAATTTTGATAACGAAGAAACGAAGGTCATATTTTTAAATATTTTATTTAAAACCTTTTAAAAATGAAAGCCCTTCAAATATGTTATCTCCATCCCTTAATATAGGGCAAATTTCAGTCAGCTAAACCAAGACTCAATGCTTCCCTCAAATAAATTAATGTTGGAGTACAAATGCATTTAAAGTATCTGGCGAATGTAATTCAATGTGTTTTGTTTAGTTTCCCTACTGTTTGTTATATTGTTTATGGCCGACATGGGTCCCGGTGGTGTTTGCATAAAGTTTGGACCTCATCAAGCGTCCGGACCAGAAGTTTTTTTTGTTTTTCCTGGCCACAATAGAGAGACTTCATGGCTGCTTGGCTATCTGGCCATCTCTGATGGACATGCCCATGGAGGGAGCCATTCGGATTTGCATGGAACATTAAAGAAGCACTATACGAGTACGAATTGCTCTCTAGCCTAGAACGGGGGGCTCTGGAATCTCCGTCGATGAGGATGATGATGATGATGATGAAACTGGAAACTGAATTTCGGTTGATGTCAACGCGTGTGCGGAGGCCAATTGGTTTTTATTGAATTTTCGGCACTCACTTCGATGGATTGGCCTGTCTCTGGTCTTCCGCTTGGTGTATTCAATGGTTAATTGGCTTTCATTGAATTGTCTCCCAATTTTCAATTTCAATTATTTAACTTTAACTTTCCGTCGATTCGCTTGGCAACAAAACGTGGAAAAAAGACAATTATTTTTATGACTTTTTCATTGAGTGGATGTTACTGCGCCATTTCTGGCATCTGAATGGCGCCCTTCAAAATGTATCCGAAACCTGATTCCTGATTGTACTGATTCCCCTTGGAAAATTGTGTGTATTTCTCAATATCTTTCAAATAGGTTTTCAGGTCAATAGCCTCCGCTTAAGCCCCAAAAAGAACCCATATTTCGTTGGTTTCCAAACCAAAGATATATATATTTTATTTAAATCAGTAAATCAGTTGCTCGTAAATAAATATATTTTCAAATTAAGCTCGCGTTAAAGAACTTAAGGCGTAAATTAAAGGCCGAAAAGTGTAGGTGTATATATGTATGTGAAAATATTTTATAGTTAATTGAGTGTTTAAATATATATATATTTCATATTGTATTGTATACACACACACATATACGCAATTGATGCACTTTAAATACTCTGTAGTTATGTTTACTTCTGTATAAGTTATATAATTTATTCGTTACCATATATTCCATATTCCATAGTATAGTACATATGTATATTTGATTATTACCAAAAAACAGTCAGACAATTTCATTCAAATTAAATGTACGCCTCTCATCAGCTCCGTTCGTCATAGAATATTTAAAATATTAATGCCTGAACCACTTGTTAAATTTTGACAAATACTTGTACATATCTTTGCATATTGTATACATATATATATATATATATATAATAATAATAATATAATTATACCAATACATTTGGCTGCGGATATTCAGTATTTCAGTTAGCATAGACTCGTGTAGGTACGATTAAAATCCTCATCAAATGTCCGATCGATCAGCATAAAAGTAGTGTTCGCTCCATATAGCACAGTGTAGGTGGGGGCTTGGAGCTCGATGTCCAGTGCTCCAATCCGAAACGTCTTTGGAAGTAATAGGTTCTATGTTAAAGCAGGTTAGCCGACACTTTCGTCGCATATGAGCTCGATTAAGATTGATATATTGAAAAGTTTTCCTCTCGTTTTTTTTTTTTTGTTTGTTGTTCCTTTGTACTAGTCGGGAAGCCTCTAGTTCGATAAAAGTATTTCACAAGTAGATACTGATAGTTTCCGTTTCCGTTTGATTCTAGTAATTGTACATTTAGTTGCCATAGACACTGAGTTCACGCATAGGTTTAGGTATAGGTATAGGTATAGTTGTAGGTGTACTGGATTATGTTGCCCAGGCTTGGCGGGGCACACTCGTGGATCCCTTCTCCATAATCTAAACACACTGATTTGATTATGTTCGCGACGTATCGTACTTATGTTTCATATGCATATAACAATAATTTAATTCTTGTTAGTTGGTTTTTTTTAAAATTGAAGTTCTACGTAAAAATTGCACTCGAGTTGACATTGACTCTATCGCTTTACAATAATTGAAATGGAAATTTGGATATTTGGTTTTCCTTATTTTTGGTTTTCGTGTTACTTGGATTATGTTTAATGTTTATGTTTATGTTCAACGAAACAACTAAAAAATACTCCTCGGGGGCCACCGGTCAATCATAAACAACTATAAACTACCGCCTGCGATTGGATATCTAGAAGTATTTCTCTCCCTTATAGCTGGATCCACGATCGGCATTCACTTCGTTCATGAATTGGTTCTGGCTGATCGATCGCTTCTTCCTGGCCACCATATATCGCTGCTTCGATGATCCAAAATCTGCGCAAGGATTTGACACATTTTGAAATATATAGTTTTTCTATGTTCTCGAAATAATTCCCAACTTACGACTGACTCCATTGTACTTGTGCTGGCGGGGCACGTACTCGTATTTGGGCATCACCTGGTTCTGGGCATCCATTGGCATTCCATAGTAGTCAACCAGAGCGGGTTGGGCCTGCACGGGGCTGTCCAGCCAAGTGCCCGGTGGCATATACTCCATATCATCGGACGATATCATTGGCACTGGCCCAGAGCTCTCCACATCGGTTTCCTTTCGCGCCCGTTCACCGGCTTCCACCAAAGCGACCAAAGCCAACATATCAGCGGGATTCAATTGGGTTGTGTCACGTTTCAGGCTGAAATTTATAAAAAAAAATGAATATATATTAGGAATATGGAAAGTAGGTACTTAATATTATAAACTCTAAAGAATTGTATTTAAAAACCCACAAAATTTTTAAACAAAAATTGATTAGAAACTAAATTGCAATATTTGTTATATAATTATTACTAACCAACCCTAAAATCGCATCATCTTTATCTTTACTAACACAAAAGCAAAGGAATTTTCTTTCAATTCAATTTGCTTGACATGTGCATCACTCATACGCCATGTTGTCCTTGCCACATTGACTTATGTAAAACCCTTTTGGGTGGAGCACATTGGAAGCGATTACAAAGAGGTTGCACAACTCTATTGAGTTATGCACCATTATGCACACTCACCGCATATCGTTGAAGCGTCGGAACTTTTCGCTGTTATAGCCGCTGTTGGCCCCATTTCCCGCACTGTTGGCCAACTTGTAGTAGAGGCCACGTTTATTCCGCTCGTCCGCGTTGTAATTCCTGTTGGCATAAGTCAGCGGCACCGACAGAGGAATGCTCTCCAGGTAGGCTTCGGCATTCAGTAGATTCTGGAGGTTATCGTAGGCCTTGTTCCTAGCGTTTGAACCGCTCACTAAGGAAAAGAAGGGATTTTGCTTTATCAAGTATCTATCTTTAATAGAAGCATCTTAAAAATGTTCTTTATTTATTTAAATAAAATATTTAATACCAGATGAAAAAAATATGGACCTATAATTATTTATCTCTTAAATTAATTTATGAATTGGTTTCGGCATTTATCATTGTTAGTTGACTTCGAAAATATTTGGTGATTTCAATTTTCAAAAATTTCTTTAACTTTTCTTTATAGAACATTTGTGTAGCCAAGAAAAAATATTTTTATAGTATAAAATTTATATCTTTACCCAGACAACAATTAAAATTTCCCTATAAAAATGATTCTCAGAAAAATCGTTGTAGAATTTTACATTATAGATTTCCAACAAACAAGAACAAAAATTACAGAGATAAATTCTCTCCCCCTCTTAATGCTAAATGTTCTAGGAAATGCATACCATAAATGCTGAAGGACTAAAACAACGACTTACCTCTTCGCTCCGGCACGTAGTCATCGATATCCTGAAGATCTCGCTCCCCATAGCTGACTGGAACCGCTGCCTCGTAGTCATCCGACCAAACGCCACTGGGCACATCGCTACCGTAGTCCGACACGCTGCTAGGGGCCAAGTACGGGTTGTACTCGTAGTTGATGCCTCGCTTGCGCATCGTGGAGCTGGCCACCGCCTCCTCCAGCGCAGTGGGCTCCTCCTGCAGCTGTTGGCTGTTCTGGGCGGCAGCGGCCACTGCGGCGAGGATCTCCTCGTTGCTGGGCAGGGCATAGACCCCGGCTGGCACCTGTTGCTGCTGGCTGGAGTCGCTTCTGCTGGGATTGCTCCTGGCGGGGGAATTGCTGAACGTGGCCGGGACAATTTCCGGACTCGACTTCTTGTCCGCCGACAACCCGGAGCCTACATCCTCCGAACGTTTCACTAGAAAGGACAGAACACAGGAATGGGAGACACAAATTGAAATTGAAATTGAAATTTTCCATTGCCTGCGTTCGGGCACTCTAATTTTCCATTTCGCATTTCGCATTTCCCTGGGCTGATTCGATAAATTTCGCTAAGTGACCGCAAAACCAATTAGCCACCGTCCACCAACGAGTTCCATAATTGTTTTATACACTCGAACATATTTCTCGGTCGACGCTAATTGCTTTTAGTGCCCTGGCAGCCGGCTTTATGTTTATGCAATCCCTATGGAATGAAACCTCCAGCTGGGACCCTTGCCCATGTCCCCCGATTGACCTTATTAATTCTAATCACATTTGCCGCTGGGGCCACCTACCAATCTCCCAATCGAAAGGGGTTCCTTACGCAACAGCTGGCCCGCTAATTGGTTGGATTTAATTCCAGCAGCTTAGCTCCTCCGCATCTGGAATCGGATGATAATCAAGTGCTGGCTGCCGGTAATTAAGCCCCAGTTAGCACTTGACATGAGCCCACCACATGGTGCTCCAACTTTAAAGCCAAGATCAGGTGGACCAGGCATCAGGCGTGACAAAAACTCGGGTTAGCTTTTGGCAACTTTCCGCAAATTAATTATACTTATATCTTTTTTTTTTTTGGGGGGGTTTTTTTTGTTCTCGTTTTCTTTTCGGGTAACATCAACTCTGGCTTATCTATTTTGGCCGATTATTCGGAAAAACGATATCAGGGTTAGTGCTTTTGAGACTGATACCCAAATGGTTATGATTTATATAGCCCAAATGATTAATAAATGTGTTATTGACTTGTGACAATTGGCTGGGGCCCATCAGGTGGTAATAGATCCGGCTGGCAATCAGGAAATGATAACTCCGAAAAAGAGCCAAATCATTGGAGGGGATTCTATATGAATAATATCCATTATCTTTCTAAAACAATCATAGGTAATAAAGTGGCTATTCAGCTGTTAGAGGGGAGTAACTAAATTCAAGAAAATAAACTTCTACTCTCATTCAAAATAAAGCTCATCAATGGTATTCCATGATGGCACCATTATCTAAGAGTAACCCCCTGAATTTTTGATTAAATAATTTGACCGTCTCCTCTGGTGAAATCTCCATAAATAAACATTTTCTGAAAGTGGATGACTCATTATCCCCCAATGGGGGGACGCATTTGCCTTGCAAACGGAGTTCTTTCCAAGAAACAAGGAACCCGTTCTATGAAATACGAGCTGTGCGGTATAAAAATATACTTTTAATGCAACACAGTTTATGGATTACACCGTAACCCAGTTTACAAACCCCCCGAGTCCTTGGACAACTAGCGATTCCAGAAACTCTCTCGCTGAATAATTCCCAGTTCCAAGAAGCCCTGCCTTCGCCGGCCATCAAATGGATTTATATGTAGCAAAGGTCCTGCTCTCTGATGTCCATCAAAATGCCAGAGTCGGGGGCTCCTGCTTACAGAGTGCTCACATAAATAAATAAAAACAACAAGAAATTTCCCTGCTCTGACGTCGGCCTCGTCGCTTTTTTTTTTGTTTTCTATTTCGTTTGCGTTTTCCTTTTTTGTTTTTTGTTTTTGTTTTTTTTTTTGTTTTTTGTGTAGGTACACATATAAACTTTGTTCCTGAGCCCACATCAGAGTGTTCACCGAACTGTAAAAGTATCAACAAGTTGTTTGCTCTCCACCCAAATACATGCGCAGAGATTAGGCTGGGGCGGTGGTGTGTGGTATGTGGATATGTGGGTGTTGGCCGGGTCCTGGGCCAGCAGCTGTTCACAAAGCCGATCCGAGCAGCCGCTGACAACGCGACATGAACATGAACACAATTAACGCCATGGCCAAGTGCGTCGACAGCCTTGGGCTCGTTCTCCAGCCCCAGTACCAGCACCAGCCCCAGCCCCAGCACCAGCACCAGCACCAGCACCAGGAGCAGCTCCTTCAGAAATAACTTAATAACAGCGGCATATGGAACAATTTGTGCCAGCGCCGTGGGATGGAAATGCGGTTGCGGCCCGGGGATTAATGGGAGCCTGCGGTTGTGGCTCTGGGAGTGGGACGTGGACTCGTACTGGTACTTGTACTGGTACCGGGGTGCTGGGATATAGGTGTATAGGTATAGGTGCTGGGATCGGATCACTGCTGGGTCCTTTCCCTGAATATTTCATGTCCTGCCGATGAGTGACAGGCTCGGCCCGGCCCGGCCCGGCCATTGCTTTCATAAATATTTAATGTGCACACTTGACTGCCGCCGCCGCCGCTGCTGGTGCGTAAATTAAACGCCCGCCACTGGGGTGGACCCTGTTCTTGCCTTTGGTTTTGCATTTTAAAGAGTGTCAAGAGTGCCCAACAGCTGGCAGGCTCTGCCTGTTTGACTTTGTCATTAAGCTGTCATGTGTAATATAATAAACAGCCGGCGGATGGGTGGCATTCCATATTCCATGCCAGCAGAGGGACTTAATAAATCTATTTACGGGGCAAATCTATTTGGGGCTTCCCAATCCCTAGAGATTTGTAAAGTACGGATAAGGCATTTGCCTTGGAGTATGCAATGGAAAACGTATGTTATGTCTAAAATGTATATTTAATAAGTTTATAAATGACTTCTCCCCCTTAGCTGAGTTTAATTTTCAAATTGCAGATACTTAAGATTAGAAAAATCGATACTATCTATTGTACATATACCTTTGAAGGACTTCAGCTGTGGCAGTTGCAGTTCCCTATAAATAATTAAAATTCTGAATTGCGTGCATCTGGCGGATGTAATATTACATATCTACAAATGCTATGGAAAAAAGTAATGGAAAATATATACTCTAAAGTAGTTTTACAAATCCCTCTTTTTATTGCATAACCTTTTTTGTGCCGCATTTTTAATATTCCCCATTTTTCAGGCCAGTTGTCCACCCCAAATCCAATCAACTAATTTTTTGTTAAAGGACCTGCGTTTGACATTTTAATGTGGCCGCCTTTGGCTGAGGGCGATTGACATTTGAGCCAAAGCCAGCTTGTTTTTTGGCCTTTGTTTCTGCGGCTTTTGGCCCTCACACTCGGCCGCATTCCAAATTCGAACCGAGAAAAATCAAAAAATAACCAGCCAACGGGAAATATGAATGAAAAGCCTAATAGCTCGAGTTCGCTTCAAACTCAAGGCCTGAATCCTGCGGTGCTGTTGGGTTTTTGCTTGGGTGGGTGGTGGCTTAACTTGGCCTAAGATGTGGTGAATGGCGATGCTAGGCCATAACGTGGCGAGTGGCGCCAGGCGAGCAGAAAGGGCTGGGAGCCCAGAAGGGGGCTAAAAACTTTTGCTTAACTCGCAGTCTAAAAATAGAAATGAAATCGCGCGCACGTACGCACCTACACATAGCGAGTGGGCGTGTGTGTGAGTGTGTGTGTGAGAGTATGATGTATTGGTATGTGTGCACAAAGGAGGCTGGCCGCCATTTTGTACTGCGACCGCCTACGCGATGTTTAACTGCGATATACTCGTGTGTGTGTGTGTGTGTGTGGTGCGCTACATATGTAGTTAGATGCACAGAAAGAAGAATCCCAATGATTACTGAGTCCTTATTTTAAAAAAGGTTCTGCCTAAAGAAAACTAAAGAATTTCTAAAGAATATAATATAATTTGTAATGTATGTGTATACATAATTAAAATCGTTTTTCTTCTCGTTTTAAGAGAAATTTGTCTGGATCTAGACTGCATTTTTACTATCTTGTAATAAACTCAACGAGATCTTCCATTAATGAATTCATATTTAATGCCCTTTAAAATGTAATCCTTCATAAAAAAGATTACATTGAATGCTGTGTGTTTTGATATTTCAAAATCGATATTTCCCAACTCTAAATAAATTATATAACAATATCTGTTCTGCCCAAAAAATTTGTTTTTATGGCAATCTATGAATAAATGTTTTACACAGAATAAGGGATATATATTCTGTAAACAAATTGGAAATTTCCAAATCGTTCTATTCTAACACAAACTAGAAATGATGACAATTTGTTCGAGTTTATCCTGTATTAAATTTCATTCGGGAATCTATGAATTAATATTGCAATCCTTAAAACATGATTCCTTATAAAAATCAAATGATATTGTGGATAAATGTGAATTTAAAGAATAATTCAACAGCTACGAGTTTGTATGCTTAATTATTTACAATTACAAAGTGGTTCGTAAAGTGTATTTATTTCATTAACTTTACCTTTATTTTAGTTTATATATTCACTGATTAAAACAAATTTTTTCCAGTGTACAGATAGTAATGATTCACTAAGCCTGTGTAGAAACAACAACCGCAGGATGGAAATTTGTGAAAACGTGCAGAAAGAGTGGGGCGCAAGGGATGTGGACGGAGGAGCGGGGGAGCGGGTGAGGGGGTGTGAAAGAGAGGAATGGGGTGAGAGAGCGAGACAAGACAGCGACAGCTGTCGTCCTGGCACAAAACACCTACGCAATTTCCTGGAAAACGGCAAACTGCGAACGGCGAGCGGCGAGCGGCGAAAGAGGCGACGGGAAATGGGAAATGGAAAATGCTAAATGAGATGAGCCCCAAGATGGAGCCACTCAAGCGGATGGACCCGAAACTGAGGCGCAATCAGAAGCACATACACAGCAAAAATCTAATTATTTCAGCAACAATCAGACTATATTCAACGAAGTAATACTAACAGATGCATGTAACATGTAAAACATTGAGTTTTCTATTATTAAAGTAATACTTCTTTTAAACAATCACTTTTTCATTTACTTGACTTTTCACTAGCTGTTCGCAAAGGGCTTGGGCAGATTTCTTTCGGTGTAGATAAACACCCACGCATTCACATCCGAACCGAACGGAACATACATAAGTAGATTTCGCCTGGGGCCGAAACTGGCATTTTTCAAAACTTGAAATTTCTCAATGACCTTTAGCATTAACTGCGACGAGTGTGGGCGGTGGCAACACGCCCACGTTTCCGCACTCCCGAACCTTGCCACCTGGACTCACCTGCCGCCGGCTGTTGCTGCTCCTGCTGCTGCTGCTGCTGCTGTTGCTTCTGCTGCCCCTGCAGCTTCTCTAGCTGTTGCTGCTGCTCCAATTGCTGCTGCTGCTGGAGCTGGAGCTTGTGGCTGGCACTGGTCGAGAGCTCCGTGTTCTGGGCGAGCACGGAGGTGGGCACGGCCCCGATCTCGACCAGAAGCAGCTGGCTGAGGCACAGGAACAGTGCCAGCTGCAGCCAGGGATTGCTGTGGCTCCGCATATGGATCATATTGAATCGACGACGGTGACCCTTGATTCTGGACTGGGAAGTCAAATCCTGGCGACTCCTTCCTAGCTTCTGCTACTGCTCAGAGCTCACAAGTGTTCAGAGGTTCGCGCCCTTCGACTGTTCTGAATGAACTGACGTCCCAGCGCCGCAGTGCAACAGTTTTTAACGTACTGGCTCCGACTCCGTGCCGTGCCATTAGCCGTGTTTGCAGACCCAGTCCCGGTGGCCAGCCATCTCNNNCCCCCCCCTGGCTCCGAGTCGGTCTGCACACAACCTACGTCACTGTCATTGATAAGAATTGAGGAGCCTGCTTACGCAGTTCCACAGCTCGGGCAGGCAGTCCGCCTCCACTGGGCATGCGCCGGATCTGCACGGAACTCAACTGCGCCATGCTTTCGTCGTGTCACAGCAGACATGGCCTATGCCTGAGTGACACTGAACGATGGCAGACATTATTACGATTGCATATAATATTACGTAAGAAATAATGTGCACCCCTCTGTCGAGGTTTTTACAAACTCATCCGGAACACAATGAGGGTCACATCTGCGACCCTAGAAAGTATATAGATTTTACTATAACCTACTACAACCTACTATAGTCTCTCTGCTTGGACGAAATACAAGCACTATATTCTGAAGCTGATAGCAATTAATTTCTTTTATTAATTTTTGGGAAGATTAAGTTTACTTAAGTAAATTAAAAAATGTAATAAGCAATATACTCGTAATATTGTTGTCATAGGAAGGATTGGGTTAAATTTGAATAATTCTTTCCCTATTCGTTATTATTTCGTGTTTTGTTTTAAAATCTGCACGTCAATCTCATTTAACATTTATTTAGCTATATTTGCTTAAAAAAACTTTTAAATATACTTTAACGCAATATTTTTTGTTTAAAAAAAGAAAACGCGTATAGTTCAAGAACTCAAAAAAATAACTTCCATAAAAAAAAACGTACATATGAATAAAATAAAATATAAAAATTTCGTTCCATTAAATACGATTTGAAATCAAATATTTTTTAAGTATATATGTTACTATTATATATGTATACATATTAATACCCTTGCAGAGAGTATTACAATTTTGAACAGAAAGGGAAAGAGGCATCTCCGATCATATTAAGCATATATACGAGTATATTCTTGATCAGCATAAGCAGCGGAGTCGGTCTAGCCATGTCCATCTCTCTATATTGTGTAGTATATCAAATTGAACAAATTGCTGAATAGGGATAATGTTTATCGCTTTTAACGCTGAGTCAGTACAAAACAACATTTGTTTAGCTTTGTTCATTGGAATTCCGTCAGTTTCCTGGTGGACTTGGAGTGGATCGCCCAGAAATTTTAAAAATGCTACCGCCGAGATGGAGCTTTATCTACATATTTTTCCTCATCGGACCTGCCCACCAAAGCCAGGATACCCAGGAGAACATAATGACCATGAAAGGATTCAACAACAGTCTGGGAACCTTCGTGGAATACGAAGGACGGGCATCTTTGGCCATGGAGGATTGGACCATCTTAGCTAGCTTCAATATGGAAATACTTCATCAGGAGATCGAAACCTTTCTACAAGTCTACAAAACATTCGAAGTTTGGTGCTCAAAATGGTTGTGCCCCTTCTTTCTTAAGCCTGATCTGGTGGAATTCAAGGGCAGCACCCTGTATGATGGTCTGCTTAGAAAGATGGATCCTCTGGACTTACGGTTTCCACCATCTGCTGATGAGATTGAAAAATTGCTAATGGGAAAAACCTCCGTGATCAATAGTAGAATGAATGTAATCAAAGGTTCAGAGTGGGATTTGAAGGATCGCATGAATCGACTCCAGTTCGATATTAAAGAGGCTGTTAATTCTTCCAATTATGATAATGGGCACATCTTGCTGAACCAACTCGATCTTCTGGCTGGTCATATTAAGCGGTCCGAGGATGCAATTCTGGATGCTGTGACTGCCGCCCTTGCGGGGCGACTTAGTCCTCGGATCCTTTCAGTCCAACAACTGGAAACGGAAATCACAAGGATTCAGGCGCATCTTCCGCCAGCTCGTCGACTGTCATTCCATCATTCCACGATCTCGGATGTTTATCGACTAGCCACTGTTTCCGCTCAACTAATGGACAATTATATCATCTTCAAAATCATGGTGCCCCTAATCGATGTGGGGCTGTTCAATATCTATCGTTTAACGCCTATTCCCCGAGTGCTTGAAAATGGAAAGATCGAACTTATTGATACGGAAGCGCCACTTGTGGCTATCAATGATCACCAGGACAGGTATTTTCCACTCCAAAACCTTGATGATTGCACCGAGTTGGGGCAAGAACGTTTCATCTGTAGGAATCGTCAGATTACTTACGGCAAAGGCGATGCCAGTTGTCCGTGTGCCCTGGCTGCTATACGGAATCAATCATCTGGTGAATGCAATCTTCGCCGTCTACATCAGAATTCTATTTGGACTCCGCTCCTCGCACCAAACTCTTGGATGGTGACCCTCACCAAAGAACTTACATTAGTAGGTGTCTGTTTCGGTGATCGACAGGAACTTATAATCAACGGGAGTGGTATCCTTAGCATCCGCAGTGACTGCGTCGTTAAGAGTTCAGATGTTGGGCTTCAAGGGAAACCCCAGCTGAGGAAAGCCTCAAAGGTCGGCTACGCATCCATGCATTCAACAAATGAAACATGTGATTATAATTGTTTGCGTCAACATCGGGAGGTTATGGTTCCGATAGCCATAATCGCAGGAGGTTCATCAATTGTGCTTATTGTCATCTTCATCTTCGTCCTGGCCTGGTTCTATTACTCCTATCGTAAATGGCAAGTTGTGCAGAAAGCAGATCCCGTCAACGATATGGAATGTTCTCAGGGGACCGATAGGGAAACCACAACCAGTAATCTTCCTCTTTTGGAGAAACCATCTGCTTGAATTCACATTGCGTGAAAATTATTATACTTACAGCTTGGAACTCTTTTCCTGTACTTAGATTTACCATAACATACTGGAAGCCATCAAGAAAACTATACATCCATTAAAAATCAACGACTCCTCCTTACTAATCCATTAACCCGAAATCTGCAACCCATAAAGGCGAGGTAATTTGTGATCTATTGTTTCGATTATAATACAGGTTTATTTGTTTGTTTGTTAAATTGCAATAAATATTAGTTACTCTCTTCATTTACAAGTCGTAAGTCTCAAGGCTTCCGTTAAGGTTACATTTTCTTTGCACTGCGAAGTTTGGAAAATCTGGGCCAAGGGCAGGGACTGCTAGCAGTATGGATGGGGACCGTGCACGGAGTGCTCTATGGTACAATTGCATTGTGGCCTTCGTTTACAATAAGAACTACAATTTGTCATCTACTACAAGGAAAACATTGCCAATTAATAACTAGTTACAGCGCTCTCACCCGCGCATTGCACTTTGTGTGAGGGTTAGTTTTTGTTTCAGTTTCAGTTTCAGTTGCCGTCTGTGTGTGAAATAAAGCTTTATGCGTTGGAAAAATAAGAAAAGCATATCGAGGATGTGCAGGCCAGCCTACTTGGCATTTTCCAGCACCTGCATTATGTGCTTGGAGACCTGCGCCGTGGCCTCGGCGGCATTGGGGATGAGGAAGCGGTCCATGTCAGTGATGAGCAGTCCGTCGCCGTCGGGAAAGCCGTACTTAAAGGTGATCAGGTCGCGGTGACGCTTCTTGGCCGTGATCTTCACGATGCTGGCCAGCGGGCGGCGCACCATGATTTGCGCCTGGCCACGGCCCAGCTCTCGGAGCACCACCAGCTGGCCGGGCGTGATGATTAGGTGGCTGTCGTACATGTATCCGCTCATGTGCACCTCCTGGCACTTGAACGCATTGATGATGTCCGCCGTCTTGAAGTACTGGTTCAGATTCACGATCTCCTTGCCGTCTCCAGTCAGCTGGGGCTCATCCCGCTCCGCCGGCCCATCGATAGCTTCTTCGTTCTCGTCGTCAATGCTGAAGACGGGCGCCACGTTGCGGTAGCGCTTCCCGTTCCGGTCTTTGGCACTCACATGCCGTTCTTGGGACGGCGCCGCCTGCGCCCCATTGCCATTGGAATTGGAGCCGCTGGGTGCAGCACCACCGTTTGCACTCGGGTTCACAATGATGTCCAACAGTTTGCCTTTCATCTCCGCCGATTTTGACTTCATGGCGGCAGAGAACTTGCTGAACAGGTCCGTGGACGAGGGCCCAGTGGATATTTTTGCCGGCGCGGATTTTGTCTATGGAGAGGGGAATTAAGAGTTAATAATAATAAAGATTATAATAACCTCTGCAAGGTTGTACAAAACAATCTTCTTTCCACTTTGATAGTCACCTGCTGAACATTGTGCTGCAGGCAGACGAGGCACTTGCGCGGATTGTGATCCTCGAGGCAGTCGGCCATGTGGTCGCCGAAGTAGTCGTGGATGGAGGCGTAGCCGCCGGTCAGCAGCGAGACATAGTGGGTGTTTTTCTGCAGGAACGAGGCCACCACCATGTGCGTGTACTGGTCCTCCTCGACGCGGCCGCTGCCCATAAAGCAGAGATGCTCGCCCCCAGCATTCGAATTGGCTTCAATTGCCTGGCGCTGGGCGGTAAGCAGGCCCTGGACGGCGGTGGCAAAGGCAACAGGCTCCTGCAGCATTAGGTTGCAGTCCAGATGGAATGCCGTGGACAGATGACCGGCATTGTATTGCTCCGCCGGTCGGCAGTCGACGAGGAAAAAGCGCACGGCATCAGGGACTGGGAATTCGGTGGCCGAATTCTCGACCAGCTCGTAAACGGAGACGGGCAGGCACAGCGCTTGTGACACCTTGCTGGCCTCCTCCTGGCTGCGCGGCGAGTCGTTCTGTTTGCCGTACAGCGCTTTCAGATAATCCGTCTTGAAGGACGTGGGCGTCTTTAGCGCGTAGTACTGCGCCAAGGAGCAAAAGTCCGGGACATCGTCCATCTCCAGAGCTACCGGCATGTTGCTGAGGAACTTAATCAGCTCCTCCTTGGACGAGCTGCGCATCTGCATGATCTGCTCCCGCCCGTTGATCAGAATAATCAGGGCCAGAAAAAAGACCATGAAGGGATCGGCATTCTGGAAGTACAAGTCCCACATGGCAATGATCACGGATAGGCTGCTGCAGGAGGCGAACAGCGACTGGAACCAGGTCAACGAGTAGAGATCGGGCGAGATCTTCTTGGTGTCCAGCAGACTGCAGAGCTCCGGGTCGTGGTAAAGAAGCAGTAGTCGAAACACATGGAAGACGTTGCCCTTGGGCCGGCAGCCCTTGGGTATGTAGGTGTCCCGTATTGCCTCGAACAGGTTAAAGGTATCCGATCTGTTCAGCTTCAGAGCGAACAGCGGTAGCAGGAGCTCGATCCATCCGTTATCGGGCTCGTACTGCAGGTTTCGGTTCTTGCAGTAGAATGTGATGATCGACTCCAGGTCGGACACGACGGACACCTTGTCCTCCTCGTCGTTGCCCATGCGATCGACATGACGCTGGCAATCCTCTCGCAGCTGGCTCTGGAAGGGCAGGTCGTAGATTTCGTTGAAGAGCGACATCTGGTCGGACTTGTGCCGCACATCCAGGCACACCTGCCACACATCCGGGCGCAGGGCCTCCGGCAAGGCCTTGCCCTGACAAATGCCATACACATCGTTCACATTGCAGTCATCCAGCAGCGCCGACTCCAGCTCAATGATCCTGTCCAGATAGTAGATGGGAATTCATTATAATCAGTGTTCTATTTTGGGTCTGATGGGCAAACGAATGGCCATGTCAACGTGTCTGAGTAACAAGCAGCTGTTTGTCGACACTGCTGATAAGGGGAGCTCCCTGCCCCCCAACCAGCTCCCTGCAGGTGCTCCACCCCCGCGAAGGCCAGAGACTCACTGGCCCACTGCTGACTCAACCGCTCAAACAGACCGCGGCCTGTTGGGGAACACTGTGAATCGTTCTTAGATCTCGGAACAAGCCCCAGCTCTATATTCGCTCAATTGTTGACGTAGCGCGAGACCCGAACCCAGCCCAATGTTTATTATTTACCACATATTCTCCTCCATTTTGCAAGGGGATTGGATTGGATGTAGCTTCGCTGGCAAATTGCTTGGAAGCGAAGCTTTAGCGTCACCAAATGCGGCCCTTAATGCACTCTCTTCAGCTGGAGCTGGCCAGGCAGGTGCATTTTACAATATTTTAGCTGGGCGAATAATTTTTATGATATTCCAAAATTATTTAGATCGAATTTTGTGTGTGTGCTAGCACTGCGATTGTGTGGGACCAGGGTTGGCACACTGCAGGGCTGGAGCAGCTGAAGAGCCCCGCTGTTATGTTAAATTCTTTCTTTCGCTAAATTCAATAAGAATATATACATAATATTAGGATTTCATAGAAGTAATCATTATATATTGTCTTTTTATTCACCCAAGTTATTAATCAAGTCCTCTGATTGCTAACAGAGGTATGTTACTTAACAGGGAGGAGGAGGAGGCCATGACAACTAGTGATGGCTTATTTAAATTTTCAACTTCAATTACTACAAAAAACATGTATGTTCAAATATATTAAACAGTTCTTGACCTTACTTAACTTGCAGTAAGCTAAAAACATTTAATTGTGAAATGTAAAAATTGTATAGTTTATAACTATCGATTCAGGTCGATGAACTGCCGTTATCGATATTGTACCATTCCTAGGTGCCAGCGATTTGCAAGCAGAACTTTGTTTAAATTGAAATTAATTTGAAATCCAGCTGTTGGCGCTTAAATTTTGGCAACTGAACTTCGCTCGAGTCACCTGCGAGTGCTAAAGGTGAGTGAAAGCGTTGCAAATGCTAAATTCAGCCGCACGGGGCCAAAGCTAAAACAAAAACAACAACAACAACAACAATGTTGGCGTTAACGGAATGCAATTGCAAATGCACACACACTCGCACTCAAACACACACACTGATGCCAGAGCACACCTTTGTGTGGGCAGCCTTCACCCAAATAAAATGCATCTTGCATCTGTTCTATTGATTTTGCATGCACCCCACAAGGTGTTGCAAGCCATGAGGCATTGATACATGTGCAGCAGTGTGCGTGGGCAGCAACAGCTGTGCACTCAACACCACAACACCCCACCCCATCCCTTTTTATCATGTCTTTGGCCCGCAAGTCAAAGCCAAAAGCTTGCATTTCGAGCCACGTGTGAGGTTTGTCATTTGCATAGCATCACGTACAAACGCTTGGCATTGCCTCGCCTCCATCTCCTCTAATTGCGACTCTGCTTTATGTTCTGGGTCTCCCCCCACCCAAAAAAGATGAAAACTGGCAGCGGCAGCAACAACAACATCGGCACGATTCCCGGAGTCACCAATAACAACCTCTCCCTGGTCCCACCTTTGGCCCAGGCCCGATCGTCGTCCGCTCATGCCGCCTCGCATATAGTGACCGAGTGGGAGGACGGAATCATCTTCGATGTGGATGATCCGGACTTTTGCAATCTCGCCGCCGACAAGCTGAACTTCATAGGTGAATATACATGCGACGGGTATAATTAGCTCAACAACACTGTATTTATAGTCTAGACATTGGGAGTAATCTATGTTATTTATCAATCTATGATTAGCCGAAGGCGGGCACTAATCGGAGAAACCCCTTTGAATGCGAGGAAACTTTTTGCACCTTTGAACCAAATGCAGGCCGGGATTATCGCAGCGGTTTTTCCATCGCAACCCACTTGTGGGTGGTTGCTCCACTCGAGCTCCGCTCCCCGCTTTTGTCTGATCGGACGGAAACTGCCATATACATTTATTAATGGCAATTGCCGGCCATAGTCGGCTTTATCTACGAGTGCCTCTGATAATAGCCATGCATATAACGCTCGAAACACAATGGCCATCAATTATACAAGCAATCAGGCTGAATATGAACCCAAAATAGCCGCCCTCTGTCTTCCCGGCGATATCCCTCTTAAAATTAGACCGTTTCGTGCTGTTTTTAGACTGCACGTCCCACGAAAATTGAACGTTCCATCAATTACCGGACAATACTGTGGGCGTGGGTTAGCTAATTGTTGTGTCTCCATCTCGGTGTGTTTATCTTTGATGTGATTAGGCGTACTTGCTAGTCGTGCGACTCGTCTATTCACACGTTCCGCTTGTCACAGGCAACTGGGCAAATGGATTCACGCGTTTATCATGTGACTCCAATCTCCGCTCGATCATCCTCCGCCAAATTGGTGCCAAAAGAGCGAGCAAATATATCAGCAAAAATACTCGAGTGGAATTTTTCCTCAATTTTGGCCAACAATAACATTTGGTTTATGACTAGCGTGAGCTGTTTTTTTGCATGCGGCTCGGCACGTGTCGCTCGTTAAAGGCTTTCGGGGCAGTTCCTCATCTAGTTGTTATGCACCCCACCCATGGAAATTGCGTGTAAACTTAACATGAGTGTTGGAAATAATGTCGCTAATCCGGTCTTAAGTGGCGGAGTTCAGGAAAGAATGGTTTTGGGGGAACCTAGTTTTGATTTTACTGCTTTAAGAAAGTAACCCAGTTTTTTTTTTTTTTTGCAACAAAGTTCTGGAAAATGTACTTAATTTTATGATGTGCAACTAATAACGTGGAGAAAGTTTAAGCTAGGAACTTTTGTACCCATTGCATGCGGGTTATTTACCCCTTACAAACTATTTAGCTTAGCTCACATATTTGCGATCGATTAGCATGTTGCATCAGACTGTTTGCAATTTTCCACTGCCATAGTTACGAGTTAGCGTTCGCTTTGATGTTGAATCAGAGAATTTCAACTCAATTAAGCCGGCTGGGAATGATTTATTCAGGCTATTTATAGGACGATTTCGATTCACTATAAGTTGGCTTTGATTTCGCCTGACTCACCGCCGTTAGGTAAAATCTTTCTCTGGAATCAACTTTTGCTACTTATACTATCACTTTCATGATGGATGTCGTGGAATTTTATTATCTCAACTGATCGCTCTTGTGCTTATCTCGTTTATGGCTTGACTCATCCCCTGTCTAGACCCGCCGATTCCTTATACAACATTAATTATTATTTTTTAATCGACCCCTGCCCGTCTGAGGAAAAGCGCTTGTGGATGTAGAATTCACTGGCGGCTCCCATGCTTGGGCACGGTGCTTGCATAAGCGATTCGCTTGCATAAAATGCTTATTAAAACGACAAACGTAATGATAATTTTTAAAAGTAAAACCGTTTTCGATTTCGCAACCCCTCCGCCTGCCGTGTTTTTTTTATGTTCCCATGCTCATTACAAAACGGAACGCCACGCGCGGCTTGTTCTCGGTTTGGGCAATTTGTCAAGCCGACTCACTCGTCTCGTCTAGCGTCTCTGGCTGATAAGTTCCGTCCGTCAAATTGCGCAGCAGCCCCGCCTCCGGATTCCATATCTGTGGCGTGGTTGCGGTGTTCCATCGAAAACCGATAGCGGGGATGGAGTGGAAGTGCGCTGGGCGCACTGGTACAAGCCATACATATGTCTGGCCGGCAGTGGCGTGATGGAAAATGCCCAAATGCCATCCGATCTCCTCGAAGGTGAGAAGTCTAAACTCCAAGCCGGGATTCCGATTCATTTGGGTCTTAACTATCGCACACAATAAATAATCATCGCATATGGTTGAAAATAATATTAAAATAGTTCTTAACAAACGTTTGAAAATCATATCAATGTTTGTATTTTATTGTTTGGGATTTAAATGGTTTCCTGAAGATAGAATATCTATAAAAAAAAATACAATAAATGCAATAATAAAAATTGTTTTAAGGTCATAAAAATATAAATTATATATGTACTCTCGGAATATGTTTTATTGTTCCAAAGCAATACTCATAAAGTGTACATTCATCGCATTGCATGAACCCAACAATATGATTAAGATTGTTTCGATTGAGCCGAACGAGGCGTAATGTAATATGAAGCAATAGAGGAATAGGAAATAAATAATATTGTTAACGTTTTGTTCTGTGAATCCGTAACCCCTTAATGCAGTACCACTCGAGTTGGAGAGGCCCGTCTGCTCCGTGGCTGGGTGTGTCAGTGTCAGTGTCCGTGTCCGTGTCCGTGTGTCGAGGATTGATATCAACTCGAATTCCGCTCGTTCATTCATTCATTGTGCTGGATTCGTTCATTTTATTAATTTACAATTTTAGCACACACAAACGACTATATACAAGAGAGAACCCTTGCCGGGCACTACGGCAGTCGTAATCGGTTCAAACTGGTACCGGTTGTGTGTGTGTTTACACTGGGCAAACGTTCCGTGCGACGCAAATCTAACAGAGACGCCAACCATGATGTGGCTGGGGATGGGGATGGGGATGGGGATGCGGCACCCGTTGATACTATGGTACCATATATACGGGTATAGTATCTGTCAACGATGCTGATGACGACGTTGCCAGGTCTTGCGACGTCAGTTAGTTGCTCGGGCCACTTTATTGACTAAATGTACCCCCTCGAACTTGTTATAAATTCCCAAACAGTAGTTGTCATAAAGATAAAAACCCCAATGATTTACAAACAAGTTCGTAGAGCAATTTTGAGAGGGATTTTTAATTAAATGTTCGCATACAATTATTATTTGTATTTCCCAGAACACCACATATGTATATTTTCAAAAACGTCGATAAGTGTCGAAGTTCTGGGAAATCCCAATCAAATATTATAAAAAAAAAACGGGAGAGATTATATTTGTAACTTATTAGAAATTTTCATCAGAAAACTTTGATTAAATAAAGTAAACCATATAACCTAAAGACAACATTTTCTCTCAGTCTCTTCAATCATCTAATGTAGAACTATTTCTCTTTATCAAACTCGTTTATTCGTTATTTTATTGATAGAGTTTGATTAATTAGTGACAATTCCAATGTCCGCTCTATAGCATGAATTGCCATAGAAAATTAAACACCCGAATCCGAAACTCAAAGTTTATGATTAAATGAAGAAATGCTGAAATGCTGTCAATTTATGATACCAGTTTGTTTGTTAGCCGTGGGCATGCTAAAAATTAATTAACTATTGCCCATAGAGAAAACCTTTAATTCGAGCTTCATAAATTCATTGAGCAAATTTCAACCCCAAACCAGATTAAACTAAACCCAATTTTCACGTTGAATGCGAAAAACCACAACTTCTGCGGACGGTCCACCGCCTCCCAAAACGGCCCGTGTGGAAATGTCACGTGTAATTAACAAACTGTTGCATTATGCAAATTTGCTAATTAAATGTTCTCCAGACTTCAACAAGTGTTAATTGTCGCACGCCAAACGAAACCGCAGAACCCATCCCCCTCCCCCTTTAGGGGGCATTATATTTCTCGGACTCTCACGCCGGTGTGTTCTAGATTCGCGATTGTGGATTGCGCACTTTGCCTGCGGTCGGGATTTTTGCAAAACACGATTTTGCGTTGGAAATGGATGGTACCTTGAACTAGTGTTCAATGTGTCGGGGTTGTTTTGCATTTAAATTCCCTCGTCGAAGGGGGTTCGATCGATGTTCCGGGCTTTTTATTTCCCCCTATAGTATAGTTGCATATATAGTAGTTCAGAAAACCGAATTAAAACAACAATCCCTTTTGATTCCCACTAAATCTGCCTGTCATTAGCATGTTTGATTTAAGTATCCACTGGGATATAGTACTGGGAACTGAATACAAACAGCGATTTTAAATTAGTTCCATTCCGTTTGCCCCTAATTTCGCTGACATTAACTTGTTTGATCTGCGGTTGATGTATCCAAATTAAGGGGAATATTTAACCCAATAAATGTTGGTCATACTTGATAGCTTAAAGCAGAGATTTTTAGTTTTTTTTTCAGTTTTCAGTTTGGTTATATTTTAATGCGAATATTTTGGCAATCATTTTGGTAAATATTTTGATGTTTCGTGCATTCATCCGAAAAAAATCGTGGGCTTCCCTGAATTCAGTAAACAACAGTCACAGATTTTATGGACACAAATGTATACAAATTTGATTTCTTGATAATTTTAATCGATAATGTCTTTTATATGCGTCTACTATATAATGCAGTGTAATGTTTTCTAGGTAAAATACATACATATATCTTCAGAAAACAACAAGAAAATGGGGGGCGTTTATGGATTAAAAGATTTGGATGTTCATGGGAAAGAATTATCATGCTTAGACTCTGTTCTTAGAAGCTAACTTATTATTCGTAATTATTGTTTACTAGATCTAATCAGCTTAGGGGTTTTTTATCACCCATCATTGCAGGCAGACTTTGCTGAAGGTTATGTACGAGTTCGTGTCTATAATCGTGAGGCGATCAGACAAAAGCCAACTAGAACTATAAATATTAAAACGACGTCATTAAACCAGAATGGAACTTGTTCTATTTTAAAAAGTGTTTTGCCGGAAGGCACCTCCGCCCACATCTCTGTATAATTGATTGTTGTGGGGGCAAAATCGTCATTAATATATTGGGGTGGCTTTCCCAGAAACTACGACGCTTCTTATCCAAACAAAAATAATACAAATTGTTCGACTACAACTCGATGTCCGATTCATTAAGGAATACATGTTAATAAAATTACACAATACCAGGGTTAAGGTCATATGAATCTGAGCCCAACTGGCGTAACCTTCTTCCTGGTGTTTTCAGTCATGGGCAGGGCCGAGTCTTCGTAACCAGTATCAGTCATCATTCATTCAGAATACCGATCTAGAGTAACCCAGGGCTGTAGATACAATGTCATTGCCAGATAACCCGTCATGAACCTATTTATAGAAGCTATTCCCAGGGCTCATTGAGAATATCAGTTTATCTTTCGCGGTATGCAAATTCATTACGCGGAACTCTTACGAAATGGAATGGAACTCAGTGGACCCAAAGGTCAGGGTCGCCCCTCGACTGGCCAGCCAAGCCCCAAGCCGAGTCTGATTTCTCGACATTCTAATTGCCCTTGTCAACTTTTCTGTCTGGCGACCCAGTGAGGAACTCATAAATCTTTCCATCGAATGAGAAATAGGGGGAAATCGGAGAGGTATAGTCGTACCACTAAGTGCACTTATCGGCGTTGTGATGACAGAACTAAACGGCTTGGCTTTGAAGTCACTTTCGTTGCCGGAATGTTATGATCCGACGGAGTTACGCCCCATTTTGGCAGTTTACCCAGATTTTCGAATGGGTACTTTTCCCCCATTAATTAAGTAAACGATTTCCATAGTACAGCCGCAGGTTGAAATTCCGAACGCGGTTTGTTTACACTCGGTCTCGGGGCGAGGGAATCCCGAGGAACGAGTTTGTCGCATTCGACCGAGCTCATTAGCATCACCATGTGATGATGGAGGCTTTGATCTGGCTACCAACGTGATGGCGCTGCCGACCGCTGGCCAAAGAGTTGTAGATTCCCCCGTAAGTCTTAATGAATCAGCCGCCCACATTTCAAGCTCATGATCGATATTAAAACCAAAAGCAAAACAAAGCCGCGCTTCTGCCGTTGCTTTCTGTTATTATTATTATTGCTTGAATTTGTATTTTTCATTCGGTTTTTTTGGGGTTCGGTTCCTGACTTCGCCAGCAATTGACGTCAAGCCGTGGCCGCCTTTGTTTTTGCATTTGGCTGTGACGGATCCATACGCATGTGGCCGTATTTACACACCAGCCCCAACATCCATCCATAACAACAATTAACAGACACATTCAGGAGCAGCTTTGTTTGTGTAGCTGCGAAGCCGGCGGCTCAAAACAGACCTGAAGCCGAGCCAAATCCGAAAGAGGAAGCGCATGTCTTCGAGCAGCACTTGAGCACCATAGTGCCGTATTGTATTGTAAAATACAGTCGTTTATGCATAATTCCCGCCGGTTATCTTGGCAAACAGAAACTAGCGACGGCATCAGGCGAAACTGCAATACCCTGAGCCAGAGACTGAGCCTTTGACTGAGGCTGAGACCCGTTCAAGCTGGATAAACAAAGTATCGAAAGCTAGGCGCTGACAGCAATCAAAATAAAATATATCTGACAAGCTGGTTTCGATAGCCAGGAAATGTCTAATTTATAGCATTAGTGTCTAATAAATAAAAACAGCTAATAGGCTATTGCCACGCTTCGAACGTTAGATACATAACACTGGAAACTGTTTTAGAACTGTTGTATCATCCCCTAGTATTATTAGCCATTTAATTTGTGAAGTTTTAATCATGCGATAAAACACTTGTTCAATCTCTTATGTGGTATAATTGCGAATCTGATTCTTTTGGGAACAGTAGGATTTGATATTATAAATATTTATAAGCAGCTCAATTGCTTTCGGAATATCATTTCTAGTTTTAATTCTAAATAACAATGTGTAGTACTCGGAAGTGGAAAAACAAAACAACCTTTAAATAAAACTTGACTAGTTTTAAAAATGTATTTCCCTAGGGAAGCAATAACTCGCTCTGTTGATTTATGCCCATTAAATCATAGCTTTTCTCAACTACCAACCAATTGGAATGTGCAATTAACAATATTCAGACATTTTAAATAACTTACAAATTTAATTAAGTGCAAAATTTAAAAATGCCTTTCGTGACCAAGCTAACTATATTTAGAATGAAAATGGAGAAAATTAGGGAATATCTTTAAAAATAGAAACCACAACATTGTGTAAATCATTACGAAGGGAAACGAAATCGTTGAATTACGCCAAATAAAGTGTCTTTAGATTAAATATTTTAGTAACAATAATAAAATTTACCACATCCAACATATTTGAAAGTTGATACTCTGAGCTCTTTGGCAGGCATATAAATCTAGCGATAAGATAGAAACTAACATTTCTGGTCTAGAGTACACCCGGATCATCCGGTTGCGAAATTCATTTTTGATACGAAAATATATATTATTTAGAAGGAAACTGATATCTGGACAAACGAGTGGATATATTTGGACGGAAATCATTATAAGATCAGTGTCGATTGAATTGGCTCTTGGGAAGAGTACAAAAATACACAAGCATGAGTGCGGGGTGGCACTTAATAAGTTTTTAAAAGGTTTGCAAAAAATATTGTTTAAATATTGTTATTTTCGGACCAATATCCTCACGTTGTCTGACGCAATTTCCGCTGAGGTGAAGCCGAAGCAGCATCTTCTTCATTCACTGCTTTTTGTGTGAATTTCTGAGGCAATTGCCGTGCGACCTTCTCAGATGACAATGGTCCCCCGATTCCATCCACCCCACACTGAAAAACAAATTAATAAGCAACGAGGCTCATTATTAAGCAATCAGTCAATATATCATCTTTAAAATCAGGTAATTGTAAGATTGCTAAATTATTATTTGAGCATAATTAGAAGCAAATGTTTGCAAATAATATTTTCATATTGATTTTATTTCTTTCCGTGCACTTGCGAAACTGCGCCTCGACAAAAGTTGAATGCCAGTGAAAAGCGTGCCCGGATCGCTAGGGTTCCGTTCTTGCTTTCTAAATAAACATTAATTGTTTATAATATATGTTGAATACGTCTCCAATCGCTTGGGGCATGTGTGAGTTAAGTTGACCGTCCGTCGCTTGCGAAGCTGAATTGCATTAAATTGGCGAGGGTCGTACGGGGTTTTGGCTTTATTCGTCCCTGGATCTGATTTTGGTTTTGCTTTCGGATGGGGTGCTCCCTTTTCGTTGGCCAGTGCGAAATTCGAAACGACGCGCGCCTTGAGAACTTAGCTCATATGCATAGCTTAAGTCGAGTCTAGTTGCTATTTGAAAGTGCCATTTTCTTCCCATTAACATTAACATGTCTACGCCAGCGAAATTTTTCATTCTGATGGGATGGCTGTCCGGCGGGACTCACCTTGTCTTTGTAATATGCATACCGAATGGGTTTTTGCCGCTACATTTTCTTACTACATTTGCTCTGGAGACACGCGCATGGCTTGCAAAAATTCCAAAAACAAAAAAAAGGGGGAGGGAGACTTGCTGATAAGATTAGGGGAAGATTGATAAGCGAAATCATGGGTGTATGGGTATTAATGGTTGGGGAAACACACGCACAGCGAAAAAAATTACATTGCAGTTGATATGTCATAAAAAAAAACAAGCTGTAATTATTATCAATGAAAATATCGAAGCCTCAATGAAATCTGCCATAAATGATTGCAACCCTTGGTCTGTCTTTTTAGAAAGGTATTTAAGGATTTCAATTAATGAACGAAAAACCATTTTCAAATGTTTTCCATTTTGGGATTATTATGTTGGTCTAAAAATGTCATATTATTTTTAAAAACAACAATGGAATATTTTCTTGAATAACATGTTATTATTAGTTAAACCCCTGCGGTTGTTATTTCACAGCCCTGTTGGGTTCCCCGTTCGGTTCTAGTTAATCGGCTGGGCTGGGTTTTTACCTGCCCCTGTTTGAGGATCACACCTTGTGTCTACCTCCCTCTGTCCTCTATCCTTCGCCTTCAGCCATTCACTCTTGTTTTTCACCTGCCGCTGTTTTTACGGACTCTTGCCCGTACCCGAACCCGAACCCGTATCCGTCCCTGTCCCTGTCCTTGCCCGGCGCTCTACCTGTCAAAGCGAGAAATGATTTGTTATTCAAATTCCGTCGATGCCTCTGACGGTTGCCAAGTCCCATCTTGTTGTTGTCTTCTTGGACATGCGTCAATAACCGCCGGACGATTACACCTAGTCAAAGTACTAGTGACCGTACGGTCAATGTGTCGTATACGTACTGCACGGCAGATACAGCTACAGATACAGATACAGATACGGATAGGGTGTAAGCGCCCCTTGCGCTTGACCGTTAAACAGGCAACCCCTTGCCGTCTCCTTCGCTCTACCGCCAATCTTGTTATCTGCAACAGGCAATACTTTTGAAATACCCGCTTTAGGGTAGGAGGGCATATTGTATTCATTAAAATGTATGCAGGGAAAGGGAAGGGTTTCTGATCCTATAATGGATTTCAGCAAGGTCATTCAAACACAAATGTGAAGCAGACTCAGGGTTCTTTCGAGAAAATGTTTCACTGATATATGTAAAAATAATAGTATTATAATTAGAATTTCATAACACTAAGGAAATTCAAAATGGGAAATACTATTTTACTCAATCAGTAGTTAAACCTTAAGACTAAAAGGTACGAATATTACATTGTACCTGAATATGTACCCAAACGGAGTAACGGGTATCTCCTAGTCGCTTTCATGTACCGTTATTCTTTATTTATTTTGTTTTGCTTCGTTATCACTGGCTCTTCCTCGCCCTCTCTCCCTCTCGCTCTCTATCTGTCCAGGTGAGATGTTCGGTTCTCCGAATTTGTAGCCTGTTGCCAACTACCGCTAATTTGGCCAGCATCTGACTTTGTTTTGGCTTTTGATTTACCCCGCTTTAATGATTATTACGCGTTTTTGTCGTTGTTGCTTGGGGACTGCGGATTGGGGCTTGGGGCTCTGGCAAGTTCAGTTCGTTAGCTTTGCTTTGTCATGCGAGGCGAGCAATATCACTCGCTCTCTCTCTCTCACACACTCACACTCGTTCGTTCGCCCCTCGCCCGTCTCCCGCCTCCTACCTCCCATCTCTCACAAGCCCCACCGCGCACTCCCACTCGCCATGTGGCTCGCTCTCACTCGCTCTCCCTCTCATTCGCACGCGCTCTCTCACTCCCGCTTGCCTATAAAAGTGAGGCGAATTCAGCGAGCGGCGTTCATTTGAGTTTCGCGGTTTGTCGTGCCTGCCACTTGGTCTTTCGGCTCTGGAGAAAACGAATCCGAATCTGGAGAAAAGCAATTCAATTCAGTTCAGTTTTTCAGTTTTAATTCCAAGTCCAACTATAAAAGTGCGCTGTAGCCTCTGTCAAATCGATATAAACAATTCGCTGATATATAAGATATACAGAACTCAAACTACTGTGGAAATATTGCATTTTTCATGAGCTAACTGTCTTCGCATCGCGTGTGAAAAGTTACTTTCAACAACTGACAACGATTGCCAACGGTTAATGTTAATTTCCCAACAATTATAAACAAGTAATTTGATTGTGTGTGGCTTACGCAAGGCCAACTACAATTACAACCAACAACAACAAGCAACATCAACAAGAAATCAACCATCACAACACAGAAATCCCAATTTGGATTTATTAATAGCACAGAATAACAAAATTCGTGCCGTATTTTTTATTAAAAAAAAAAAACAAAAGCAACCGTTGCTGTAAATAACACAACCAATGTAAGTATTTCCGTGCTCGAAATAACACACAAAAAATATAATTTTAAAACAAGTCGCGCCTGTCGGTGTGCGTCTGAGTTTTTGTTGTTGTGCGACAGTGTGCGTGCCCTTCTATAAATAAATAAAATCAAATTAAATGCAACTAGTTGTGTGAGGCTCTCGGATAAATTACAGCAATTTCGTTTTTGCGCCGCGGCCGTTGAAACTGCTGTTAGCAAAAACTCAAACCAGGCGAATTGCATTCAGCCGTGTTGCGAACCCCCTCCCCGACAGCATGTTATGTTGTTCAGTTTATTTTGAGATCCCCTCAAATCTTGATTATACTTTCTCATACGATCCCACTAAATATAGAACGTCCAACGGCTGGCCGCATAACAACGCCGAATGTATTTATTTATTTATTATGATGCCAAGACGCTAGAGCAGTCATGTGGTCTGCCTTTTGCCTTTCGCGTAGCATCAGTAAAAATATATATTTTTGCAACTTTGCCAAAACCGTGCGGACAACGTAGACAGGCCGTATATTATTGTATAATATATATAGTAGCTATATGTGTAGAGGCAGTATTCCCCCATGGAGATACAATGCCCGAGCAATTAAGGTTTCCAATTCCGAATAATTCGCACATTAAAGTTTTTTTATTTTTAATTGTCCGTCCCAAAACAATTGAAACTACACAGATGACGCACCGATCAGTGGCCTCGGCGTTTGTGTTTATGGTGCTTTTAACCGGATTTTAGCGGCTGTTGTGGACTCACTCTCCATAGCCAATAGTTGTTAATTTTAGCCAAGAATGTCGTCAGTTTAGCTGCGGAAAATGATTCGTTTCGATTCGCATTTGATGTATGTTATAAGTATCTCTATATGTCGATCGCATTTGAATCGTGATCATGATCTTTTGGTACAGTTGAGCCCGCTGATTTGTGTGGGCACGCACCTGCTCAACGAGCTCGTTTACCTTCGCTGTATTTACGTGTCCAGCACTGAACCTTGCTGCAATTGTTGAACTTTAACTGATTTTGTGTCTTTCCTCTTTTTATTGCCTTTACAGTGCCATCAACCGCAGCCAATATGTCGATTGCCAGCGTTCACGGTCCCCAAATCGCCGACATCTGCAGTCCGTTGTCGTAAGTATTCAAAATTAGACGCAATCTTCAGATTCGCCATCCATGATTCATTTTAGCTGGAAGTGTTTTGTATCGCTTCCGTTTCGCATTCGCAAATTTCGATGTAAACAATGTCAGGGTTGATTTAACAGCGGAGAGGGGATCGGGGCTCGGGGTTCGAATGGGAGGAAGGGGTTGTGTGTGGCTCATTCATGATTTCAGCTATCTAATCGGAGGGAGAATGGGCCAGGGTGCAGAGTACACAGTCGCAATAAAACACAACACAATGCGAAGCCACACCTGCGATTTGGCCACGACTTTGGCCCATTAATGAAAGGGGCCAGCACCTTCAGCACCGTCCGTCTGTATTTGTATTCGTGTATTTGAGTATTAACAGTCGCAGTCACAGCCATATTGGTATACGAATCATTATCATTTCGCATTTTGGGGCCGCACAAAAGCAACAGTAACAAAAGCAAAGCCATCGTCGCCATCGCGATCGCTCACATGATCGGGCGAAAGTCTCGGCGCCTGGGTGTCGGGTACAGTTGCCAATCATTTCTCCCTCATCCAACCCCTCCCCCTCTCTGTCTATCTGCCGGCACGCTGCTCATTATCATAATCACGCCAGCTCAGGCCGGTGCCGCCGCCGCCACCCACTTGGCAAGGTCACGGTTGCCCGCTCACGATTACTAATCAAGAACTCCCCACCCTCCCTCTTTCCAGGCACCACAATCTGGGTCTGTCTGCCTCGCTACCTGATCTGGTGGGCAGTCCCCTGGAGATCAGCATGGACAACGTGCTGACCATCGAGGAGCTGCGCCAGCACATGGGCTCCTGCTTCACCTGCGGCGTCTCGTGGACGGACGACCATGTGTCCCTCGATTGCAGCGAGTGCGGTGGATACAGCCTTGAGCGTCCGTGCCCCCTCTGCGACGGCCAGTGCGGTGTCCAATGGAAGAGAGACTTTGCCATGGTGAGTTGACTGCTCGATAGGAAAGCTTATAACTCAAATCGGATTAAAAATTCCTTTATCGTAACTTAAATTCCTGGCTTGCAAAATAAGCCCAACTCTTGATAGATACTAATTTGTTGCGAGTACAACAAACAAATCGGATAATAATTGACAAACGTTAATATGCATAAATAATTTGGTTGACACCTCCGCACATTTTGGTCGATAAGTCAACGCAAATAAGATTTTTTGCTGCCATTCAAATTGGGGAATTAACACCGAAGTTTTCTAGAAAAAAATACAGAAGTGTGGGGTTGTTTAATTAAATTTTTTCGAATTGTAAAAAATATGATAATTCACGCCTTTACTTTTGAGTTTGATAAACTGAACTAAACATTCTCGATTTGTATAATTCAACCAACTAATCGTTCGATTTTCTTTGTCTTGCAGTCCCATGCCTGCAGTCAAGCCCGTTGGGTGGGCGTGTGCATCAGCTATCCGGAGGTTGTGGCCGGAGTTCAGTTGCCCGTGGGAGGAGCCGTTGGAGGAACGTCGTGCGCTGCTGCCGCTGCGAACCAACTGCGCCTGGCCCAGGAGCTGTGCTCCCGCCTGGAGCAGCTGTCCACATCGACGGCGAGCAAAAGCGGACGCATTTAGAGAGCGAACCGCAGGATTACAGTTCCTTCGACAGCCAGACTGCAAACACACGCCTCCACCACATCAGCCACATTAGCCACTCATCCGGATAGCAGAAACAGCTCCACTTACACCAATACCACCACAACCACCACCACCAGCACCCGCACAGTCGCTCACCCGTAATTTAGGGCCTAATTGCTAAGCTTTTTAGTTGTTAGTTTTTATTGTTGTGTCGCGTTTAGTCTCTTTTTTTCATATTTCTTTTTCGTTTTGTTTTGCACAATTCTCCATTGTTTTATGATTTCACTGGTATCGTTGTTCTCGTTCCGTTTCGTTAGTCGTGTGACTATGCAAATGTTTAGCAGCTAAGTTAGTTCCTTTTGTTTACCTTTTAACGGCACCATTTTGTTTGCACACACCAGACAGACATATTCTATCAAGGAAAAGACTTCTTTCTGCTTAGACTTAAGCCGAGTTTAGGCATTGCAGTGATAAAGGTGATATTAGCCAGAAAGAATCGTGAACAAATAGTGAATTTATGATGATGTAGCAAATGTCTAACGATAGCTATAGCGATAACATAATTTTTGTATAACCCACACGCCGACACACCCAACAGCCCGTGTAATCGAGTAGAGATTGTTGTTAGCAATTAGTTAGTTGTTGTTGCTTATTGCCTTGTGTCAAAGCTTGTTCGAAGCGAGGAGATCCGTGCACAGATCGGGGCTTCAGACTCCGGTATTGTCAGCGGAGGGCTCAGTGAGCGTAACAAAGAATCTTCCATAGTGCATAATGCTCAACAAAGTAACTACAGGATTGAACAGTCTCTCCCAAGGGGAAAGCGAAAGCGCGAAGAAAAAAATCAAAGAAAAAGAACACAAAAAAAAAAAAAAAGATTGATGTAAGGGAACGCACAAGGAAACAATTAAAAAGCATTACTCAAAAAGTTGAAGATTTTCTGTGAAAATCCATATGACATGTAGAAGTTTATACCTAATATATACACCTATATATTATATACCATATAAATCTGAATACAATATACATACATATAAATATATATATATTTTTAATGTAGAGATATGTTTTGTAAAAGACAAAGGCATATTTTTAAAATTAAATACCTAAACTATGCAAAATCAAAACAAACAATTGTCTACTTCTCATGGGACGAGTTTCTGTTGTCAAGGTGCCATTATCTGTTTTCTCGAAATTCGCGATTCTCGACAGGCACGCGGTGTAAGCTGATGGAATCTAATCAACATTTATGACCACCAGGTGGGCGCCGCTCTAAGGTGGTCTTAATCACCTGCCCCTCTAAATATCTGACTAAGTGGTGGGTAAACACTCATGAAGCTCCTGGGATTCTCACCCCAAATAATGTGACATCTTTGTTAGTTGCCATAAAGTGGAATTTAACCTGCTCTCGGTGAATTTATCACCCTTTGTCCATGTAAGCGGCCCAGATTCGGGATTTCATCATCATCTCGGTCGGGATTTTTCGCAGCGCAACGCAAAACTCTCGATTTGTATTTTTGGTTTGCCATATATTTAATGGCTTTCATATCGCTTTGATGTTCCATTTTGTCATTTATTATTATCATTTCTTGGAATATATCGTGTATCGTTGGTTGCTCACTTATCATTGAAGCAATTCCAAAACTGATTACTTTTTTTTATGGATTTGAAAACAAAGATCTTAAGTTGACAATTTCGCCTTATCTTTTACAAGTTTTTACTTCCTGTATTAAGTGCCAATTATCTTTGCATTTAAGTTTGCAGTTTTTAGAAGGTTTTAATAACTGATACAAAAAAAAAGTGTATTTCTTTAAAATATACTTTACTTTAAAACTATAAAGATAGCATTTGGATTGGCAGGGAGCATTAATCGATTTCGTATTAATTAATCATTTTTTTTATATGTTTCCGTAAATTAATTATTTAATAAGACTTGGCCTGGTTTTTGAAGAAACAACAACAGAGACTTCTACTCCGGCTCTTGCAACTTTTTCTCCGCTGGCGGGCATACCAATCAGGAGTGTTGAGTGAGACGAGACTGCTTTCAGCTGGACCAAAAAAACAACAAATATTAATATATATATGAATTAATTTTAATATTCCTCGAAGCACTTACATTTTTTAACTTGTTCAAAATCCGATTGAGGAGTTGTCTCCGGCAACGGCAAATGAGCCTGCAACTCCTCCAGGAGTTCACTTAGCTCTTGGGAGTCCTTAACAATGCTGCACAATTCCTCCTGCTGAAAATCGGGATTGATTTGTTTACACAACAAAATCTGACTAATAACATTGCCCAGATTGGAGGGTGCAGTGCGTGAGGGAGCTGAAATGGATTTTAAGAGTGTGATAATTAAACTACTCAATCAATTTTCCCATCACCCACCATAGTAATCCGTCATATCGAGGGGCACCAACTGAATCAAGCGGTGACTTCTGATCAACTCGTTCTGGAACAACTGGGTGAGGTGGTAGAGCAGAGTGAGATGCATCCTTTCGCTGGGACTGCCCAGACAGTGACGCGGTTGTGGGGTAATCAAATGAGCCGTTTGCTTGCAGGCATCAACACAGCAGCGCCTCAGCTTCCTGATCTTCTCCCGCAGCTCTGGGGAGTCTCGGGTCTGGCCAATAAAGATGAGGAGCTCCCGAAACTGCGCCACATAGCAGTTGATTTCGGTAATGAGCTGGGGCAGTTAAAAAAACAAACAAAATAAAAGGGATTTTAAAATGATTTTATATGATAAATAATATCCATATTTTGACACTTCAATATTTTTTATAATTTAATGTGTTTTACGAACTATAGCAATGTCTGATTTATAATCTTACCTTCTGGGGATCCCGCGAAGGCAGCAGTAGCTGGGGCAGATAAATGGACAGACGGTGGGCAATTATCGTGGAGTTCCTAATGGCCAAGGCCGTGCTGCTGGCCACACAGACAGCTGGCTTATCGGATGGACCGGGAGTGGAGCAGTTACCACCGCCAGGACCGCTGTGTGTCATGTTCGGATGCAGACTGCGACTGCAGCTTGGTTTTTTAAGCCCTCTGACATCCCCTGAAGTGTGCTATAAAAAGCCTGGCACAAACCACGATGTGTGTTTGTGTCTTATGTAAGCAAATTGCGGCTGTCCTGTCTCATTACCTTGTGTCAACAAGTCACGCCAGCTAAACAGCAACAAATGAGCCACATTTAAAAAAAAAAACGTAACGAGATGGAACCCTCCCCAGACCCAGACCCAGACCCAGACCCAACCCCCCTACCTCCCTTCCACACTCATCCGATGCAGCCAGCAGATGAAGCTATTATGAGAGCAGCCGCAGCCGCAGAATGTAACCCATTTGGAATGTTAGTTTTATGGATTCGCAATCACCGCACTCACAAACTCACAACACACAAAATATACAAATAACCTGCCCGCCGCCTGATCCTGGCCATCACTAAATATTACTATTGGATTCGGATGCGTCAATAAGGTCGTGGGAAATATCGCCGGGAAAGTCAATGAACAATTCCACGGAGTCCACGTCAATTGCGTCCAATTCCTCGAAGATCATTTCATCATCAATGAAAACGTGTGGCTCCTGGAAGTAAAACCATAATAATAAATTCCACCAGAAAGTTAAAGCAACATTAATAATGTCGGAATAAGAGTATATTAAAAACAAAAAATATTTATAAATTTGAGATATTAATTTCTATGCAATTTAATTATGAATAATCTTGTTGGCGGAAATTATTCACAGTTTTAAATATTAAAACAAAGTTCAAATTGGAATAACAGATTATAAACTAAGTAATTAAATACATATGGATCTATATATGTACATACATACATATGCTTGGAAGTAAAACAATTTTAAATTGGTTTTTTATAAACTAAATTAGAAAATTAAATTAATGTACGATAGAATGAAATCCTGGTAAGGGAAATGAAATTCATATTTTTGGCGAACTAATACTTACTATCTTGGCGTACTTCCAGCACTCAATGGCCTTGTGGTTTTCGTTCAGTCGAAGGTTGACCAGCGCCAGGAAGGCCCACACATTTGGCACATGGCTCTCTGCCTTGGTGCAGCTGATAAAGTATTGAAGGGACGGTTCCAGGTCGTCTATCTTATAATAGGCTTTGCCCAACATATAGTCGGCGACCATGTTTAGCAGCCTGCCAGAGAACTCGCAGTTGAGGGCATCCATGCATTTGAAGTAGTCCTCCATTCGGTAGGAGATGTATCCCAGCCGCAGTCTCCCCAACACATAGCAATCGCGTTCGTCCTGCTCCAGTTCGGGCAGAGTCAGGGAGACCTGGTAGTAAAGGGCGGCCTCCTCTAGATTGCCCCGATGGTACTCCACATTACCATTGACCTGGGCATGCATCGCAGCCTGTAAAGGAGGAAGTAACCTTCAGAATGCTTAATATTTTGTTTGTTTGTTTGGATAAAAAATGTATTAAAGATAAAGTGATACTTTACTTTTATATATAGTTTCGGATTCTAGCCTATATATATAATGTAATGTTTTTTATCCCATATTATATATCATAATATTATATATATATATATGATATAAGATCAAATTAAACTGAGGTAGGATTTATTTATTATATGCATTTCTTTAGATGAACCCACCGCTTTTTCACCTTCCAAGCCCTCTTTATACTCGTAGCTAACCAGCTGGAAGTTGTCGTCCAATTTGTTGAGCAGGATGGCCAGCTGGGTTTTGATTATGTATCGATCCGCTGGACCGCACAAATGCTCAATGGCGCCAAAGACCACTTGACCGAACTCGTAGAGACCCAGGCGGACGAAGATTTGGAAAACTTCGTAAAAGCGGAAACCCCGTTTCGAGGTGAAGTTCGGATTGATGGTTACACTAAGGGCCCATCGACTTTGTGGCGCCGTAGAAGAACTATCCCCTTGATTCTCATGATGTTCATCGAATCGCCAGCGGGCGTAGGCGCACCCCGGCTCGTACTGGAACTGTTTGTAGTAGCAGTAGAGTAGGATCCAGGCATCCTGGTGATGGGAATTTCGCTCCGCAAAGAGCGTCAGGCTCCGCAACAGGCACTCCGTGCAGTCGGGCGCAGTCTCCGGATTGTCGCGAGTGTCCACATAGTTGAGATACAATTTAATCCAGCTCCTGCGATATCAGCCCGTTGTCGATTTGTGGAGAGTAAATAAATATCGCAACTTACGCATAGTATTCGCATTTGTTTGGTAAGTGGTTAACACTGAAGAAGGATTTGGCCTTCTTGTAAAGGCCTCGCTCCATATCGGCGATGAGCATGTAGAAATTGAAGCGTTCATCACTCGGGTATTCGATGATGGCCTGAAGATGATGAAGGGGAATTACCGATTTTATAATTAATATTAATTTTACAAATCAAATATTTTCACTCCTATCTTAGCTGGAAGCTATAAACCAGTTATGATTAATTGATAAACTAATCAATTAGATATCACATCCTAACCGTCATAATGAATAATTGTGTACTTCCTTTCTGAGTTCATTCAGAAAAATACTTTTAGTGAAAGAAACGAGTAATATTCGATGTTATTCATAACTTCAAATCTAATCGAATTAGCCAAAAAAGTTTGTGAATCACTATCAGGTTGTATATATATAAACCCTTCCTTCCGTTTTTAATTGTGATAACAAATTAAATGTCAACAAAGTATAACGTGAATTATAATTCAACATATATAAAGTAAAGGAAGTCAATATATACAAATAAATATATATTTATATTTTCTTAGATTAGTAGGTACTCAGCCATCAAAAAAGTAAATTTAATCTTCTGGTTGTTTGTTGTGGTGAGTAAATAATTAAATTAATAATTGTGTGAGCGGAAAAATCATTGCCACAGCAATATATTAAAATAAGTCAATATATACAAATCATTTATGGATAAATATGGATACTTTAAATTATATTGATTGATACAATTTTTTCTTTATAAGGAGGAATCGAGAAATTAAAAATATTAAGTTAAAAAAATTTTGAGTAAGTTTCTGCTTCTATATTTTATTGTGATGACTAAATAATTTCTAGTATTTAAAAATATCGTTAAATTCTACGAAATTAGTTATATGTACCTCAAGAACTTGAACCCGCTTTCATGAAAAGAATATGTACATACTGGCTAAAACTGAAGAATGATTCAATTTTTCCATTAAAATCATAATCTTAAATTAGTAACAAACCGCAAGATAACTTTTGCAGCGGTTGTGGGGCGTGAATCAGGAGCTGACCTTTCCATAAAGATGATCCGCCAAACGATCGTCGTCGACCATATGGAGCAGCTTTATGGTGTCCACATAGTCAATGAGTCGCCCCCTCTCCTCCTCCTTTCCGGTTGTACAGTGCTCGAAGCCCTCGTTCTCCATCTGCTCCAAAATGCCATGCGCCCGCCGCTCCAGATCATTGTAGGCCAAGGCGCAAAGATTCTAAGTGATGAATGGATAATCTTAAAAAATGGTAATCCTCAAAATGGGTTTCGTGGTCAACTATTCACTGACCGCAAACTCCGCGTTCGTGGAGGTGGGACAACGCGTATTGTACACACTGCCCACCACCTTCATCATGATGTTAGACAGGTTCTGCACCGCACAGCAAAAGTGTTGCTTCCGATCCTCGATCGAGTTCACCCTCTTCTCCACAATAAAGGCAATGCTGTCCCGGATGAACTTGTCGAAGCGCGCAGTGGCGTCCATCTGGAGGTCGGCCAGTGGTGTCTCCAAACGCGGGCTCAACCGCTGGTCGCAGAAGAGCAACCGATTCTGCCGGATGAAGCTGTCGCGAAAAATCTTCAGCTCCTGGTAGATCTCCCCAACGGGGGCCAGCAGGCACAGCTTGATGATGGCGAATGTGGGCTGGTCACTGGAAACTCCTCTTCTGCTCTCTACGGTTTGCCGCCTGGGTGTTGGCTTAAGCTTGCCCAGGTACTCCAGTTGGACAGCGAATCTCATGTTCTGCACTGTTTGTCAAGGGTATTTGTTGTAATTTATATTATTGTACCAAATATATGTAACAAATAGAAGGATACTTTGGAGATCCCAAAGTAACCTATAGTATGATCTAGAGATGTCTATCCGTAAAGGGTAAAGGGTATTTATCAGTCGGGCAAGCTCAACTGAAATATCCCTTCCTGCTTTTTAACAACTCCTCAAAATGGACTCACCGTTCGGATAGGCCATTATGGAAAGATCTAGAATGCCTTGGAAAACCTTCACCGGCTTGGTGTAATTGGGCATTTGGAAGATCTCTACAACCAGCAAGTACTGATGACAGGTAATGGCGTAGGACAGAATCTCCGCCATCTTCTGGGTCAAGATGTAGCGATGGAACGAGTTGCAGACGAGGGCTTCATCGAAATTCTGGTCAATGGCCGTGAAATCAATAGACACGCCTTCGGCGAAGTGAACCTCGGAAAAGATCCGGTACAGCTCCACCTCCATGGTGGACTTAAGCCCAGTGACGTACCAGGGTTCGATGGCGCTCCGGAAGGAGTCGAAGATATGATGGGTCGGCTGATTGGCGATGCACATCTGCTCCAGATTGCTGAACTCGCACAGCGGCACATACTGGTACTCGTTGTGCTCGTTCGGCAGTCTGGAGCGGAAGCTCAGCTGCACCCGCATCGTTTCCAGGTCTAGCTGGTACTCCTCCTTCAGGCAGTAGATGCTCTCGAGCGTCACGAATGCCATGTTGGTGAAGGTGAGCTTCTTGGCGATGGGCAGGAGGGTGTAAAGGTCCCACTCCGTGTGGACGGTGGTGCGCAACTCGCTGGGCACATCGGGCATGGGGTAGAGGAAGAGCTCCTCCCTGATCATGGACCGCGTGTGACCGAACAGCTTGATCACGTCCAGGTAGCCCACGCACAGCAGCACCAACTTGGCCGTAACCCGGGCCGTGTGTATATCCTCGGACAGCACAGATTCCTTTGTCGGGTTATAGAAGCTCACCTTCAGGGAGAGGTAAAGACTTGTAAAATAAATAGCCTGGTTACTAATTAACGTTCACCTCCATGGAATCGTCATCGTCGACCCTCGGCGTTTCCAGTTCCTCCTCTCCTTCCTCTCCTTCCTCCCTTTCCTCATTATCTTCCCCCTCCTCCCTGGGAATGTGGGGCATTCTTGGAGAGTCCCGCATGTAGAGTTCGACCAGCAGCGGATTATCCGCCGCATGGTTGATCCTGTCCACGTTGTCCTGCTGGAAAATCAGCGTGAAAGTGGGCCGCTTTTCGAATTGGTGCTGATAGATGATCCCATCGGTGTTGTAATGCTCGGAGCACTTAACAATCAGGCCTCCACCCTGGCTGATGTGGATCTCCAGGGGATTAATTGTCGGGGGCAGGCGAGTGATACTGGCCAGCTGGATGTAGAGGAACACGTTCGGTGGTTGCGGCCCCATATCCTGCTCCTCCTTCATCGGGGCCGGACCCTTCTTGGGCTTTTTCGGTGCCATTTTCTCATCAATCTTGGAAAATTTTCCAAGTGTCACTATGATAGAAAATATCCAGGGAACTACATACTTGTTGCAATGATAATTATTTTAAAAATTAAATAAATGTTAGCATAGAAAAAATTTAAGAATATGCAAAATTGATCTTTTTTAATCTACTTAATTATATTTATCTTAATATTGAAAGGGTTAAGGAAAATATTGGAGATAATTCCTCAGCCAGGACTTGAACCCTCAAAATTAAAAAAAAAAGTGGTATGTGCTTTTGATGCAGATCATCATAATATATACATATGTCGTAGAGTCTTCATTTAAACCAATAAACTGATATATTATATTGAACGGTATTATTTGAATTACAAATTTATATTGACTGTAACTGTGTTACTGTGTTATTTTATTAAATAAATTAATTGAGATACACATAAATTTTATATTTTCCTATTTATTTGCTGTAATTTCGAAATTGGTATTTGTGTGAAGGAACCTATTTTCTAAGTGCATGTAAAATATAGATGTGGCCGCTCCCAAACGGCAAAAGAGTGGCAACTCTGACGCTGTCAGCTGTTTAGCCGCTAAAGCAGTGCGGTCCACTGCTTGCGGGCGCCACACGTGAAGCGACGGAACGAACAAAAACATTGGACGGGGTCAGTGTGTGTTGTGTATTATGCAAGCAAATCTTGTGTGAAAATAGCCGAAAACTGCGTTGATCCGAGGCTATTTGCGAGGACGCAACATCCCTAGCTGCACTTCATCGAAATGTATCGTTTGTTGACCGCCAAGCGAGCGGTGGCGGTGCAAAAAGCGCTCAGAGCGCCGCTTACAGCCCACCCAACAACAACAACCACATTGTACTGCGGATGCGGCGGATTTGCGCCTCAGAACTTCGTGCATTATCAGCAGTATTATCAAATGTTGTACCGCCAAATGCCGGCAAGTGAGTTTGGCAATTAAGGGAGTATTTCAATTACTCATTACTGATCCATGTGCTTTCCTATTGCAGCAGTTACCGCAGGAGCAACAACAACAACTGCAACCACAGCGGTGCGCACACAAACAACAACACCCACACAGACGGATGCGCTGGCCCAGGCCAAAAAGAAGCGGTTGCGCAAGCCCCGGTACGCAAAATATGTGGAACTCCTGGAAGGTAACTGCTAGCTTTTCGCTCAATCAATTACCGTATAAATATATTTTAATAATTCCCCAAAACAGTCACCGAGCAAGCCATAAATGAGCGCCGGTCGCGGGTGAAACGCCTGAAGTCCAAGAAGCTCGCCGACTTCATACAGAAAACTCAGCAGCAGATCCTGGACAGGCGTGCCCGGGAGGAGCGCAAAGATAAGAAGACCAAAGGCGGTGTGGAACTCTCGCAGCGGCAACCTGTTGAGTACCAGAAGTTCGATTTGGATACACTAGATGCGTCTATGCTGGAATCGGGGACTTACGACGACCGGCCGATGCTCTTCTTTGGCAAAGATAAATACACCAAACAGGTGATAGCCAATCCCGAGGAGGTGCAGAATATCCTAAAGAGTTTCCACAACTTCCGGGAAATCATAGAGAGTATGGGAAATGAACAGCTTGATTCGGATTTTGGGTAAGTTGAATAATTTATATACATTTTACATACTATTTAATAAATTTTCTCCTCTTAGCTTGAGCATACCAAAAATACTCGCTGACGAGCACGAAGTCCCAGATCCTTTTGAGGCCATTGAACCGTATATCAATCCCCTGGACAAAAGTAAACCATCGTTTACAGCTGTGGCCACTCCGAGCTCCAGTGCAGTGACAGCTAAATCCAAAAAGCGGTAAGAGATTTTGATTAAGATTTTTCACCAATTTTCTAAACCATTCCTTTTGTTCTTCCTTAAGTTTCAAGTCCAAGGTGCATGTGAACGAGGAGCAGGAGCGTCTGGCAAAGCAGCGAGCCCTGCACATCAACCTGAACACGTACCTGAACGTCTGCGTGTCGGCAAACATGTTGAACCGGGCACTATCCACCATCATTGCTTATCGCGGGCGGGTGAGGAAAAGTTCCCTACCGCATTTATCCGAGGGCCTCATCACCATCGATCTGTACAACATCCTAATGCAAGGATATGCGGGCAAGGGATCCTTTGAGCGATGCCAGGAGATCTTAAAGCTGGTCGAGGAAGATGGGCTTTCATGTAATGAGCAGACCTACGCGGCAATATTCGAGTGCTTGGGTCGCCTGGAAGCGGACGAACAGAATCAGCAAACCATATCCGAATATATAGCGCAAGCGGATAAAGAGGGATTCAGTCTAAATCAAATAATGGATCGTTCCAAGTTCGTAGCTGATCAGAGGGACATTGCCCTGGATGCCATCCGACGCCTGCAACCGGAATTTACGCCGGTTTATGCGCCACCGCAGTTGGGATACAACAACGAGCTGCTGAATCATCTCAATGAGCATGTAATGCCCGTGGGAGAAATCGAGAATACGTCCACAGAGAATCCAGACTATGCGATAATGAATTCGAAGCGGGGATATACGAAAGAGCAGCTGGAGCAGCTCGGTCGGGAGCAGCTCAAAGTTGAGCTGGAAGGATGCATTACCATTAAGTCCATTGAGAAATCAAAGGAGTTTTCCAATGCAGAAAAATGCGTAAGTTAAGGAATCTACTTTTTTTTTATTTATTTAAAGAAATGATATACTTTAAGCGCGAGCGGCTGAAGGAGCTGGAGCATAGTTGGCGCAAGCAGATCTCGACGGCCATTGTTCGGGATCTGAACACGCTGCGGGCCCAGGTGCGCTTCAAGCCGCACGGCTACATGAACTACTATACGTATCTGAAAACGCTGGACACTTCCCACTTTGTGGAGATCCTCATCAAGGAGCTGTACAAACTGGCCGATGGATCGGAGACATTCAGTCCGACGGTGGGTCAGCTGTACAAGGAGCTAGGTCAAAAGGTCCAACAGCGCTACCAAATCGAACAGAAGAAGCAGAACGGCACACTAGAGAAAATTGGCGAGATCTACAGTTCTTACTGTGATCTGTGGGACAGCGGAAGGACGCAGGACAACTCGCGGCAGGCGTGGCAACGATTGGTGCACGATCAACGCGAAAGTGGTCCCAGTATGGACCTGCAAGAGGTACCATGGCCATCGAATGTCCTTACCGGAGTTGGCCGATTCCTGTACAACATTCTAATGCGCGACATCAAGATCGATGCGCATTTGATGCGCTCCAAGAGCAAAACCAAGGCAGTACAGCCTCAGAATTTGCTGCCCGCCTTCTACACTCTATTCCGCAATCAGGGTCGACTGGTCAAGGAGGAGGTTAAGCCGCATCCGGTGCTCTCTAGACTGTTCCGTGCCTCGCGCCAGCAGACGCTCACCTTTGACTCCAATCTGGTGCCCATGCTGTGTCCGCCCCAACCCTGGAGTACGCCCCATAATGGTGGCTATCTGCTGAACAAGTCGGAGCTGATTCGCCTGCCCCACCAGGCAATTCAGCAGTGGGAACGCATTCACACCTCCAATCCTCAAAATCTGTATCCCGCCCTTGACTCGCTGAATCAGTTGGCTAGCGTGCCGTGGCGAGTTAACACTCAACTGTTGGATGTGATGGTCGAGGTCTTCCAGAATGGTGGCGATGCCAAGCTGGACGTCCCCCAGCCTCCCAGTTCGTTGCCCCCGCTACCAAGTCTGCCTCCCAAGGATGCCGAAGGGAATTCCGCCTCCAATGCGGATCGCGCAAAACAATTCCGGGACAAGCTGGGCCATCGAAGGAAGCAGGCGGAGATGTACAGCTTGTGGTGCGATGCCCTCTATCGGTTGTCCCTGGCCCAGCATGTAAGTGATCTATGAAAAGAGCTTCTGTAAAGAATTATATTTATAAATGTACTCTTTACAGTACCGCGACAAGGTCTTCTGGCTACCCCACAACATGGACTTCCGTGGTCGTGTCTATCCAGTACCTCCTCATCTCAATCACCTGGGCTCGGATCTGGCCCGCTCAATGCTCATCTTCGACCAGGCTCAGCCATTGGGAGTGGATGGTTTCAGCTGGCTCAAGCTGCACTGCATTAATCTGACGGGCCTGAAAAAGCGGGATTCGGTGAGGGAACGGCTGCTGTATGCGGAGGATATAATGCCGGAGATACTGGACTCGGCAGACAATCCCCTAACCGGACGCATGTGGTGGTCCAAGTCGGATGAGCCTTGGCAAACGCTGGCTTGCTGCATGGAGATTGCGAATGTACACCGCTGTCCCGATCCCGCTGCCTATCTCAGTCGCTTTCCCATCCACCAGGATGGCTCCTGCAACGGATTACAGCACTACGCGGCCCTCGGAAGGGATAAGGCGGGTGCTTGCAGTGTAAACCTGGCACCATCGGCCATTCCACAGGATGTGTACAGCGCTGTGGCTACCCTGGTGGAGAGGAGTAGGAAAACCGATGCCCAGAATGGCCTACACGTGGCGGAAGCTCTGGCCGGGTTCGTACGCCGAAAGGTGATTAAACAGACAGTTATGACCACCGTCTACGGAGTGACCCGGTACGGTGCGAGATTGCAGATTGCTCGCCAACTAAAAGACATCGACGACTTCCCCAAGGACTGGGTGTGGCCGGCTTCCACTTACCTCACCACCAAGACCTTCGAGAGCCTGCGCGAAATGTTCACCTCGACGCGTGAGATTCAAGATTGGTTTACGGAGTGCGCTCGTCTCATTTCCGGCGTTTGCAGCCAGAACGTAGAGTGGGTAACGCCGTTGGGCTTACCTGTTGTGCAGCCCTACAATCGTCAGGAAATGAAGCACACAGCTCGAACGGGACTAAAGGTGACTGCCAACATGTCCATGGACATGTACGAGCGTCCCAATATCCTGAAGCAAAAGAACGCCTTTCCGCCCAACTTTATCCATTCGCTGGACTCCTCGCATATGATGCTCACCTCGCTGCACTGCGAGCGTCAGGGCATCACCTTCGTCTCCGTGCACGACTGCTTCTGGACGCACGCGAACACAGTGCCGGAACTGAACCGTTCTTGCAGGGAGCAGTTTGTCGCCCTGCACTCGCAGCCAATTTTGGAACAGCTCTCCGATTTCATGCGGCAAACCTATAGTTTTAAGGACAAGTGAGTCGTTGATGTATTTCTTTGCAAAATATATTTTCTAACATATATCTTTGCCCTGCAGCGACTTCACCAACGACGGCTCCGTGGAAGATCTCTCCAAGCGCCAGCTGAACCGCACCCTGAAACAACTGCCACAGAAGGGAGATTTCGATCTGCGCAACGTACTCGACTCTGTGTACTTCTTCAGTTAGAAACTCTTCTGACATGTGAACATCTTTAAATACAACATCAACAGTGCCTAATTTTAATCTTAGTCATTAGTTTTAATGTATATTTCTGTTGAAATTGTTGAACGATTCGGCTTTAAATACCAAAAATGAACAAACAAAAAGAGTGGAGCGAAGCCAAATGTGATTTTGTAAACTTGATTATAAAAAAAGCCTATTGAAAATTATGTTTGGAAATTGTTTTTATATTGATTGAGGGCGGAAATTCACTGGAAAATGTTAATTGCAATGGCAAAGGTCACGGGCAAACATTTCATTGAGTGAACAAAATTTAATTATAATTTTAATTAGCATATTCATCGAATATAAACGGAAATTGAGAACATTTATTCTGATAGATTTCATATTAAAAATGTATTCTATACCATTTTATTTTAATGTGTTTGGCTAGCTTTAATTATTTTCATTGCTTTTCGGGTCAGCGCTATTTGAACATGTGTGGTTGTGGGGCTGTGCAATAAAACGATTGTTTAATTAAATTTTGCTTCTATATTGTAGGTTGGCCACCTGCTATGTGTTTTTGGGGATGCATATGCAAAGGGTTAATTGTATTTGCGCAATTCTTAATTATATATTGCCTCAGGGAGAGTGCATTATTTGTAACAGTTCTGCTTGCAAATATACATATGAGGTGCATTTAATACATGTTCCTATCCTTAGCCCTTATTTGTTTTAAATTAAATATAATATATATATTGAATTTATCAATTTTATAACATTTTAAACCAATTTATTAGAAATAGTTTCATTATGTTTTGGATTTAATTTGTTAAAATAAGAAAACATTTATCCGGGTAAATTCGGGTGTGCTAAATTCTATTTTTACAAAACCACATATTTTAATATATTTGAGTTCAAAGAACTTTTTGTTTAACTTAATTTTATTTGTAACGGAACAATATTTATTTGAAGATACAGTACAAAAAACTGCCTTCTTTTAACCTAATAAATGTGTTATATAGTTAAGTTAGTATATATATTTTTTTTATAAATTATATAATACAAATATTGTTAGCCATAAAATGTCGATTGTTTTACATATTTCAAAATAGTATGTTAATGTAACAAAACGTGTATTTACATTTGATTTCTACTGATTTGTTTAAGATCAGTAGAAAAGGGTTAACTTGAGTCAAAGATTTTCATATGATTTGTATATATGTTATGTATATCGCCTGAAGATAACGACGGCTTTCAAAATTTACATTACATAAATATTTAAATTTGAATAAAAATCGTATTTCGTATCGTAAATATCAAAATTTTATTTTCTCAGAAATGCCGAAAAAGTCTTATTATTTTTTATATTTACCTTTTGTTTGTGTTAATTACAATGTCTATCTAATTAATTGGATTGCTTTCAAGTTTTTGGAAAACTATTTGCCGATTCCTACGTCTAACGACCGCATCCCGATTTGCCTGGTTGCCCCGCTTTCGTTTTCACTCACATTTTGAGTGGCTTTTTATCGGAGCACGCCCACACCCACTGGGAGGGGGGGCTGACTCTTCCTTTTTTACATGCGCTACCGTCTCGCCGGCGTCGCAGCTACTGCTGGTGCTTCTGCTTCTGTCTCTGCTGCTACCGGCGACCGGCGATGGCGATGACGATGATGACGACGACGACGACGACGTCGCTCAGCTCTGCTCTCATTATTTTTCGGCTCGGCTGGCCGCTCGCTTCCGAGTCGCCGCTCAGTGTGAAAAGTTCATGTGGCGCGTCGAGAACGCAGCGACTGCGAGTTCCGAGTTCCGAATTGCGAGCTGAAAAACACCGCGTACCGTGCGAATTCCGTTGGCATCTGTATCTGCATCTGCATCTGCATTTGCATCTTCATCTGCAACTGGGAGTGCGACTGCAGCTCTTGCACCTGTCAGGCAGCACAGGTGGATCGGTCAGGTAATGAGAGCAGCAACCTCTTGATTAGCCTTTTATCACACATGCAAAGCACCGAGATAGGATGGGATGGGATCGGATTGGGTGGGATGGAGGGGATGGATGGATAGGCGGGCGACCGCAAAGTGCAGTGCAAATGAATTTCAGCGAACTCGAAGAAATATGCTAAAAGATACAAAGCAGCCCCCGCACTAAATACAACAAAACGTACTTTCTGTTTGTGCTCTTTTCCCGATGTCTTGTTATTGTGCTTCTCGGTTGTTTTTCGTATTATATTTTGTTGATTTCGCGCTATATCTTTTGGGATTACCCGTGTGTTTTATGTGTGTGTCTTTTGTTTGGGTAATTGTAAGCGAATTGTGCGAGTTGCAATTGATAAATGGCCGTTCATAAACGAATAAAAGAGCTATCTGGGTGTCGGTAGTTGGGTGCCGGGAGTCGGTTGTGGGGTGTGGTGTGCATGGTGCTTTATCGTGCCAGAATATATCACATTAAAACTAATTCAATTACAAGCTGTGTGTGTGTGTGTGTGTGTGCATGGGCATGCAAATTAGAAGGAGCAACAACAACATCGCCAACGCTCCACCACAAGGCATGGCAGAAGCATGCACTATATACATATAGATAAAATCAGTTTGTAATTGGGCCAAAGTTTCGGTGTGGGAAGGAGAAAGTTAAAATTCAGTTTTCGGTTCATGATAATGTCATAATTGACAGCCTGTGGATTGGTTTGATTGAATTTTCAGGGGAAATTGTGCTGCAAATGAATTTTGCCAGCAATGACACACTGCGTATGATAAATGCCGATAAAGACATGACACGAAACCAATTAAACACACACAATGGTAATGCAAACAAATATGGTTAAATGAAATGTGCATGACAGAAAATTAGAAAATGCACTCGGGCGTATACATAATGTGGGACATTTTCACTAAGGCTTAAAATATATATTGTGCTTAGAAGCAAAGCAAGTTTTGGAACTAAAATTTATAGATCAATCATCATTTCTGCATTGACTTGCTTTTTTAAAGATCACTCTGAAGTTATTGCAAAATATTTAACTGAACTATTACAATTTAACTAGAACCTGAAACAAGTTTTAATTACTTCATCATTTCCACACAATCTCAAGCCAAAACGAAGACAGATACAAATGAGTTCTGTCAGCAGATAATATTCTTTTGATGAAGACCCAACACGATTTCAATTAAAACACGTTAACAATCACCATGAATAGGGAAATGTGTTTTATGGGCCAACCGTGCGTATGCGTAACGTGTGTGCGCCATAAGTTGCGGGCGTAAAAGTGTTTAAGTCCCGCCTCATATACTTCCAGCCCAGACACCTCCCATTTCCGCCGCCCATCTTCTTATAGGCCCATATTTTTGCGGTGTGCGAGCATCGCATTGTATTTGGTTTTAATGGAAAAAGTGTGTCCATACATCAAATGGGTTATTATCCATTTTGCCGCACTGGAAATGGCCATTCAAATTTATAGTCGCCAGTGCCGCCGTGTGGCGTGCTGCACGATGTTGCAAGGCTGAGGATGAAATGGTTAAATCATCATGATGGCGATGGCGATGGCGGTGGCGATGCTAACGTAAACGTTATGTGGCCACATTCAGTGCTAACTGGTTATACTCGTATATAGTTTTATTTGATTTCGCAAACGATCCAAGCAGCGATAAGAGAGTTAAAGCTAATGCTTATTTCGTGACGTGAAGCGGTTCTTTGCCATAAGCATCTCGGTATGCGTTCCAAATATTTACCCAACCGTATAATTTTGTGGCTGGGAATAGTTTTTGGAAATCTGTCGGTGCCAAATCTCACTTAACCCAAAGTTATTGAGCAATATTTTAGCCAATGTCAGCGCTGACAATAGCAGTGCACTTTCCCTCCCCCCCAAAACCCATTTATCATTTATCACAGAACCCATAAGCTTGAGTCATTTATAATGCGATCCCGGACGAAGGAAAATATGCCGGGAATGACGCAGCACTGAATTCTGAATTCTTGATTCTTTCTTCGAACACATTAATATTTATTGCATATTTAGTTGGTATGCGCGTACTCCCCGATAATTTCCAATTCCCTGTCAGCGCGGGTCCCAAGGAAAGGATGTCCAGAGGCGAGAACAGAGCTGACACATTCAACTGCCTCTGGGGCAGGAGATAAGAAGTCAGTCAACTACAAGCCCTCCAGCTGTCAACCCGACCCCTCACCCTCATCCTCTTTCAATGCCAATGCCTCCGCCAATCCGCTCACCCACTTCCCTGCCCACCCTTGCGTGAGCTGTGGCCATTATCGGGCAGGGAAAGTCAAATCAAGTCAAGTGCGAGTGCAGGCAGAGATTATGCTATTTTGGTAGCTCACTTTTTGGGCAACCCAGTGATTGGCCCGATCTACGTAGGCACTGAAACAGAATGGTGAATATTCGGTGAATATTATATTTCCAAGGAAATTCCATGGACAGTATTAGATACATTGATTAAAAATGTAGAAAATTTTGAATATTCTTAGTTTAAGGATTAAATTAATTAATTTAAATTATCGCTTTCAGAATTCGTAAATCCTTTTAATTTCTTACTAATACACAGAATAATCAAAATTCTGTCATCAACATATTTCCATATTTATCTTTTACCATTATCATCGGAAATATATTTTTTTTAAAATTAATTTTACATTGATAAAACATAAACTTAAAGGGTGAACAATTAGACTCTCGAACGAATGAGGTGATGTTATTATTTCCATTAAGTTATACTTAATATTTTACTAATATTTGATAATGTTGACTGATGACTAATTATCTTTCTGAATGAATGAATTATAATAATAAATGAATGAGTAAGGGGGTTAATATAATTTATTTTACTAATATTTGATGATGTTGATTTGTGAATAATTATTTTTATATTTTATTTTATTTTTATAATGAATGAATGAATAATTCTAATAAATTAATGAACTAGGAATGACATATGACCAATTATCTTTTGATATTATTTTCAATGATTAATTATTAAAGTGCGTCATAAATATTCCATCAATATTTAATTCCAATATTCACGATAAGTATCTTAACACTTTGAATATGCTTTATTGTTTTTAATTCTATTCTTTTTAATTGCCAAATTGTGTTATTTTTTTCACTGCTGAACTCCACTCACTAATCCCAGCATTTGTCACCCGATCGCCTAGCGTGAGTAATTAGCCGCCCGAATAAATACGAGAAAAAAAAACACACAAATCAGACAATCTGAACAGGGAAAGCTCGTAGTTTCCCTGCCTTCACCGTGTTTTCCTCACTTTTCCAACGCTTTTGTTTTCGACTGCATTGATTTCCACTTTGCCCTGGTGGCTGGCTCTGTGTTTTTTTTTTGTTAGCGTTATTTATGAATTCGAATTAATGTACCGTTAGCATGCACAACAACACTTTTGGCCAAAAGAGCCAAAGAGCCAAAGAGCCGAAAGCCCGAGGAGCAGGGACATGGCCAATGCCAATGCCACAGTGCCAGAGGCAGCACCTCACTTTGTTTAGCTAAATGCGGCGCTGTCGTCCATTTTGGGTGCCATTATTACGACCGTTTCCGTTCGGAGATTTCCGGTGATTATTTCCATGCTGGCTACCATGGAAAGGGAAAGCGAAAGCCAAGGGATGTAGTGGATTGGAGTGTCGTGGTGTCGTGGTGTATGAACTGAAGCAGTGTGGACATTTGGCCCTACGTCGATAAGGAGACGGTGGCGGAGGCCTGATTGAATTAAGCCCCAAATGATCCTGTCCAGCAATGCATAATGACACGCAGCTTAATTATGCTCTGCACAGCACGTGGCCCGAACACCTGCCCCACTTACCCTAATTGAAATTGATTGCAGTTCGGGGTGTGCGGGTGCAGGGAGTGGGAAGCGGGGTGAGGTATTTACAATCATTCCGATTGAGAGTCAAAACCCAACATGACAGCAAACAATCAATATTGGGCATGCAGTTGTTATTTCCGCCTGATACTTGGTATCGATTAAAGTCGGTACCCTGAGTGCCAAAATGTATTTTGTGCCCGGAGGGAGGGGCTCTTTGTTTTTATCGTTTTCTGAAATATTAAAGTCATGCCAAAACAATGCGCCAAAGGCGGCTCAATAAACGATGGGTACTGATACCGGCCCAGGGGGGACTCGGGTTTGGGTTTGGGTTTGGGATTGGGTTGAGAGGTCTCTGGGAGATGGCGACGATCCACACGAACATATGACAGACAGGGCAGCCGGAATGAGATACTCGACGGCAGAAGCTAATGCAAAGCCACAAAGCAGCCAACTGGCGGAAATACTAGTAAAAAACAAATAAAAGATACAAAAAAAAAAAACAAGAACAGGAAACAAAACAAATTAAATTGTGTCGAGGCGAAGTGTCTATACACTTGTTACTCAACAACTTTAAACTCAACAACTTTTTTATCGAATACAGAAGTAATAAAGATCCAAAATCTTTATTTTATGACCTAATTCCATTGTTAAATATGTTTACAGTTCATAAAAACTGGTTTAAGCTGCACAAGCTACCCGGAAATTTTGTACAATACAAAATATCGCTTTGCAATATAGAATTACAAAAATAATCAACAATGAAATTGAGTCACATTGTAATTTCATTGTATAGCGAAAATGTTGTATCTTTAATAAGATGTATGCTATTTAAAATAGTTAACTATTAAAGATGTTGAATGTGAAATTGTTTAATGTATAGATATAATGTCTTACTTCAACTTGACAAACAAAATTCCTTACTCAAACCACTCTATGGCCAGTTTGTTTTAAATTCTTTTCAAACTTTTTCCGTAAGTTTTCGTATTTACATTTTTTCCCATTTCTCTTTGAAGTTGCTGCTTTCCTCCAACGTAAATTCATCTGCATGTTGACGTTTCGCAAATGTTTTTTCTTTTTTCTTTCACGGCCAATTGTACATGCGTTTACAGCCATGTTAACATGGTCACGGCCAAGGTCAGGCCAGAGGTTAGAACTTATGAATATGCAATATGCCAGATAAACCGCTTTGATATTAATCTTTATCTTTGCATGGAATCTTCAATCTCCGAGCCGAGCAACTTTTTTAGTAGGGGAATGCGAGTATATGTAGTAGGAAAAGAAACGATGAGAGAGGAAAATAAAAATTGTAACAAGTTGAACGTGCTGCTGAGCTGGGCATTAATAGGTTTTTGACTTGCTATAAAACCGACGCCCCCCTCCGTCCCAATCTCCTCCCCTCTCCCCTCACCTCAAACGCATGGGAAATGGAAACCGAAAGCCAAAACAGAGTTGTCCGTTCTTCTTTCTCGGCTGACAAGGGAGGAGTGATGGCTAAGAAAATCCCCCCCTAAGCCCAAGTGAGCAGGGAAGAGCTTAAATTGCTCGTTGGCCTTTAAAAAATGATTTGGCCAAAATCATAGAAGCAGCAACAAACACGACAATGTTCACGTAACTCGATTCAGTTCAAACTGAAAATATTTTGGCAGGTCTAGGGTCTTGATTAGGTTGGACATCGCCATCGCCATCGCCATCGCCGGGCCATTGAAGTTGGTCTTGTAATTGGCCTGTTGCGGGTCTGTGGCTAATAGCATTTGGCCGGTAATTGGCCAGCTATGGTTTTGGCTGGGTTGGGAAATTAATGCGATTCTCCTACACCGAGCGGACGTTGCCATGCCACTTAATAATTATCATGGGATTTCATCTGCCCAAGAAAAAAGAAAGAATTGATGCAATTAGGTCTGTTCACAACGTTTTCCAACCGGACGGCGTTCAAATTTTTGGAGACACATTTCGGGGAAGTTATGAAACAGGTGAAACTCGATAAACGAACTCTTTTGTTGCGTTTTCTTTCCGCTCGTTATTAAATTATACGATTTTTCTATAATATTTATGAAAACTTAAGTGGTAACATCCATAAAATATTACCAAGATTGTTGTGAACACAGAAAAGTTAAATAAGATTCTCTTGTGATTACATCAAAAGATAAATAATATTCTGAGTAGTATTATTGTTACATATAAATACAAAACCCAATTTCCGTTGGGTCCGTGCCCTTGCAAAAACTAATGCAAAGTCTATTTCTTCAATTTGATTAGTAACTTGATATGGATGGAATATGCCAGAATATTTGCGGTCAGGGCCACGATCCAACCTTCTACCTGTTACATTCCCACCGACTTGTTGTTGTCAGCCTTGAACTCCGGGTGTAAACAAATTTGTTATCAGTTTGCTTTGCAGTTTTGTATTTCTTTTGCCATTTATTTTTCATTTGATTCTATTCTATACAAGTCTATTCACTTTCCTACCGGATACAGATACATTTTCGTATATATATGAATGTGTATTGTGTGTTTTTATTGAGAATACATTTGCATTCCTTCGCCGCGCAATCAAGTTTCTGTGCCTTCCCGTCCTTCACTTATCTATTCAATCAGAAAGTCGACCTCAGTCACAATC
>JAJJHY010003831.1:6418979-6468771 GCA_021224005.1 Drosophila setifemur | reverse complement strand
GGGGGGGCTGGGCAGTAAGCTTATAGGCTGGGGCCATTCGCAATTTGTGAGGCGTAGTAGCCGACACGCGCACACAGACTCATAATCAAATGTCGAGTAATGTGCTGTGAGGCAATCTATAACCATGCAACAGCTTGCCCCAGCCGGGGAATAGAACGAAGAGGAGATATCTCAGGGAGGGGGTATCTGAGGAAGAGGGTATCTCAAGGAGGTGGAACCTCAAGGAGGGGTTACCTCAAGAAGGGAATACTTCAAGAAGGGGATATCTCAAAAAAGGGGGTACCTCAAAAAGGGGGTACCTCAAGGATGGGATACCTCTAGCAAGGAAGAGGCAAATAGACAGCCAAGTGCCTTCAAATTGGTCAAACCAAACTTGACGATGTCTGCAAAATCGGAGTATTCAGAAAATTTTATTGGCATGTCTAATCTGATGAAATTGCTCTGGGATTCTGGGAATTATGATTCAATTTCAATTCGAATGTGTAGATTCCATGAATATGTAAATTGGAAAATAAAAAATTGCTTGAAAGTTATTAAACCAAAAATAAAACATTCTCGACAAAAAGAAGATTAAAGTGCCATTGAGAAATAATAAATTAGCAATTGTTAAGTAATTCTTTAAGTACGAGTAGATTCTTCTACTAAATTGTATTTTATTACCATTAATTTAAAGATACATATAGCAAGTGCGTTGTCTTAAATTGTTCCTTAAGATTAGGTATTACAGAATAATTACCTAGTTTGCTTGCAAGCCAGTTTTAATTCACTTAACCAAATGCCGTAATTAACGGATCGATTGCCTAACTAAGAAAGTTTGTTTCTGTACGTTTGTTTTATGGTCTGCACTTGGCTTAAGTCTCTCTGTTCTCCTTGAGGGAAAAGCGACTCATTAATTCAATTAAATAGATCAATATACCAAGGGGCAACTGCAGTGGCAGGCGGCAGGCAGTAAGCCAAACAATCACTTGTTATTGAGAGAGACGGCATAAAACCACAGTAAGAGCATCTTATTCTCCTGCCCCACTCCTCCGGGGGCAAGACGTAAGCGTTGCAAATTGAGTAAGCCAGACTGGTCAATGCCTCTCCGACAGACAGACAGTGTACAGTGTAAAGTAGACTGTAGCCTGTAGACAGCAGACAGCTGAACTTTGCTTGTTTGTTTATTTATTCATTTTCACTTTTCACGTTTTTCACTTTCCCAACGAGCGTAATACGAGTGTGTGCCCATACATATGGCGGCGACTGTGTTTGCTTTGGCTATAAGCCGGCCCAGCCCGGCCCGGCATGTCGTCCATTAGGGCGTCAACGGGGCGTATGCTCGATGTGCCCGTTGAAATAGATGTATACGCCCCGATGTATGCTCGATATGCCAGTTAAATTATATGCTCGCACGTCATTCTGGAAGTTCTCACTGTGTAACGCCACAGTCGAATGTGTCAAACAGCAATAATCAGCCTCAAGGCAAGGGCGGAACGAGTTGACAATGCCTAACTGCCAAGCAAACAAGCTCGGGAAAATTACACGAAATAAAAAAATAAAGCACAACATTCCCTTATGTACCCGTTCTCCGGCTCTTCGTTAACTTTATCCCATATTTTTCGCATTATTGTCTTGTTTGCTCCGGTGCCACACGGCGTATGTGTAACATTTTCGCAGCTTCTCCTCTGCCTTCGGCGCTGCCATTAAACGCACATTATACATAAAGTTTTCGTTGCATCGAGTCTTCCGACTGCTGACAAGGGTTAAGGTTCGACGCTAAGCCCCAAGGAGATGGCCCCGGGACCAGAGAGCCCAGCTTTAACATCAACGTCAGACCAGACCCCTTGTCGCTGTCGCTCCAATCGTCTTATCAAGCGAATTGAGCTCTCATTCACACGCAGCAAATAAATTTGTAAAAAAAGAAAATTGCCAAAGGGGAACTTCTAAACCAAGCCGAATGGGTAAATGCTCTTGAAATAGTATATTACATTTTAATTAATTAATTAAAAGAAAAGTTGTATGCAATTACCCCATGTATCTGTCTCTGCATTTAATTACAATCCAAAACTAAAAGCAATTCTTTACTCTGTAAAACCGAGTGGAATCAATTATTGTCTCGTGAAATACAGATAACCCAACGGTTTGGCAGTCTGTCACTTAATTTGTGTCACTTAATCAGTCACAGGTTAGCAGTGAGTCAAGAAACCCAAAATGACAAGCAGACCAATTGACAGGAACATGTATCTATAAATAGATGGGGAAAAAAACTAGGCTTTGTGAGATTGATGAATTTTCGACAAAGAAGGTAGACTGACAAATGTGTGCAAAAAAAAAAAAAAGATTCGAATAAGTAGATACTAAAAGCATTGGCAAACATTTATCTTCTAATCCCCGCATACCGATACCCCTAGCTGATGTACATCTTCCATAGAGTAGAATACAGCAGCTCTAGCAAATATTTATATACGTGTCTATGGGTACTATTCAAGATTGTAGGGGACTATTAGGGAGGTGGATGCGGGAACCCAGAACTAGAGGTAGAGTCAACGCGATGTCGCGCGTCTGACTGCACTTAATGAAGTCAGCTCCTCGCTGACTAAATTGACTATATTGCTATGCAAATAGGCGGGGTGTCCTCCTCCTCCCCCTCCTCCGCCTCCGCCTGCTCACTGTACTCTGTCGCACTTCTTGTTAAGTACGTATTATAATAATATAAACATTCCCGAAGGAGAAGTGCTCCTCCGGAGGCCTATGCAAACACTCATTGCCAGTGCGTGCGTCCGCTCATTGTGCTTAAATGTTATAAATAAATAAGCCATGGGCCATGCTCCTCTTGCGCATTGCAAACACGCTATAAATATATAGCAGGGGCTCTCTCTCCCTCTCTTACAGAAGGCGCTGCTGTGCCATTTAAATAAATAATTTTCAATAAGGTTTAAATAAATTAAGTGTAAATTGAATTAAATGTTTGCATTCAGTTGTTGTCGTCCGCGAGTTGCAAGCGAAAACTCAATTATTTACCACATAATGTTTTGCTTTATTTTGCTCCTCTGTAAAATTCAGCTTTCACTTTTATATGTGTTGCAGAAATTCTTTAAATTTAAATTTAAATCGGTGTGGTTCATGAAAATGCAATTACTTTTTAAATGCTGGTCATTGCAATTATAAATATAAATATTATGTTCATAAATTTTGGCCACCACATAAAAGCAGAAAAAATATTAACTTTTTTGCAGCACCGAAGGTTAAAATATACTTTTTATATAATGTAAGTTATTTGATGAAGGCATACAATTTAACCCTTCTTTAAAAAACACTTTGTAGCATATTTCTTCTTGTATATGCCGGAACAACAATGTTCTCAATTGTATCTAAAAACTTTATAGAAATATCTCAACTGTCTTCCGTTCAAAGTTAAAATACCTTCACCAAGGGCAAAATAAACGTTTGAGGAATATCCACAAAGTCAAGCTAATATTTATCTTGTCAAAAGAGGGAAATGGACTGGAAAACAGCGAAAAATGTAATGCAATCTGTCGACTCATTTAATTTGCAACAAAAAACGTTCATTAATTTAAATAATAAGTTGATGGGCTGTCAATATGTTACTGTAAATATTAAATATAAAAATATATACTCCGTTTGATTCATATTCTTAATTGGTTTTTAATAAGAACATTTAACAAAAATAATTAAAATGGCTCTTTTATATTAGTCTGTTATATAATAAGAATTTTGTGATTGATAATAATCAACTTATTTTTAGCCTTTATTAATTTTGAAAGCTAATTATTTGCTAAAATTGTTGTCTTTGTTTGCGTTGCTTTATTTTGCATACCATATTTCCTACCAACGCACATCTGATAAGCCTCGTTTGCGAAGCGCCTATCTAACAATAATAAATTATATGGGTCCGCGTTTTATGAATGAACCTTTTAGGGGAAAAATATAAATAAACAAAAACCGGTCCCATAGGGGCTCCTTCTCCCATCAGCGATTGTCGTTCGGTGCGCTGGAAATGTTCAATAAACATAACAGCCGGTAATTGAGTTTATTTGTGGATGAGCGAGGGAGTCTTATTACAGCAAGAGGCTCCTGCGGGTGACTTTATGAATCAATCTGCTATTTAATAAAATTTCCCTTCAGCACTTAGATACATAGATGAAATAAAGGATACGCCATAACAATTGTATATACATATAATGTTGCCCTTTGACTACGCATCAGTGTTTAGTCTTCCACAAGATTAATTCTTGTGTAAACCAGCAACCAATTTGAAATGTTTGATTAAACGGCAGGGCATAAATTTCATTTTATGAGGATTACAATGAAAACTGACGGGGGCCGCAGTTGCCCAAAAAAGGTTACCAGTCATTAATCTTCAACATTTTGGCAGAATTTTCACGCATTCGCACCCAGGCAACGCAACCCACATCAGATACATAATCCATCCAAGATCCCCCTTTTCCCCATCCTCAATTCGCTCTTGTTCTCGAGCTTAAAGCAAAAGCTGGGCGAGATTGTAACAGTTTTGGTTGAGCGGAGAGCGCGTTTAATTAATATTAATTTGCATTCCATGACACTAACATTGTGTCGACATGTGAACCTCGTGGATATGTACATGTACTTGCTGACCCACGAATCCATTTGGGAAGGCCAGCTGAGGCAACAAAGTGATCAATGAACCCAACCCAATCAATCGCATCAGCTCGACTTTTACTTTCCTTCAATTAGCAGTTGTTATAGGTTTAAGTTCAGGTTTTATTTTGTAGTGTATATTTGGAAAATTGTTGAATAAATTAGAGACACTTCTTGTTCAAGCGGAATAGTTAAAAAAATATTCCTTAAAGTATAAGGTTGTTTAATTTTTAAAATTGAGAAGTACTTAAGGTACTGATAGAGTTGTTGAAATAAATATTTATAAAAAATATGAAGCATAAGCTATATATAATAATTTACAAGATAGCATTCCATGGATCTAATAATTATTCAGAAAAGTAAAAATCATCTCAATACAGGGTATCTTCTAGTCGGTCCAAACGGACTGCCCTAGTTGTTTGCACAGTTTTTGATTGCTTTCAATATCGCTTAAGCCGGCGCTCCCCAGCAACTGTTTTGTGTGCTCTTGCGGGGGTGGGCGTCTTTTAATCGCCTCAATAGATTTGACATTCAGTTAACAGAAGCTCGCAGCGTCCCCGGCAACAATGGGGTTCACTTTATTTCGCTCAGTGGCCGGGGATTTGGATCGAATGGATGCGAATAGATGGCGCTTACCGGTGCGTGTCTCATAATTTAACTTTTCAGCGGAAATTCCCACAAGGTGCTCCAATCCACGCCGAACTCCAACCGAAAATGAAAACTCAATCCGCACCCTAGGTGAAACAAGCGCACAAATTGCCCACACGAGGCAGAAGACAGCACCAAAAAAAAAAACCAAGTAAAGCAATTTAAAAATTTACGACATTCCACACTCATTACACCTTACGGGTTTTTTCGCTTTTCTATAGTATTCTTCTTTTATTTGGTTTTGGTTTTGGCAACCGCTGGTCTGCTGATGCCACGCCCCCTGCGTCCAGGTGCGCCCATGCGAAATTTCGCGTACGACTTCCGCGCGACTTTTGGGTTTTTGTATGCAAATTTGCCATTTCTTGTTCGGACTCTTTTTTTGTATTTTTCCTTTTTCTTTGTTTTTGTGCTGGGAAATTTTCGCTGTTGTCGTCGTTTATTCTTGACTCGAGTTGTCTTGGGCTTGGCTTAGACCTGTCCAAAAAGAAAAATATATATAGAAAAAAAAAAAACAAACAATAGAGGGTGAAGTAGAAGAATTTTTTCTGTCTTATCGGTTGTTGCTGTTTGAAATTTGTGTGTAAGTGCGGATGGGAGGAATGCCTTGCCTCCACTTCCCCCCAGTCACTTTGTTGTTCACGTTCTCCGGAGTCCAAGTATTTGCATTATTGCTCCGCCATCGGGGCTCTGGCATTGGGGAATTACCTGTAATGACGGTCACTTTGGTCGCCCGCTGATGGATGACTTCCACAGAGTGGAAATTTCATGATCATTAAGCAGCAAAGTTTGGTCTAAATGGGGATATTAAATTTGACATTACAAGAGTTTCAAGAATGGAATAATATCAGACACAAAAAAAACGCAGATAAAACGCATTCTCTTGTGGACAGATTTAGGAATTTTTATAATTTCTTAATAATTACATATATTCTTTGTAAATTGTATTTATAAATTCCTAGTAGAATGTGTAAATACTAAATAATACTAAATTAAATAATAATAGACTACAAAAATCTCCGCTCCCCAGCTAGATAAACCTTGCTTTAATTTCTTCCTTCTTTCAATATTCTTTTTGTTTACACGGTGAAAAAAAAAATGTTGTTAAGAAAATGTAAATAAAAAATTATTGTATTTTAGTTTTAAAGTATTTTAATGATGCTAATGTAGACTATTCATTTCAACAAGTACATAGAAAATAATTTTACTAAGTGTTTGAATGAGTTCTTCTAAAAATTAAACTATACTTCAATTGTAAAAACGATTTTAAAAAAGTTTATTGCTTTTTGTTTGATATACTTTTTGGTTTGGTATACTTTTTCACTCTTACTGGTGCTTATGACTCTTGTTCCCATTGTTGTCGCTATTTGTTGTTGGACTTGTAAGTAGCTCAAATAAAGGAAATGAGGGAGGAGTGCCCCTCTGAGGGGTATAACGACATCATTCAAGTTGAAGGACAAAACCGAATTTGGGTCGTTGTAGCACTTGTTTCTGCTTTATGAAATTCAAATTGTAAATGCGAATAGCAAACGGAGGACGGAGGACGACGAGCGACAAGAATCCATAATGACTTCTCCAACTCTGCTTTACGGAGCGTAAAAACTAATTAATTACACGTGCAAATTGCGATAAATTCCTCTTTCTGGACTCCTTTCACTCGAATTATTCATTTTTATTGCATTTGTAGTTCCATAATTTAATTTACATACTGCTAGGAATGAAGTGAGAATTTCTGTTATTTTTCTGTTTACTTTCCCATGCAGATTTGCATCGATTTCTTGTGTGGGTGCTCGGTGCAGAGGGGGGATTGGCATGGGTGTAGTTTGAGAGGGGGTGTTGATGTTACTCTTGTGACCACAACAAGTGTTCTTGCGCCAGTTTGTGCCATCCACAGCCACTGCACTGCATTGCACATCTCATTTTGGAGCATTTTCTATTTATATTCATTGGCCTCAGGCGGTCACAGCTGGCCAGCAACCTGCTCCTCCTAATCCTCCTCCTCCTATGCATTTTACCCCCAACATTTTTTTAGATGCACTCCCCCAGTCTGTACACAAATTGCATTTTGCGCTGTTTTGTTATTTCTAAACACACGACTTCCACGCACTTTTCCGAAGTCTAATTCTGAATTTCGTTAAGGCGGAATTTTTGATATGCTCTCAACCACTCTATACACAAATTGCATTATGTTATATTTAGTCACACTATATTCACCCATTTTTCGGACAAATAATTCTTAATTTCATTGGGGCAATGCTTATGCTCAATTTTATTAAAAGAGAGAATTTCCGAAATTTTTTCAAACCCTTATCTACAAGAAAAATAAAAATAAAATAAATTGAAGCCAACTCGACTCCATAACTCACTCGTTATTTATCAAATGTATGAATTATTAAGACACAATTTTATATTTTATTTTATATATGAAAAAATATCCTGCATCCTCAAATTCAAGCCACATTCTCCAGTGAACAAAGGTGATTCATGTGAGGGTTAGGAACTGGGTTGTCAGGGGGCGCCTTTGATCCCACCCAACGGCCTGCACTTTCAATTCATTTGAACTTTAGAGCTGAATAAGTGAGTGCCAAGTCCTTATAATTAATGCCTGCAATTGAACTTGACCCAAAAATAAAGTGAGAAAATTTTTCAGATGAATTTTCAGAAAATAATTCAGCAGATGCCAAAAAGAAAAGCTTGGGATGAAGATGCAGCAGAGTGGGTGGCCGGCAGGCTGAACTCAAGTGAAATTGCCTTGGACAGGCCAAGTCTTAAATTACGAATCTCTAAACCGTTTGTCTGTGTGATTTATGGGATGAGCAGAAGGGTCGAAATGGGTCAATTGGTATCTCTTGTAAAATATAACAAGAATTTATGAGCATCAAGAATTGAGGGTATGCCTTCAATGTTAAGACGTAAAATATTATGCTTTTGGCTGAAGGATTGAAACTTAACAGTGTCCACTTATCCCCAAAGGATTTTGTAAGCTTGAGTTGCTTTTAAGGAACTTAATAAATACTTAAGCAACATACAATTTCATGATTGTGTTTTTCATAGTTGAGTTAATATAAATATAATAAGTTTGACATATAAGTTAACTTTTTCTGCAAGATTAAATGAATATAATGAAGTCCCACATGTGAGTTGTAATCTCTATGCCACATTACTAATAACGATAATTGCTGATGCAGCAATAGAGATTTTTTAATCGGATTACACAGAAAAGCTATCTTAAAATAGCTTTTTAAGTGGGGTATGATACAAAAAAAAAATGTTCTCTGCTCATTTATATTCCAAAGCAATCTCAGTTTTCATCCTGCCTCATGGTCATAATTAAATTTCACAGAAATTGAACTTTTTGAAATTCTAGGAAATATGAGCTATTCCCATTTCTCATTTGGGAATTATCGTTGGATGCTTGTTTTTGCATTTCCGATTAGTGAAAATTGCTAAAACAGCAAACGGAAAACCCAGATTGGCACTTCACTGGAAATGTGCGAACGAAATTTCCATTTTATTCCTTCTTCATACTCGTATGTGAAAGCTATGGCTTGTTTATTCTTTGCGTTTTGTGCATTACTTGTTCCTCTGAAGCCCAGCGCTCATTTTCTTTTATGCAAACGCTTTTGACCCAGTTATGCGATGCTTTTCACTCCTTTGCCGAGAATCGCAGCCAGCTGGAATAGACTCAGAACGCAACAGTATTCAGCTTACTATACATCCAACTCTTAGCGCCACCCGGTTTTTCCATTCCCTTTATATACCCATTACTCAAATGGAAGCTGCACAAAGTTGTGAGATTCGAGTGGCTTCTGTTTTCGTTTGATATCAAATGCATTCATGTTTAGTTTCGTAATTAAAACTGTAATTCCGCTTGCCAGTGGGTGGGGGGCAGGAGAGTGTTTTGTCTGTCATTAGCATGCAAATGTAAGCGTTACAGAGAGAGAAGAAGCTGGAGTTAAGGTACAAGGTACCCCACCCACACACACACATACCCAGACTCTCACCCACACCCACACACTTCCATTTATAAACCCACAAACAGAGTCTGTTTCTGTTTCTGCTTGATAAGTGGGAGAGCGTGTAAAAATTTCGTTGCATACTTGTGAGCGTCGAAAAGAAATTGCGGCTCCTGCGGCAGCTGTGGCAGCTGGCACGAAATATAACGTATACGCTATGTGCGCCGGCGAATATAAATGTGAATTTAATTGTGCCATCCCCACACCCCTTATTCATGCGTGCAGTAACTGTCAAAATTATTGCAGAGTTTCGTACCGCGAAAACTGTTCTTTTTATGCCAAAATCATTGTGTGTATATGATATGTTTATGTTTACCCAAAAGTTGTTATTAAAAGTTCAATAACTATATGCTTTTATGTGCCAAAAAGTAAGAGCAATAGTAAAAGTTTTCGTTTGCAAATAAGGAAAGTTGAATTAGTTGGTGAGTGATATTAATTAATTAAATGACGTCACAGATTGAATAAGAAATTTTAATTGAATAAATATAATAATTATGTATATATTGGGGTATCTGATTTAGATTTTATCATATCAGGAACATAAACAGGGACGTATACATATAGCAAAATGCATCTAAAGGCTTAAAGAAATAGAAAAAAGTTACAATATCATGATTTTTAAAATATCACACTTACGGTTAAAAATGAAATGTTTTAAAACGCTCAACTATTTATGTGACCACAAGTGTGCCAGCACGCACATTCACAAGGCGCATCCACATCCTCAGCGTGTTGAAATCACTCAACGGCGAGCTACGGTCGCCAGTCAATCAGAGAGATGGCGTCGCCTGTCACCGACTTGCCCTGAAAGTTGGGCTAGCCCTGCGGCTTTTATAATAATTTCAAATGTTTATAGTTGAAATATATATATGTATATACACACGTAGCAAAACATTTGCACATAGAGTGGAATGCGGGCACTTTGGCATATCTCTGTAACGCCTTGTCGCCTGCCCGCTGAGTACGGGCTTAGGCTGTGCCTTCTGCCTTTTGCTCGCTTCCTTCCTGGCCAACTTCCTGTCACGCTTGTGGGTGGGCCGAGCGGGTCGGTGAATGGAGGATGGCACTGACGATTGCTACATAAACATTACCCCCATTCCCCTCGCCCCCTTTCGCCCATTTCTGTGTTTTATTTGAGACGACGTGCAGGAAATTTGAGCAACGCAGGCAAGAGCAGAAAAATAAAGGAAAGAAAATCCATTTACGTAATTACTTTGAGTTAACTTTTGGCGCTGCAAGAGGATGCGCGCCAAGCAGCCCTTTTCCTTATTGAATTATTGAAGAATTGCTTATTCGCTCATTCGCTTATTGGAAATCTGTTCTCCTTCCTATCCTGGGCCGCCACTAGTTGAGTTACGGCCGCTGTAATTGGATAAAACAGGGTCAAACACTCAGCCCGTATCGATTAAATTATACACCAACAAAAGTTTTCTCATTTTCATAACTGTTCGAGAACCGTTAATTATATTTGGCCAGCTACTTTTTACCACAAGCATTCCGTAAGACCAAAGTGAGCTGAACGTGTAAAACAGGCATTTAATTATCCGAATTTATGGTTTACGCTTTAACCACCATAAAAGTTGGCTATAATTACGGTCCTTAATCTATATTCATAAACAAAAATTTGCTGCATTTAGTGTTTGGTATATTCGCTGGTGGTTCAAAATTGAAAGGAATTGCTGACAGGCGTTTCCTTGAAGGGAGACTTATTAATGACCAAAATATAAAATAAAGAAATTTATCATAATTTGTACGCTTGAATGTCAGGTATATTATTTATTATTCTTTACCACGGTCGTCTTCTGGAACACTTATTTATGAGGCTTATTTTTTTGACTCTTTATGGCCCTCGTTTTACTTGGGAAGTGTAACTTGTGTACAATAAAATGTTGATTTTTTATACCTATATTATTCTGGTTTCTTTTAAATTAAATTAAATTGCAAAATCCATTCAGGGGTTATTTAAATGTTAGCTCTGTTTCACATCAAATATTCCCAACACTAACTAAGCTCGTCCATTTTATTTGTACGAGTAAATATCGGTATTGGTGAAATCGCTTTTGAGGAAACAAAATTAATATTTCAGGTGGTTTGTGCTACATATTCAGCAAACAAGCCCAACTATTTACCAACATTTTGTTTTGCAACTTGTCCAGCCAAAAAGCAATCCTCTTACCCATTCAATTTAGTTGCAACACCATTACATCGAGTAAGGAGCTTACCCGAACAACAGAAATCAACTTGGCTCAACTCTTCCTGTTCACTTACCAATTTTGTTTCCATTCGCAGGCGTGTCAGCTGGCAAAGTGTGTGCGCAGCCAAAGCATTTAATAATGTAAGACTGGAGGCAGGCCATTCTGTAATTACAAGCGTGTTCGAAGGAAAGTCAAGCGAGGCAACCGAGGCAAGCGAGTCAAGGAAGGAAGCTAGAGGTGGAGCAGCCAGTGCCAGAACCAGAACCAGGACACAGGACCAGAAAGAGGAGGAGGACCAACAAGTTGCCAACACAACCAACTCCAGTCCATTGAATTCCCGACTGTCCCCCGCTCCACGGAAGCGAAATCAGCAAAACGGCAGCCGTGGATTCGAAAGCGCTGCGCAGCTCAGCCCCTGTGAAAGCGACGACGGCGTCGCTGCCGCTGCCGCTGTCGCTGCCTCTGCCGAAGGCGCCGCCGCCGCCGACGACCACGTCGCTGACAATTTGTCAACCGCCCCCGCCCACCCCGCCCTACCAGCGGCTCACCAAAGCGCTGCAATGCGATCCGCGCTGTGGCCACGAGGTGAGTGCAAATTGAAATGCTTGCGGCTGGGAAATTTAGCTCGCACAAAGGAAGGGGTAGTGTTCTATAGATGCTTACAGAAGCTCCCCTCCTCCCCCAATGAAGCCTGCAAGTGAAGGCTCCCTTTGAAATGGTCCCTGTTGCCACCGGTTATTGCAGGCCCGAATGATGGTTACATTTGAAAGAGCATGAATTCGGAATGACTTTTGAAAAGTGCATGGTACATCGGACAACGGAAATTTTCTGTTCCATTGGTTATTGCAGTTTCGTTTGAAAGAACTTGAATTTCTTCGGAATTTTGTAAAGTAAGCTAGGGAGAATTCTGAAGTTTAGTGTTCTAGGTAATTGCAGTTTCCGGAAAACGAATTTTGGGGAGTCGGTTTAATGAACACTAAATATCCAAGCGTTCAGGCCCTCACATTAATTATATGTCGTGTTCTTGTTATTCGGGAAAAGAGGCCACATTGCATATGAGTGATATTTAATCGATTTTTGTCTAATTTTCAAAACAACATTTTTTCGTTGATTTAAAAGTGCATGAACAAACACGATAGAGTATAAAACAAATGTTTAAGAAAAAAAACATGGTTAGCAAATTAAAATTAATATTTCAAACTATTACGAACAATAAATATAAATAAACAAAAAAAATTATATAAATTTCACATTAAATAATTCCTTCTAAAAATTACAAGTTATAGTATATATCATAATTTAACGTACAATACGCGTAATCAAAATAAAAGAAATGAAAATCTTAAGTTTTTAGTGAATTATGTTAAACTCTCCTATTACGAGTATTTTGGTATCAGTTTGGTTATAATTTCAAAATGATTTTTTTTTAATCATCCTTATAACATGTTTTTATAGCTGATAAAAAAAAAATGTTTAAGTAAATAAATACTAATAACATAATTTATTTCTGCATTATCGAGCAAAAAGATTTTTAGTTGAATTATTATGTTAATTGGTGATCGCATTTAACAAGCAAACTTTTTCTTAAAAGTAATGAAATGATTGGTATCAAAAATATTCAATCATTACAGTAAAGATAAAATATTTAGAATAAATTTTCCATAGAAGCTTACTTCATTTTTTATTGATGTTACCTTTCCATTTTAACAAGGGGGAATTTTATAACCCTGCGATAATTTAACTTTCCGCAGAAGCTCACTTATCCGACAGCACCACATACTTTGTGTCATATCTGCGAAGGTTGCAAATTGTTATGACAAAATTCATCGCCACAGCACAGCACTGCAGAGCACAGCACTGGGTGTCATGAACTTATTGTGCCAGATTTCCGTGTCCTTGCAGATGATGAATTGTATCTCGTATGAGTTTGCATGCAACCTGTTTGGCGGCATCGCGAACACAAAAACCGTTTACCTCTGGGGTGCTGACGTCACGGTGAAAAGCCAAAGCCAAAGCCAAAGTTAAAAGGAAAAGCCATAGCCGGGCCATTGTCGCCTTCTGCTGTTGTGTGTGCGTGGGTATTGTGGGTGTATGTGTAGCGTGCGTGTGTGTGTGTTTGTGTGTATGTGATTGTGTAGTAGCTAATACGCAAACCCGCTGCTGCTGCGCTGCAATTATGTCGGGGTTCAAGGCTAATTTTCCATTGCACCAATGGCGTTAAAAAGAGGGCGGGCCACGGGGGCGGGTCAGGTGAGGTGAGGGCAGGAAAGGTGTGTGACAGGTGCGGATTGCTTTTGTGTGTGTCATTCACCGCTTGTTTGGTGCTTGCGCTGCAGAATGCGCGTGCGACCGAAAGCAATCCATCCGCATTACGTATACGCCGCGTTGCGTTGCGCTGCGCTGCCAACCTTTCTTTCGTTCGCCCCTAATTAATGTTCGCCTCTCTGAAAAGGCGGATTAAGCCACAAAAAGCTGAAGGAGCGGCAAGCAACAAGCAAAAAGCGGCAACAGAAGGCGACCATGTCAAGTGCAGCCCAGCACAGTACAGAGCTGCACAGTTCAAATTACGTTAACAAAAAATGCACGGCACTTGACCTTGGCCAAGGGGGCACCGGGCTGATGGGTTGACGGGTTGGCGGGTTGGCGGGTTGGAGGGCTTGGAGGGTTTGCGGGTTGGCGGGGCGGCATAAATTAAAGGCAACGAGTGGCGGCCGGAATGGGCGCAGTCAATGTTAATTGTTAGAACATGTGTAGGTTGGAGTATCAAATAATCGCTGCATCGGATTGCTTATGATGGCCTTAAGGCGAACCTTGTCCCTCAGAGAAATATCCGGGAAATGCTTCATAGCCTGGCGTGAGTTTGATGAACATGAAAGTCAACGTAGATTTTAATTACGGGTTTTATTTTAGGTAAAGTTTCTGATAAGGAAAACTTAAGATTATTTAAAAACTTAAGTCCAACAAATTTATATTCAATTTAATTGCATTCAAAAAGATTCTCAGGAGTTTTCACAGGAGTTTTAGCTAAATTTTAGTGTGATAATATTAAAATATTTTAAATTATAAACAAAATGTATTCTTCATTGTTAAATGTTTTTAAGGTAACCATCGGCCGTCGCATTGGCCTCTACAGATTTTGCGGCGACATCGGACGGGGCAACTTCTCCAAAGTCAAACTCGCTGTCCACCAACTGACGCGTGGTAAGAGGAGCACGCAAAGATATCTCTGGCATTTTGTTTTGAATCACCTCCATTCCAGACAAAGTGGCCATTAAAGTGGTGGACCTGGATCGGGCCGGACTCGATGCCAAGGCGCTGCGTATGCTGTCCAGCGAGATAGCCACACTCGAGTGTGTTCATCATCCAAACATACTGAGGTGAAAGCAAACATCTCCTTAAAGCGTGGCAAGGGAATTAAGTTTAAACATTTATTACCAGGCTTTTCGAGGTGGTTGAGACGTTGGGGCGGGTGTATCTGGTCACCGAGTGGATACGCGGAGGCGAGCTCTACAACCACATAACCCAAGGCGGGCCTTTGAGGGAGATTCACGCGGCTCCGTTGCTCAAACAGCTCCTGCTGGCTGTTAAACATATGGTTGGTTTGAGACGTTAAACTTTAATTACCTGGGAGCCTTAAATCCTATTACTATCTTAATTACAGCACAGCCTGGGCTATGTGCATCGCGACATTAAGGCGGAGAATGTGCTGCTCCTCTCCGAAGATCGCCTCAAGCTGGCCGATTTCGGTTTCAGTACACAACTTATCAATGGTGGGTGGCCAACGAGCACCAAGCACCGGCCCTTGGACCAGCAGCCCCATCTCCGAACTAATCAATTTCATCCTCCTTGACAGGTGCCAATCAAAAGCTCGACACGTTCTGTGGCTCCCCGCCGTACGCGGCGCCGGAACTCTTCTCCGATGACCATTATATTGGGGCTCCCGTGGACGTTTGGGCCCTGGGCATCCTCCTCTACTTCATGGTGGTTGGCAACATGCCCTTCCGGGCACCCACCATACCCGGCCTCAAGGCAGCCATTCTCAAGGGCGACTATCTGCTCCCGGGCCAACTCAGCTTGCCATGCATAAGACTTTTACGTGAGTTTTGAATCGAACAAATATTTGTTTTAGATTGATTCTTTTGATTTTTCTTTGCGGTTTGAACATATAGATAGCAATATTTATCATACCTGATTTGTCAAATAACTAAATTCTTATCAATCCCTTAAATTATGAATATGAAAATTATCTGGAAAAGATTTTTATAGCATTGTCCAAAGCAAAAATAGTTTTTTACTTAAATTATATTTTTTCTTTATTTGATGTTCCTTTACAGAACGCATCTTAATCCACATACCCGCCCAGAGGCCCACCATCGACGACATGTTGAACAGCCAGTTCGTGACCTGCCCCAAGCTGAGCGCGGACCTGATGCAGTGGGAGATTAACCAGTACAGCAAGCCGGTGAAGCGCTCAATCTTCTGGGTGCGCACCAAGTCGCATCGGCTGCGGAAGTCCGCCTCGCTGAGGGACCGATATGCGGAGGTGGTCAAGAAGCCGGCCATCAGCATGAACACCCGCCAGCAGGACGAGATGTTCGTGCAGAACTTCCTGCAGCCAATTGAGATGAGTCACGAGCTGTTGCTCCAGGGATCGGGTCAGCTGAAGGAAACCCAGGCACCCGAGCAAATTAAACGTCCGGCCCGGCGGTACTTGCTCTGTGGAAGTCTTAAGAAGAAGGTGACGCCCATGGAAACGGAGCCGGAGAAGCAGTTGTCCAATGGCGGGCAGTGCGTATCGGCCAAGGTCAATCCGTGGAGTGTGGAGGTGGCCGAGGATTGTCCGATGTTTAAGAACTACGACGCGGAGACGGGCAGCTGCATTATGTTGCCAACGAGCACGGAAGATCTCAGCCAGCTGGGCGCCCTCGAATTCGAAGCTCGTCAAATTCTGTCCGAGCTAGGACTCAACTCCGAGATGCTGATCAATGCGAGGCAGAGTGGACCCCGCTCGGACATCATCGGTGCCTATCGGATCGTGGTCAACCGGCTGCAGAAGCAATCCTGGCTGGCCCGCAAGCACGTGGAGATGGCCCTACACATGGAGCCCAAGGCGGAGAAACGCATCGAGCGCTCCTGCTGCATACTTTAAGGATTTTAGCCCCGTAGCATCCGGTTCCGAATCCGCGGATAATTGTTGAATGTTTGTATTAATCACCTGGTTCTGGTGGATCTCGGTGTTATCCCAGAAAAAAAAAAGGAAAGCAAACTTGGGTTTCTGTAGGTTTTTGTTACCAAAAGGAGTTAGGATCTCCTTAGAGGACAAAATCTCTCAAAATGAAGTTTGTTAAAACCAACTTGAGCCTCTCAGAATAGAGAAGAAAATTAAGTTTTCAATTGCTCTGAAATTGGTCAATTGGAATAGGGTGTGGAAGCACTAGCATTGATATTCCCAACCAAGCTCCGCTTTTTTATACCCTTCTTTGTAAACGTAAATAATTTTAAATCTTTGTTAAACAGAGAATTAAATAGTAACCAATGAGATTACGATAGTTACCCTTTAGAGATGTTTGAAAGTATAGGAAAAGTTTTTAAGTTTTTTGTAATATAACCACAAAACATAATATTGCATATTTAGAGGCGTATATTATTAGAATCAATAAAATGAAGTCAGTTCAAAATTTCTTGAAAAGAAATAAAACTTGGGAGGAGACATTAGAAACCCCACGAAAAATGGGTCGCATTTTAGTAGCAAAATAAACCTTTTACAAAAGTAGATCATTCAAAAATTTAAAGTATATAATACCTAAAAATAATGATCCACAACCCCCTCCCCTCCCAAGTGAGCAGATGGAAAATCCAAGTTTGCATTTCTGCGGGATCAAGCCAGGAGGCCACAGGACAAACCCAGTTAGTGTCAATTTGCCAACCGCATAAGCGCGAGTTTGTTGTTAACGTAGTTTCCAACACTTTCCCTTGGTTACTCGTACGAGAAAAGTTCCTTATTTCGTTTAGCTTGAGTTTGTCCAACTGCCGAGTCCAGGGCGCGGATAACGAAGTTGATATACATACATATATATATAGAGATATATACATACATATAGTCCAAGTATTATGTATTTAGTTGTTGGTCCATTTTTGAGCATATACAGACGAATATACGAAAAACGAATATATGAATATTATTAAAACATACATAAACATATATATACACACGATCTTGGCAAAGGCGATCGGCCGAGCAGTACAAGTTGGAAATGTATAACGTTGCATAAAAATGTTTAATTGATCATCAAAAAGCATATGTGTCTGTCACGTCTCTCTATGTGTGTGTGTTTTTGCCAAATTGTCTCCCGTGGAGTCAATCGCGTACAATAAAGCAGCATTATGAATCGCAATTGCATTCGTACAAATCGTAAACATTCTACATACTAAATCTCAACCACTCGTCTAATTATGCACTTTAGCCTTAGTTTATTGCATTCGCAGCATCCGCACAGGCGACGGCTCCTCCTCCTCCTCACCCTCCTCCCCCCAGCTGCTCCACTTTCGCCTTCATCGGTTCTGGGTTTTGTTTGCTTGCCGGGGCGCAGGCGTCGCGAGAGGAGCGCTCTGCCCCTCCTCTGCCGGTGGCCCTCTCAAATGACGGCCCTCTCACTGGTATTTTTGCTGGTGCTGCTGCCGGCGTCGCCGCTCTCTTCTGTCGAATGGAGTGAATTGATAACACACGGGGATTGAGTGGAAAGTGAGTGGAAAGGAATAAGTCGAATGATCCGACTATGGCATACCATACAAATTTGAATAATAGTTGAATGATTATAAAATAATCGATTTGCAGGAAAGAAATTAAGGGTAGCTTCAAATATTTTGGCAAATGTAATTATTTTATTGCATTGAACATTTTAACAATCTAAAAAGATGTAAAATGGAATTTTGTTTGCTCTACTTGCTGCTGCTTTCATCTCAAATTGAGAGAATTGATAACACATGGGGATTGTGTTGAAAGTGAGTGGAAAGGATTGAGTCGAGTGATCCTACTATGGAATACCGTAAGAATTTGATTGCGGCAACTTATAAATGCAAGTTGAATTATTCAATAATTATTATTATTATAAATTTAAATGTTCGCAGGAAAGAACGTAAGGGTAATATTCTGCCAAATACAATTAATTAATGAAATTCAACGAGTCAAAAACAAAGTGAATTTGGAATTTGTTTGCTATATTTGCTGCTGCTCTCTTCTGTCGAATTGAGCGTATTGATAAGACAAGGGGTTTGAGTGAAAAGCGAGTGGAAGTGATCAAGTTGAGTGAGTTGAGGTTTTCGTACCGTTAAAATTTGTATGGTGCAAATTTTGATAGAAAGTTTAATGATTACAAAATAAATGAAAACATTTTAATTAAGAAGGAAAGAAAAGTTTTTAGTACATATAGTTTAATAATAAATAAAATTTAATTATTTCTGCAATTAATGGCAGCAACCCACAAGTCTTATCTAAAGACGACTATCTAACTGCCATAAACATTTACCTCAAAACAAATGCAGAAGCAAGAAATGTTTAATTGCGTGTTTAATTTATATTTATTCCAGCCAAAAGCCTAGGATTTAATCTATCTCAACCCCACTTACCCACTAAGGCAAATGAATCCGAGTCCGAGGTGCCCGCTGGCCAGTCAATGTCCGGCATGGTGGGCCATTCGATGTCCTCCGCCGTGTCCCAATCGACGGCACGTGCCTGGCTAATTTCAAAGAGCGCTGGCGAGCAGAGAGTCAGGACTTCCTTTCGAAACTTTCCCAATAGCGACTCGAAACTGTCGCTGGTCTTGCAGAGAAAACAAACTGCTAGCGATGGATCCATGGCGGAGAAGTTAAGGCGGGCAGCGTGCTTCTGATGGTAGGTCTCGTCATACTCCTGCTCTCCAGCATCGCTTTTCTGACCCACCGCGCCCGTTCTTTGCGTGGTGTGCGGATCCAGAAAGAGAACTTCGTCGTCCACGTAACCTAAGAAGTACAGAGCCTGATTGGGCCGACCGCCGATCATGCCGCAACTAGTGTCGAGCTGAAGGCAACGCTTTAAGGCTGGCACATACATTGGGTTGATGTCGGTGATGCCCAGTCGCAGTGGGATGACTAACAGCAATGGCTTCCAGGCATCGCCCTCCCGGCAAAGGGAGTCTGTAATTAAAAGAGCTTGTTTAGTTGGGAGGCTCTTTTGAAGAGGGTTTTGTATATTTACATATGTCGTCGAGGACCACTGTGCTGTCCATGGCCACATGCACTGCCAAAGAGCTCCAGTCATCAAACAGAACGAGTTTTCTGCAATTACAAATTGTTACTGTTAATATAATATATCAATTAAATGGATTTCTTACTTACTTAAGAATCTGGGCCACTGTATTTGGGCCCAGCCATTCGCCCACAGCCTTGTTTTGGGTCTCTCCCATTAAGGCTATCTGGTGTATGGAGTAGAAGCTGTTCTTCGTGTCCTCGAAGCGCTTAACAATCTTGAGGTAGGTGGCATCCCGGCACTCTGGCGTCCAGAACCATTCGCGTCCCAAGTGCAGATCAATCAATGCCTGTGCGAGAACCATCTGACCACATCGGAGCATGCAGCCCCAGCCCTTGTCTGTGGTGAGCTGAACCTCTCCCAAGGCCGAGAATCCACATCGGTAGGTGCACCATAGACGGGACTGAATGTCGCGCCGGATTAGCTCGAGTTCTGGAAAACAGAAATTGGGAAGAACACATTTTTTAAATAATATTACGCATCGTTGGCTGACAAATACAACGCAATTAAATCATCTTAAAAAAAAATACAATTTGCGATATAGAGAATTAATATATGCATCACGTAGTATATCAGTAAAAATAATATAAATATATGTGTCCATTATTATAGCCATTCAGAGGGTATGCCAATTTTTACAGGAAACTTGCAACGCAGTCAAGGAGACACCTCCGACCCAGAAAAGTATATATATTCCTAATCAGCATCGCCAGCGGAGTTGATCACAGACCCGACTTTCTTGTGACTGTGGTATATAATTCGGAACGGATGGATTCGGAAAACTCTGCGACAATTAAACAATACTTGGGAAATAGACTTTTTAAAAGGATTAACTTCGATATGAAATGATTATTAAAAATCCCACAATAGCTGTCATACTAACGATCGAGAGGATTGCGAGCAATTGGTCTGCACAGGTGTTCCAAGCATCGGGCTAGAAGCTAGCCTTCTTATCTTGTTATTTAAGATTTTTGGCTAGTAGATTAAACAATTCATTATGCCCCTTGAGGAATGTTTCTATGGATTCTGGGGATTTCCTTTTGAAAGTTCCACAGATATGGATGATAAAACTCAGCATGAGTCACTTTTCAAACAATATGTTTAAGCTTTCGAAATAAATTAAGAAAGCATCATAACTGGTTTTGGGTTAGTAGACTTCCTCACCCTGTATGGCATTGTAGCTCCTGCCCAGCACCCAGACCTCCGTATTCCGCCTGGGTATGTCCTCCGGTTCGCCGCTACCCACAGCCTGGCCCACGGCACTGGCGAGGACGCTGTCGGGTCCCAGGTACGCCTCGAAGACGCTCTCCATGATCCGTCCTAGCTGTTCGCTGAGCCCAACCAGCATCTACGGGGGGCGCACTGGGGCGGTGGAACAATGGGGCAGGGGATGGAGACTCGACTCGCACCGCCTCCGCCGTTTCTTAATTGCCTGCCAATGACGTTCTGCTTTTCCGCTGTTTGGGTTCGGGGGCCTTGCCTTTGTTTTGGCTTTTGTTTTTTCCAGCTGGCAGCGCTGCTCCTGCTCCGCCCGGGGTCACAGGTCACACATCGGTTGTTGGCAGTGTCCGGCGCTGATTGCGAACTAAGCTAGCACGTAGGATCAGTCTGCTGCGCGGATAGTTTGTTGTATTTTCCTTTTTTTTTGTTGATTACAACGATAACAGGCAGCAGTGACGTCGCTGCAGTGTGACCGCAGCTGCAACGCATAATATATACCAAGATTTTTGGGGGAACGCACTTAAAGAAATACCAAATTTGTTTTCGAAAACCTTTTTCGAAATTGATTTTTTAAAATTTTATAAGCCAGAAGATAGATTTTAAATGCGAACTAAAAGTATTAGAACTGGAGTTGTCTAATTTATGCTAACTATAAATGAAAGTCTGTTAAGCATACAACTCAAAATTCATTTCGAAAACCAGCTTAGAAAATTTTGTACCGTCCTAATAAGTCACAAAATATCTTGAAATTAATATAATACTTGAACTTAAAAGGCTAAAAGTTATTTTTAACATTTTTGTTTCAATTTGAATAATGTTAATTTGTACTATAAATTAAATTTAAAAGATTTAAGAATCTTTGATGAACTTTCAATGATTTCTTTCATTTTGATTTTGAAATTATATTACAATTAACTTCCTTTAATAAACAAATCATATTTTTTGTAGTTTTTTTTATTCATTAATAAAACTTAAAAAAAAATCCTTTCATTGCACTAAATATTTACTTCCTACGCCACTTTAAGCGCGCAGAATTTGTTATTCAAATCGAAGAAATCGTCGTCCGGCTCATTTGTCTTGACCAAATCCGCATTGGGATCCGCGGACTCCTTTTCGGCCACTTTTCTGGCCGCCTGTCGCTGTTTCTTCAACTGCTTCTTCTGCTGCACCTTCACTGCCGAAGGATCCACATCCATGGCCTTCCAATGGGGAATGAACTCCGCACACCAATCGTACAAATAGCAATAGAAATCAAACATTAGCTTCGAGTCGGGCAGCAGGAAATGCTCCACATGATAGCGGACATCCGTGCGATTCCTCAGCAGATCGTACATATTGTAGACAAAGGCACCGCAGAAGAGCTGATTCATCCTCGGGTTCAGCAAGGGAAAGTCCAGCAGGGAGTTGAGTCCTTGGAGCTGATAAACAACCGCCTGGAACTCAGCAAATCCATGGATGACTGTCGAGGAGTACAGATCAAACTTCTTCTTGAAGATCTCCTGCATGTGGAAGTGCGGCAGCAGACGTTCTTGGGTCAGGTAACAGTCCGACTTGGGCACATGGGGCATTCGGTCGGGTACAGTAAGTTCCAAGAGTGCGGTTTTAATCCCACGCTTTGTTCCTTCAGCTGCTTCTTTGTCCCTCACTGCTCGCTCTTGCTTCAGGATCTTGCCAAATCTCTTCCGGAATGCCTTCACCTCCCTTTCCGCGGGTATCGTCACGTCTATCGTTCGCAAAACAACCAAACTGAGGAGCAGGGCGTGAAGATGCAGCAGGTCGTAGTGCTGGGATCGATGAAGCCAGTAGATAATGGCAAGGAAATACAGCCTCAGATCCTCCGGCAGCTCATCCAGCTTTGTGAATAGTTTCTCCGTCTCGGCATGCGGCACATTGGTTTCGAAAACGTATCTCAAATGCCGGGCATCTGGGGCAGATGGCTCGAAGTGATAAGCTGGCTCCTTCTCAATCGGCATTTTGTAATACCTAACATTGGTCACCCGGAGAGCTCTCGTCAGGTAGGTAAACTGTATGGGGAGGGGTGATCCCTCTTCGTCCAACTTGGGCTCCGTCTTTTCACCGTCCACATAGTGGAGCAGAGAGAATACATAGTTCAGAATGGGCAGGGCCAGTTCGTTGGAGTCCGGGTAGGGAAAGTGTTCCATTTGCGGGTTGTTGATGTACTTTTGCAGGTGCAGCAGGTCCACAAAGAAGCGGGAAAGGTGGGCTGGGTAGAGCTTGTCCAGAAACCATTGTGGGAAGAGCAGTGTCTTATCTTCCACCTCGAGATCTTCGCCTGCTTCCTCTTCTTCCTCCTCCTCGTCTCCTTCATCGGGAGCTTCCTCCTCGTCTGCATCAGGAGCGTCCTCATGCTGCTCTCCTTTTTGCTCTTCTTCCTTTGGCTCCTCCTCCTCCACCTGCTCTTCTTCTCCCTCACCTTCAGATAGCTCTTCTTCTGCGCTAACCAAATCCTCTTCCTCGCTAAATTCCTCTTCGCTGGCAGGTTCTACATAAGGGAAAGCATTCTCATAGTGCCCTTCAAAGAAATCGTAGGCATGACACAACTCATTGGAGTAACCAGAGATGGCTGCATGGACTTGGGAGGCAAGAGATTCGCGTTGCGACTGCAAAAAATAAGCATATTAATACAATGAACCCTTTGCAAAGTCAGCCAGCTTACCTTTTTCAGTCGAGACAACACTTTGGACATGGCCGACTCCGCCGTTTCGTCTTTTAACCACTTCAGGGTGACCTGGATGCGCTTCTGCTGCTGCTTCAACTTTCGGCTCCTGCCCGCCTTGCCCATTCCGGAGGCAAAGAAGTTGCGGAAAGCACTCCTCGCAATGTAATCATTGCCCAGGAGGGCTGCGAAGAGGGGCAACTTCTCCGGGCTGAGTGTTCCACGACCGCACAAGTGCTCCACCCGGTAAATGCAGCAATCCAAGTATTTGTAGGTCTTGGTATTCCCTTTTGGAGAAACAATCTTGGATGGTGTTTCAATGCCAGCCATAATCTTGTTGGCCTTCGTGCGCTTTTCCATGTGCTTGGCCTCGTTGCGACGCAAGTCTCGGGGTTCCTTCTGCTTGGATTTGTCTTTCACCTGCTTGGTAAGCACCTGGAATAGGAATGGTTTATGTTTGTTCTAAAACTCTTATTGCAAGTCCCAATCTATGACAACCCACCTTCACAGTCAGCGTGATGAGCGGAATGTACTTCACATTGTGGATGTAGAAATCCGAGTCATAGGACAGCACCGGGCAGTTGAGTTTCCTGGCCAGAGCCGCCAGCTCGTCGTCCGCCTCGAAGACGCACCGCATCACAGGGACGCCACAATCCCGCACTGCATCTATGAAGACCTCTTTCAGATGCAGGGGAAACAGCGTGCTGGAGGCATTCGGGTTGATCTTCTTGATCACCGTGATCTTTCCCCTCAGCCGAGTGTTCACCGTTCGCAGCTTCCTCTGCTCATAGCCCCCGTCCATCAGCACATACGGACGGATGTTGCACTCCGCCAACACCTGGAGGAACTGCACCACAGCCCGATAGAAGTCATCGTAATCTCCTCCAAAAGCCGAGTAGCTACCGGTCACATCTTTGTACAGATTGCAGGCCAAATTGTCGCCATCGATGACCAGAGCCGTGGAGTGCAGCTCGTAGGGCTTTAGATAGATCTCGGCGCGCTGCGCTATGTAGCTTGTTAGGCCTCGGACTCCCATTTTCCCAGAGCAAACTTGTTGCTCTTTTGCTCCTTTGCAATTTGTTTATTTTCCTCTTGCAACGAGCGCGTGTTGGCGAGCAGTGTGACCATAGCTGGGTTGCAGAAATATACCAACATTCCAATTGGAAAACTTAAAAAAAAAAACAAAGCCGCCAGACTTCAGTAGCTTCATATTGGGGTTAAAGTTATTTCTTTAATTTTTCCCAACAAATTTCCCATGCTGGGAAAATAAGGAAAACCCCTAGGAATGCTCCCAATCCTACCTTTTACTTTTCCTTGGAAACCCTTCAAAAAGTCCGGTGGCACTCCTCTCCCCATCATATCGATATGAACAGCGCTGCACTGGAAACATCGATGTTATCGATGAGTTTGTTTGGGCATTTCCTCGCTATGCTAGAAACGGCCACTCTTCAGACCGTCAAAAAATATTCAAAGAACGAACGTATCTCCTCCTGGTCGGAGAAAACATTTTTGCAGCGTCGAACGTAACGTCGCGGCGAGTGGCGTGAAAACTTTTGGAAAATTCGGCATCAACCAGCAGCGCAGCGCAACGCATTGAGTGATTACCAGCTGGGCCACACAACAGGGGAACTCGAGACCGCATCGAACTCGGAAAATCCGCGAGAGCAGTTAATAAATCGTGGAATTGTGGAATCGCTGAGCGCGTGCATATATACGGGTTCCGTTGGTTCCGTTCCGTTTGGTTTTTTTCTTGCACACACTTTACCACTTTACCTTTACGTTGCCCGTTTCGTATCGTACCGTACCGTATCGTTCGTCTCGTTGCGCGTCTGTGTGTGTGCGTGCGTGCGTGTGAGTGCGTGTGTGTCTCTGTGTGTGTTTTTGGATTCGTTTACGAAAAAGCACAGGTAGAAAAATAAATAATCATGGGCGAGAAATATGAATATGAAATTGAATAAATTGCAAATATAAATCAAGCAACAATACACTGGCACACTGGTTCGTGCTAATAACTTTGTGCGTCTTTGCTTTGTGGTCGCATCCGAATCGTGAACCGTTTCATATAGTATTATTTTTCTCTTGGATTTTCTACAACAACACCAGCAAAAGCATCAAATAAACAACAACCACAACAACAGAAAGAGCAACACCATCAAGCGGCGGACAATCCCAACATGGATGAGAAAGCGAGAGCGAAGATCGTTTTGGTGTCTCTTCGTGAATGAATATTTGTGAGTGTGTGCGAGGTGTGCTCGACGCACACACATACACACACACGTACAGGTACAACAATCGCATCTCTGTGTGTGTGTGCGGCATTTAATAAATAATTGTGTGTGCAAATAAATATTCCAAAAAGCTAAATCAAAGAAACTTGGCGAAAAGTCTAAAAAGCGGATCAATCAGCCGTTGGAAAATCGACAACAACCGAAATTGGAAAATCCAGTGCGCCAGTGTGTGTTTGTGTTTGTGTTTGTGTAGAGTTGGAGAGCGGCTTCGTTCTTTCACCTCGTTGAATAAGGATTTGGATTTGGAACTCTTCGTCTTGGCGAAGGAGGTGAGTAAAGGGAAAATTGCATTTCCCATTGGCCAAGGCCGTTCCGGGAAATCGGAGAGGGGTCCCTTGCACGTTTCCTGTCTTCCGCACATTTTCACACGTCCTGCAATTGCAATTTTCCCCTGTCTTCTGCTCCGATTCTCCCAACCGGTGATTCCCACGCCTTCTCTCCAGGTCAGGTATTCGCAGGTAGCTGGCGACATGAAAACCCTCGGGAAACCCAAGAAAAAAATTTAAAGAATGCCGCCGTTGGTGGGCCGAGTAAAACCAAAAAAAAAAAAAAATCGAAATTGAAATGTTTTTTGAAAAGAGGAAAATTAGACACACACACACACAGACACATACACTTAGACAGAAAGCGGGCGAGAACAGCGAAAATTGAGCGAAATTAGCCACCCGCTGATTCCAGCAAATGGTTGGAAAAATATGGGGGAGAAATAAATCATCGCCATTATCATCATCATCATCTGCAGTTGCAATTTGGCACAATTTCGATTCTGCTCCCATTTGCTCATACGCCCATTATGTAATTTTCTCCAAGTGCTCTGAATCAGGTTGATTGCTCAAGTAAAAGGGTTTGTGGTAAGGAAGGGGGATAGCCAAATGCCGACGATCTGGCGACCGCCGACAGTTGCCAGCAATTTCCGATGATTTTTGGCAACAGGAAAATCGGGCACAAAAGTTCATCCAGGAGTTGGTAGACGCACCGAAATGGCGCCGCCATGCAAATAGGAGTTTCCTATGTCTGTCCCCGCTCCATTTTCCAAAGTCGTTTATATGGTAGTTTTCCTGCAGCTGTGATTTTTATGATTTTTACTGCTTACCCGGGAAACTGATGCAATTACATGGAAAGTCATCGACTAGTTGATACTGTTCCCGAAAATGTGAAAAAATGTTTTTGGGTAGTAAACTTATTTACGGTTTGGAACTATTGGGTAACTATATTTATTTATTCATTTTTTAAGGATATATGTGATAGTAACACTTCATGTTTATAGATATTATTTTTGGCAAATAGCTTTCTTTTTTTTTGTATTGTCTAAAAGTTCCACAGAAATCACATCGATTGAACTTGTTTTTCTTTTCGTTATTTGCATTTCCTTTCATATTGTTATAGTAACCCTGCTACCCTCTGATCAACGAGTGTCATATAAAGAGTTTGAATTTCAAATAAAATCCACTCCCACACACACTCGTGCACTGGGGAGCAGCTGCTGTTTGTCTCCCTGGGTATCTGTGTGCACTTGGTTCTCAAATGACACTTGCCAACGTTGCTGCTGCACATAATTCTGAAGAATTTCCTAGTAGGAAGTGCAGCAGCTACGGCAAAAACAACAACAACACCAGTCGCACTTGACGAGCGTTGTTTTCCCATTCTATCACCTGTCTCTTGAGTTTGGAATGTAAATACAAAGTTGGTTTGGAAAGAGAATCAGAAGAATGTCTTAGATATATAATGAAAGACTATAACATTCATAATTCTAACTGCAATGTTTTGTTTGAGCCCAGTAACTAACATAAATTTTCACGAATATTACTAGTCTTAGAAATTGAGCTAGTGCCTCTTCCTTTGTTTAATTTTTTGCTGCTTTTACTGTTCGTTCTCATTTCCCTGCTCGTACTCCAGTTAGTTGTTTTAATTGAGCTATTAAACAATTGTCTTTGATTAAATGTGCAAATTTGTGTAATGTTCTGCTTACCCCCCTTTGCCCGCTTCCTCACTCGTTCTCAAGATCTGCGCAAAAAAAACGGATGTGATCGCTTAAAGCTGCGCTCGAATGGCTGTCGTAATTTGTCACTGATCTCACTTTCTCAATTGGCGATCTTCTGTGATTTGTCTGGGCAATTAGGCGTCATTATGTGGCCAGCACCACCGTTATGCATTTGCTGCGGACATGTGCCTTGTATCTAACGCCCGGCTGCAATAGAGCCATTGCAACAGTGAAGATACTAGATACTCGTATAATGCCTTTACCTTTGCCCATCGCTTGCTTCTTGACCTACAAGCGGCAGCGGCCTCTTGCATTTCCTGCCCATTTTCATTTACTGTTAATTATTGTTTATATGGAGAAAAGCGCACGAGGCGGAGGAGGAGGCAATGGGCAGCAGCATTAGCTAATAAAAGCTTGCAAACAATTTCGAATTTCCAAATTGTTTGAAATGCAGCCCCAGCTGGCAAACTGGGGGAAAAGAGGCAACAAAATCAACCAAAGCATTAGCAATAGCTATAGAGCCAACAATCTTGCTCATAAATTCATAATAGCCTTACAAATGTGGCCACAATAGTAGGGCGTTTTGAAAAAAAAACGCTTTGAAAAGATTGGTGAAAAAAAGATCAAAAGTGGCTTTATATAAAAAAGAAAATGATTACTCCGAATTAAGTAGCATGATATTGGATTTTTAAATAAATAATTTTTCACATATCTTGAAATTCTTGAAATAAAAGAAACCTTAAGTAAATTTAAATTTTAAATATAATGGCAAGTCATTTTTTTAAATATATGTAAAAATATGTTGGTATTGAAATTATATTAAATGTTAAAAATATACCATTAAAAAGTCCTTATTTCAAAAACGTTTAATGGTAAAAAGTTTAAGTAAATTTTCCAACAATTTCGCAATACTAGTCATCTGGCCCCGACTGTACGCATACACACAAAAACAACAAATAAAGTAATTATTTCCTTTCACATGGTGCGCTGGCTCGTCGACCAGCTCCAAAATCGGAAAGACATAAAGAAAATAAAATAAAAACCGAAGAAGCCTCAAAACCCAAAAATAAAATCCAACACAATCCGCTGTCGGTGGGGACTGTTGATGATGTTGTTGTTGCTTTTGTTGTTGTTATTTCTGCTGCTGCAGCGGCCCCTACACGTGCAATTGAAATAGAAGGAGAGCGAGGGAGGGATAGGAAGCTAACTACAGTCAAACTTCCTTAGCGCGAACCCAAGTTAAGGTCTCTGTAAGTTAAAGCAACTTTATGAGATACAAAAATAAATTATAAAACTCAAAATCGTTCTTCTCTAATTTACTTATTTAAAATTTGTAAATCAACGCTAGTTGGTGTTATGGAGGTACGACTGTTCCCATAGAGAAGGGGAGTGTTTGAGTTATTTTTGCATTGATCTCCACTCACTGGGCGCAAACGGAACTCCAAGTGATTGACAAGTTTATTTTCGCATGTGTGTTTGTGGGTTTTTCAGTTCGTGGCCCATTGTGAATGAAACACACATTTGTGGCCATTGTGATTGATTCATGCCGAAAGAGATGACTAAATTTGCTGAGTTACATTCCATATCCGTTGTGGGGCCACTCCTTCTATATATCTATATTTGGTCATCCGATTTGGCCGTTCTTTCGCTATTTAACTGATCAATCTTCACACACACACAAAACATAATGTAAATCTATATCTCAAATGTCGCCGCATTCGAAAACCGGAACCCGCAATTTCATTTGCTTTCGATTTGTGAATGAACTCCTTACGTTGCCAATTACGTATCTCTACGTTGTAGTTTCCATCGATATCGTAATCTGTATCTTAGATTTGTGTGTGGGTCGTCATTTCGCATATGTCTGTCCGTCCTTGTCTGTTGCTAATAAATCATGGGCTGATTGCTTGTAAGTTTGGCACCTAACTTGTTCAGATTCTGATACCCTAATTGTGAGGAATTTTACAATTCGAATTTAATAAAATTAATTTAAATTATTCTCCTCAGAACCTCTATTAAAATGTATCTTTAACAAACTAATAATAGCCCACAAAATAGGTTAAGCATAAATAATGAGTTGATTGATTAACAAAACTCATTAATCATACTACTTCGATTGTTTGGGATCATTATAATTAGAACGATCTTAAGCTATTTATCAGTATCACTTCGCAATAAGCAAAAGAGATAATTTTGATTGATCGATTCAGTGATTGATTATAAATCGCCAATAGTGCAATATTTTCTGCAAGGGTATTGCATGCTTCGATCCGCACATGCTCACTGCTGTTGGACAGTTTGCCTATTTATGCATCGCGGCTACCGTGAGGCGCTTACGTCATTTGCCGGCTTCGTACATATTTGGCCATGTTTTACTGTTGTCAATTGGCTGCTATTTGTGGGCTAAATTTCTCGCTCGCGTCGACACAAAATATTGAAAGTAGGTAATGTGTAGCGCAGCAGCTCGAATTGAGTTGTGTTGTTGAGTCATCGTCTTCAGCTTTTCTTTTTCTCGAGTTGTGAAATTGCTTGTATCCATGGGATTCGGATACGGATTCGGACTCGAATTAAGATGCGCAAGTACGTACATATGTACTCAAACACACATTTTCTCAATTAATAATTTCGAATAAACAGATGGGAGGGAATGAAAGAGCGATGCTGGTTGCATATGTATATAGCCCATATATCATTGCCAAGATCATCTGTTCGCATCTCTCATTAGCGCTCTTTCGTTTTAGCGACACATTATGTCTGAGTAGAATCCGTTCTACATTTATTCACTTGTCTGTTGTGCTGGTTTCATTGGAAATTTTCTTTACTCTAAACAATTGCCATAATTCAATAAATTTTGTACAAATTGCCTCGATAATTGAAAGTTAAAATATCTCGCGCATCGATCTCGTTTATATTGGCATCGGACATTTGTTTTGATTTGCTTACGTTAGTGCTGCATTCGGGATCGAAATTCACATTTATGAATGGATTTAATGAATGGGATTGGTATTCGAAACTTTTTTGCTGTCTGTGACGTCATGAATCTATGGAGTATGTGCAAGCACATATTTCAAATATACTTTGAAGATTGTATTGTAAAAAATTTTACGTTCAATAACAATTCCCATTATTGTAAATAATCTGTAAATTTATGTATATTTGTTAGATAAATTTTCCATTATTGTTTTTACCCCATGAAATTTTCCAGAAGTGGGATTAAAAAATTTAAAGCGTTTCGAATGGAAGAATCCGAATGTTTACAAATTTTTATTAACTTACATGTATTCATACAACTAGAAGAGGCTTCAATATCTAACATATTCTTATTTATTTACTCAGTTTTATCCCAGATGACTCAATATTCCAATATTCGAACTTCCTAGACCTCAATCATTTTCTGCAGAATTTTTTTAAAGTAACTCCCATGAGCAATATTGTTTAGTCATTATTAACAGGAGAAATCCACTCACCTGAATGGATCCCACTCATCATATCTTTACGGACAAACAGCTGACTAACTGGGGAGATCGGTGAGGGGCCCCAACTATATAGTAGGCTATATAGACGCTGTTCCCCGACAGACAGCCCGTGGGTGGTGCAGCTCTTCATAGACAGACACCAACACCAGCTCACTGCGCCAATATTTACACAACATTGATGGACATGCACAATGTGTTTACCTACTTTGAGGTGCCTGTGGTTGTTGTTCTTGCTCTGCTCTGCTCTGCTCTCCCCCCTCGTTATATGTACAAACATCATATACACATCTATATAGATCGGGCTTATTTATTTATGTATTATTCTGCTGCTATTTATAACTGGCATACTAATTTGTAATTTGTTTAATGATTCACTTAGCGAACTTTATGAAGTGTGGGAACTGGAGTTGGGCCCTCATATCTATCCATCTATAGCAGCCCTGTATCTGGCCAATCCGTTGCCCCAGTGGATTTGTGGATTTGTTGACCCACCTCGTTAGTCGACTGATAAGATTGGGTATTATTTCCAAGAAGCCCATAAAGAATATTAGCTTTGATTTGTGTTTAGCATTGGCCCGATCAATCAGCATTACCTGTTGGCGGTGGAATAACAAAAACCATTTCCATCTATTTTGGCTTCCCATCCTCCGCATGGTGTAAACAATGTCTGGCTGAGATCTTTGCCGCTTTAAATAAACAACCGATTTCAATGGACTATCCAAAGAATTAATTCGCAATTTACTGATGAACATCTCGCTCTCTCTCTCCGACTTCTCGAATTGTCTCAACATTTTCGGCGGAAGGAAAAGCTTCCCAGCCACTTTTCTTATCGATTACATCAAAATTGTTGGTTCTTCTTGGGCTTTAAAACCAGTTCTCAGTTCCCCTTTGAAGAAAAAAAAATGGAAATAAAGCTAAACCTACCGAAAGCAAGTCGAGTGAAAACCACAATAATAATTCCCATAATTATAACAATGAACCGCACAGATACAGAAATCCAACCGAAAAGTATCCACGAGATATCCAAGTGTCGCCGTCCCCAAAACAACAACAAAAGCTACAAAGAAGAAGAAAAAGCCAAGGGGTAAGAGGAAGAATCACAGTGTGGTTTGCTTTGAAATACAAACTTTTGTGGTTACAAGTTTTTTTCTAGACCACAACCAAGTCCGATTCTTCCTTCTTTTCACTCTTTCAATGGCAAAGCCAAAGAAGTTGTAGTTGTGACTGCCAAAAACAAAAACAACCGAGAAGAGCCCAAGAAGAAGACGGGAAAAAAAGGTGTGTGTTGCTGTGTGTAGGAAATGATACGGATACCGAACGAAATCAAGTCGGAAGAAGTCTTCAGGCCGAACAAAAATAAAGACGAGAAAAAGAATCAGGGAGTTGTGGATGGAGCCTCAAAGTTTTCTCAGTTTTGTTATGGTTGTTATTTCGGAGCCCCCCCCCCCCTTGGTTTGCGGTGGTAAAACTTTAACAACTTCTTGAGAGTTTGAAAAGTTCCATCCGCGAGATAACCAAACATCGCGGACCTCGCCTCCAATCATATTAATACGACAATGACGACGCACAAAAGACATTTAAATGTGCCTGCCCCCAAAGTTAGTCGGAAAAGTGTCAGTTTTTTATCTGAGAAATGCGCCGTTAGTACAGTTTAAGTTCAATTAAAAGCCAAGTCGCCATTTTGTCGCCTTTGCCTTTGCCTGAACGTAAATTTCAATTACCAGGGGGGCGCTGCGCTATAGCACAGAAGACAATACAGAACAGAGCAATATAATATAATATAATATATAGTACGAGAGCCGGTCTCTTCGTTTCGCTCCAGAAAGGCCGGTAAAAATGTGTCATGGCTGGCAGTTGAACTAAATTACCGCCAAGCGAAGCTATCTTCGGCTCTCAGTTTGGTTCTACTCGTTTATGCACAGTTGAAATATATTTCAGTTCGGAATATTTTCTAAAACACACTAAAATCAAAAAATGGATTAATAATTTACAGCATGTCATCACACAAGCATTATTTCAATCTTGTAATTGTGGAACAAAAAAGGATTTGTTGTTCAAACTTCTTAATTCCCAAAAATAAAAGAAGTATTCAATAAAAAAGTAATGAAAAACATTTCGAATTATATTTTAGAGAATTAAAATAAGGTTTGGAATTAAATCATTATTTCTTGCTGTGCATTCAATCACTCGGCGTGTTGTCGCACCACCTGATGATGAGTAGCTCGGTTGTAATTTGTTGGCTTCCTGCCTTCCCGCCTGCATCAAGCCGCTGCACATGCACCGCTTGGCTAAACTTCACTCCGCTCCTCCCATCTTCTCCTCTCCCTTCTCCCATCCCTTGCAATCCCTTTTTTTTTTCTCTGAGAGCCCGCCCCTCCGTTTGGGTTCAATGCGCCAGAGGCTAGGACCCACATCATCCTAATAGGAGAGGAGAGAACCCATTATCCTGCCACACGAGCCAAGAATTAATAAAACGAATCCATCATTTTTGGCACATTAAGGTGCCACTCGGTGTCAGACACCGCCCGAGGCCTTGGAGCTCCACTAATTACGCCCACCCATCATCGCTTGACCAAAGTTGAATGCCTTCTTCGAGGAGCAAAAATAAAAGCCACGCACGTGCCTCTGCTGATTTCCCACTCTATATACTCATACAAATATGAACCATATACTACGATACTATAATGTGCAGGCGGGCGAGCGGGTTGCGAAAATGGAGTTTTGCTTTATTTGATTTTTCCCCGGTTTATTTAGTTTTGCTTTCCATCCGCCCCGGCCACTACTGCTCTTTTGTAATCCGCACGTAAACCGTTTTACTTTTCCCAGACTTTTATGCGAATTTCATAGTCGCTTTGTTGTTGTTGCTGCTTTTACTTAATGCTTCGCACACGTCAACCCAAAAAAACACACAAAAAACTGAAAACGATGAAGAAAAACAGAGTTACAGCCAAGCCAAAAGCGCAGAAAAAGGTCACACACCTCGATTTTGGAGGTACAGTGGTCGCCTTTTATTAAATAACTGATTTTCACATAGTTTCGAGATAGTTTTTCTAGATTTCAAACTTTTTAAAATTGTAAAATATGTTTCATAATTTGTATTTAGTTGGAAAACATATACTTTTATTTTTTAAACCAGTTTAAATTATGTGATATATATACATTTCAATATGTATCTTTAAGATACTTTAGAAAGCCTTGAATTATAAAGGGATCACCGTATCCAGCCAACATTGTTTCATTCTCAAATCGTTTCCCCCAGGGCAATCGTTTTGATTTCGCAATTCGTGTCCGAGGATAAACCCGTCCTGGCCAAGTTTATTCGGTAAATTCAATCAAATCCTGCAGTTGTGGACTCCATGCGCAGGTGCGACGCTCCCTGGTTTCACTGCGTTGCGTTTAACCCTCTGCGTGCGGCCCCGCTTCAATTTCAATTTTGTAAATTGAGTTTACATTTCGATTTATTGACACGACCTGACTTCGATTGTGCTCTCTGGTCACTGGTCTCTGGTCCTGTTGTCCTTTGCCCGCTCCCTGCACTTTGACTGACGTTTATTACCATTTGCTCGGTGGCTTCGGTTTCCTGGCGCTTTTGCGATTTATGAATGCGCAACTTAATCGATGAAAATGGCGGCTGAAGTTCAGTTTAGGGAGGATTGCGTAAAGGGTTTCAATACTATATATATAAATATTGGAATTATATATACGATTTATATATATATAATATTANCATCAAATAAAACTGAAAAGTACTTCCTCACAATTTCGCTAGATTTTCCTTCAGTTGCTCATTTCGAAATGCTTTGTATTTTATTTCCTTGAAAATCCCCCAGCATTATCTCTTTTTTTTTAAGCCAAGCTCAGGCTGCAATTCGAGCGATTCCATTTAAATTCCGAATCCATCCAAAGAATGTGAAATGTCATGCCATTTGAATACGAAGTCAGGCAACATGGCATGCAGTTGGACGTGTTGCAAACAAAAACCGAAACCGAAATGCACATGCAAACACACACACCACACACACAATCCAATCCGGTGGATCGGAAAACTCGGCCTGTCTGATCCATCTCCCTCTCATCCAACGCATCCTAGTGAAAATTTTCCACTTGAGTTTTCTTGGTTTTTAAATTTTGTCTTTCCTTTGTGCATCGGCTGCTGCTGCTGTTGCTGCTGCCCATTCATGCATACCAAAGTCTTCTTCCGTTTTGCCCGAAAGTAAAATAAAGCGACATGTGTTTGAGATGCGGAAAAAAAACGAGGAAGAGGGGTGGGGGCGAGGGCGAGGATTTCTCCTAAACATAATCTCAATTTTCATTTTTCACCTGCCCGAAACGGACCCGCATCCACTTACCTCCCAGCATCGAGATAGATTTTCTATTTACCGGCTTTTTCTTTTTGCCTGCTTATCGGCAGCAATTTGTCTATTATCGGGTCCGGGCCAATTTTGCCTTTTTTTCGGCGTCTTTATACCCTAGCTAAGGGTATGATTATTTTGAGGAGATGTTTGTAACCCATCGAAAGATTTCTAGCCCATCTTGATTTGGGAAAAGGAATTAGCTAGTTAAAATAATATGTAGTTCGTTTTGAAATATCAAATTTGAAAGATACTTTGTATTTGGCTATATACTATGGTTTTATGGGTAGTCTAAACTAAATCGTGCTTGTACAATTTATAGTTAATATAACTTTCTGCTTAAATTAACTTGTTTAGTGGTTAAATTCAAAATATATTCAGCTCAAAATTATTCCATCTCTGCAGGGTATGAGTAGTGTTAATGGTTTTCTTTCTCGTTTCCTTTCTCCTGCACTCGTGATAAATCCGCTCAAGCCTGATTAAGTGAATTATTATGCCGTTCTCTGTAGGGTATCTCTATTTTCTCTTCTCCCGGGAGAGGCGATCTCTGGGGCTCTTCGTATTCGTCATGCATGTGTAGACACACAAGAAGCAGCCGCCACCGTCGACGCTTCATCATCATCATCAGCAGCAGCAGCGGCAGCAACAACTGCAGCAGCAGCAACCATCAAATATTGTTTATGTTTCCAACAAATAGTGCCAGGCAGCTCACTCGCACATACCCATATAATATTAGTATATATATATTTATATATATATATCTATGCACATGCACTCTCGACACGCACATTGCACTCTTTCTAATCAGCCGAGCGAAGGCTTGTTGCATTTGTACCTGCTTGACCTGAGGCAGTAGTTGTTGTTGTTTTCGTTCGCTTCCTCTTTGTATCTGTATCTGTATCTGTTGCTCTTGATCCATTTCCATTTCTATGGATTTTGTGCGTGTTGCTCATTACGCGCCGCTTGCCCATTTTGCTTTTCGAGTACAATGGAACCCATAGAAACAGAGAGGGATTTGATTTTTAGCATGTGCGCTTGCATTTTTATTGATATATAATTATATAGTTTAGTACCTTTGAAGTTTATAAAACTATTTTTAGGGAAGTTATAGAATTGTTTTCACTACTTAAAAAAATATTATTAAATGAAAATCATACGATTTGACTGATTTCAAAATATAGTAAATAACAATTGTGTTTCAGCATCATTATCATTATTTCGCGAATTCATTTTAAAGTATTTGCCCCTTAATTTGTTACAAAAAACTTGCATATTTTGTACATATAACTAATATTTGTTAAACTCTTATTTTAGAGTAATACCTGTATCTTTTGACATTCTTTTCGTCTTTATTATTCCCACTGTGCTGCTGCTTCATTGAGCTTTGGTTGAATGCAGTCACGTTAGCAGCAGCAGCAGCTGCAGGTAGAGATACATCTTGTATACAGATACATCTTGGTGCTTAAATTAATATAACGTTCCGATTCCCTGGAAATGTGAGTACGCGCTGGCAATTGACTGCGATGATGTGAAATAGATTATGGACTTCAATTTAATTGCGAAATTAAGCCGCGAAGAACATTGCATAATTATGCCGCTGGCCAGCGGCGAATGTAATTTGCAGTTAACTTAGTTAATTGAGGAAACTCGCAGTGGTCTTGAGCAAAGTAAAAATAAACTAAGACCCCCTTCTCAAATAGTTCTTGTCCAGATGCTCGTAATATCCTAATAAATTTACAACTTAATATGAATGCAATCGAAATTTCCACTCTAAACAAATGTCATTGGATATCAACAAACAAGACGAGCAAATCAAGGCAAGGCAAAATATTGTTATAGTTGAAGTCAACAAATGAAACTCTCATCATCAATATATAAAATTTATTGCTCCAGATGCGCCCAGGGAGCGAGCGACGAAAAGTAAACAATCAATGGGCCAAGTTTATGGCGTAATTGGCCAAGTAACTCCCGCAATTTTATTGACTTAGCCGCCGCCGGCATCTAAGCCCCATAAAAATATATTTTTCGGGCATCTGCCGTTTCTGATTATACCTTCAATGGTTGAATGCGGCACATTAAGGCAATTTTCATGCCTCAACTGGATTCGTATTGTGGTGGCATGCAGACACGTCAACTTCTCATTAAGATAAGCGCTTTTGGCTCCCTGGCTTCCTGGGTCTCGTTTTGGGTTTCTTGGCTTTTAAGGGTTCCTTAAACGTGGATCGCCCCCCTGGTGATGGATCCGCCAAAATCAAAGTGCCCCGCCAATTGTCGCATGCAACGCGATGCATTTTTGGCTTACGGAACCAAACGAAACGGAACGGAACGGAGTCCTGCGGCTGGGCTGGCTCCTCTTTATTCCTGATGGCACACGCCATCTGTCCGGGAACCGAAGCGTATCCCGGTCTGTGGCCCCCTGCTGCTGCTTTTGGTAATAAATTCCCAACATGCAAAGGCATATGCAATGCAATAAAATAGCAACCAGCCAGCAACGGCTGCATTTGCAATTTCCAACTTACCCTAGATTCCTCTACCGACTTCTCTTATTTTTTTTTTGTTACTTATATATATTTGGCAACTTTCCAGCCGCATTTTTATGTGCTAATTTACTAGAACGACTTGCTGAAATAACTGTTGTAGTTGGAGTTGACTGTTGGCTGGCTGGCTGGCAAACTACAAAACGACGCCTTGGGCACAAACAATTAAAAAGACGACGACGGCGTCGACGCTGGGCGATAAACAAGCCAAGATAAGTCAACGCCGCTACAACGACCACACAGGTCCCATATACTTACATACGAGTATATCCCAAGTTTTCTGTCTTCTGGGCCCTGTTCTGTTACCAACTTGTGCAGCATATGCCACACATTTGGTCAGCAGTTTCTCGTTGCATTTGTTTTATTTTCATTTTTTTTTTGTTCCTCAGCATTTTTGTGTGCTGCCAATAAATTTCCGAAATACCTTCTTGCCTTACCTGGCCGGCAATTTTTTCATTAGCGCGTTCAGCGTGGCCGAGCTGTCGGGGGTAGCAGCTCATTTCTAAGTAGCCATCATCGGCAGAGGGCCCAACTTGGTAATGGGTAACAGTGATGGTGATGGTGATGGCAAGGTAAGGATAAGGGCGAGCACTCGAAACAATTGCAGCAATTGGAAAATTTCAACAAGTTTCCTTTTTTTTTTTGAGCTGAACCGCCTTGAAAGGAGGGAAGGAGGGAGGGTCACTTAAGCAGTTTGCGAGTTTATCAGATAGAAATGGGAAAGGAAACTTCTAAAGGCTTCCAGAACTGGGAGTATACTTGTATTTAGGGAGAGATAAATTAAATTTAAAGGTTTTCAAGCATTGCCAACGAGATAAAGATACACCACATTTAAACTATAAATTAAATGCTAAAATTCTTTTATATTTTCAATTTATCTTAAACAGCTTTTCCTATAAAATTAGCCTTTAAAATGTGTTCTTTGAATATATTTGAAAGTATTTTTTATCCTCAGAACTTTCAAGCACTTGCTCTCAAATCTTGTTTATTATTTTTTATTGCGCCATCCTGCTATATTTAACTTCCATTTAAATAAGATTGTATCTTCTGAGTTCACTATATATTTTGTTTTAGAGGAATCCCGTCGCCGCCAACCCGACAAAAGTTTCGTAATCAACTCGATCGCTTGGCTCGTTCCGTTCTTCGTTCTTCCTCCATCCAGAAGAATTCCAACGTGCAACGTTGGGTTTGGGTTGTTGTTGTTGTTGTTGGCTTTTTTAGAATTGCATTTTTATTGTCTGCCACTTTGTTGTGTTGTTACCAATGTTGGCGAGTGGTGGCCTGCCTTCTACTTTTTCCTCTCTTCTTGGCCTTTTATTGTTGGTGGCAGTGTTGTTGTGCTTGTTGTTGTATAAATAAACCATATGGTTAAAAGCGTAGCAGAATAATTCTACGACCTGCCTGCCATTTTCTTACTTGGCTGCCCATCGTCAACGTCATCGTTTCTTGTTTTATTTATTTTTTGTTGTATTTGGTATATATGTTTTTTTTTTCGTAGCTGTTTGCTGGTGGTTCTGTTTTCTTTGGTGGTTACCTTGCCAGCTACCTTCCTTCTAACTGTGCGCTGTTTTGTGGTGCTGCGGTCGGGATGATGATGATGATGATGATGGAGTTCTGGTTGAGTGCGTTTGTAAATGTTTTATCAAAATGTCTTGTGCCTCGCTCTGTGTTACATTTATATGTACGAACCTCGCATCGCACGATCATTAACCGCAAAACATTATTGTGGCATGTTCGCTCGCTGGTTCTTCTTTAGCTGTGGCTGTTGATTCTGCACAGAAAAAAAAATATCACCAAAATCTGTCATCTATTTGGTACTATTCATATCAGGAGGGATTGAAACTGTTGGAGATTTTTATAAATTAAAAATAAATATGAATGAATTTTTTTCGATAGAATAGAGAATCAAAGATGATGGAAATTATCTGAAAAATATATTGCTTACAACATTTGTTTTTTGGTTTTCTACTTATATATGTTTCCATTTATTTAAAAAAAAAAAACCTTTTTCTACCAGTGTATGTACCACCTTGTTCCGCCGTGGCTCACCTTTCCTTTTCCTTTTCTTTCCCCAACTCATTTTGTTGTTTGTTCAGCTTGGCTTGGCGATTCTCGGAACTTGGGCTGCAAAATATGTTGCACAACGTCAAACGGCTAAAATTGCAAGGCCCACACCTCATCCTCCATCTGCTCCTCGTGCTCCTCCTGCTCATCCCGTCACTTCCTCCTGATATCCCTAAATCTTTCCCCTCTCCACTTAAATCTCGCTGGCTGACCTCTGCAATGGCGCCATCTGGGAGGTTCCTCGGTGACAGCGGAGAGGCTGCTGTTGCCAAGTCAACAGTTTCCCAGACAGCCAGCAGACACAAAAAAGGGCAGCATCAATGAAAGCGACGCCGGCAAAAGCGCGCACACAGCTAAAGATAGAGATACATCTAAAGATACGTCTATAGATATAGAGATGCATAGATACATCCGTGTAGTGGCGGCTCCCTCTGATTTTATATTTGCTTTTTTTTGTTTTCTTGCTGCCAGCGCTTTCAAATCGATCGATTTCATGCGCTGCGACAAGCCGTAAATCACACGCCGCCAGACCAGACCGACCGCCTGCAGTATCCAACAGATACAAATACCATGTATCTGTAGCCCTCTCTCTTTCTTGCCCTCTGGCCACAAAGTTTTTCGCTCTGTTTCAATTCCGATTTCATGGGGCTTTACGCACTGCAAATCAAAGTCGAACCCAACTAATTACTGAATTAAAAGCACATTAAACGCGTCCATAAACTTGAAGTTTCTTTTAGGGCTGTGAAAATGCATCTTAATTGTTCGATACCATGAAAATCATTTGTTGGAAAGTGTACAGAATGCGATTAAATGTCTGATAGTTGTGGGAAAAATAGCGAAGTTTACTTGAGAAACTTTGGACAATATTTCAGAAAACATTTTTCAAGTGTTTAATAACCAGCTCAGTATCACATGGACACCGATTGAATGGACTACTCCTCCAGAGATTTGATTGCTCTTAAACTACCCACATGCAGTTGCAACCTGCAGATGGTTGAGTTATCTCTCGGATGGGTCCCATTTAGCCTGGGCCACATTCCAGGAACCATTTCGTTTAATGAACGAACGCTGGGGGAAGAGTATCATTAAATGCAAGCATCCAGGCAACAGAGCAAGGCATTTAATCACAGGTTCCGCCGAGGTCCGGCTTTGTTGGGATATGTTTCAATAAATTCCAGCAAATCAAAACATACAAAACGTATTCCACTCTCGAAGGGGGGAACTGGCCATCGGGATCGGGGAACAGCGAACTCAGAACTGAGAGCCAAGAGCCGAGACCTGGGCGCACGCGTAATGGATAATGAATGCGCGAATGCCTCGCGGCGGTATCCACATAAGTCAATGCAACCTCTACCTTAGATGCTCACTCCGCCTGCTGGTCAGCGATCTGATTCTGATTCTTATTCCGAATCCAGAACCCGCAGCCGCAGCCTTGCCCTTAGCACAAAGGGCTTTAGGATTCAGCCAAAGGAGGTAGAACAAAAAAATCAAAAATTCAGAAGATGCTTTGGTTCATAAAGCAAAAAATTAAGAGTATAAGAATTACATGAATGGAGCTTTACTAAATCAAATAGATGTTGAAATACTCTTCAAAATACATTGTAGATATTTTCATCAAAATATTTTTACAATAAATACAAATAATTTGTTATATAATGAACTATAAGCAAGAAGTAAATTCTCAGGAATCTGATCTTAAAATCACCATGTTAAAAAGGAAAAAAGAATATAAAAATATCTTAAAATCACCATTAAAATAATAAGGGAAAATGTAAAATAATTCCCCAAATTCATTTTGAATTATACTAATATAAACAATTTTTGTTGCATACTATTTTATATTCTCAAAAATATCCTTAAAATTTTGTAAATAGAACTGTACAACAGAAAAGCTAGTATTTTTCTGTAAATCTCTTCTTATTATAATCTCTGTCAGTGGCTTGGTCCATTACAAATCTCTTGTTAATTTGTGGCATACCGTTTTTGTGTGAGTTTTTTTTGGAGGCAGGGAAAACATAAGCGAGAAAGACCAAGACCAGCAACCAAGAGCAGCAACAGCCGCCGAACATTGGAAACATCTGCTGTTTCCACTGCCAGTTGATGAACTCGAACTCGAAGCCACTCGCACAGCCTGCTATAGTTCGTTTCCACCTTCCCGAGCCGAGCAGGGCTTCTCTCATCCCGCGCGGCTGTTGCGCAGGCGCACAAGTACACCCGAACACTCGCGGTCAACACAAGTAGGGACAACATTTAAAGTTTGGAATTGTGTAAGATATTCAGATATTCAGGAAGTTTAAAAAATTACAATCAAAAATAATAAATTTAGACATTGATTCATTTGAAATTTAATGAAAGCTATTTTAAATAATACAAAATAAAAATGTTCTTTATTTGGAACTTTAAACGATTCATACAACAAATGGTGCAAACATATTTAGTTTAGAAGAATTAAAATTTAAAAAAGTGATACAATAACATCTTGTAATAATAAATTAATACTCACTTATTTCATAATTCTGAAAGTTAAAAAAAATACATTTAAAAATGTTTTTCGAATTATTTTTTATGGGGAGTAATTTTGTATAGTTTTTACCGCACTTGTATGTACACACATTAGTACATAAAACGGCTGGCACTTCCACTGTGGGCCCCCACCCCAATCCTCTCCTGCCTCGTCTCCGATCGCCGTCTTTTCTCTCTCGGCCGTCTTCAATGTTTTTCCATTTATAATTCTCATGCCTCGCTGCAATGCATTTTCACCCCTCCGGTGCCATCCATCGTAGCGCTCGTTCTGTGTCTTTTTTAATTTGGTTCACAAAATACCTCGCGTTGTTGTTGAAATTCTTTGGCAATCCACTCGCTCTCGATCTGCCCCCCTCTCTTTCTGTCTGGCTTCTGTCCCTTTCGCACCCGGCTTTTGTGTCGGCAGTCGCTCGATTTTTGACAGGTGGTGGAGTTTTGTATTCAATTTCTTCGGGCCTCCGCCTCGGAGGAGCGACTTTAGCCTTAGCCTCTTGGGTTCGAGTTTTGAGTTTGGGATCGCTCTTCATATTTTTCGTTGTCGTTTTCTTCCTCTTCTTTTTTTTTGGGAATGTATTTTTGCCTATTCATAAAAATGAAAATGAGTTCAGACAGCAGCAGCAGCAGCAACAGCAGAAGGAGCAAGGAGCAGACAAAAGATTGCCAGACATATGGAGAGCTGAAGCTGGCTGTAAGGATGCTGCGTTGAAGGCAGGCTCAGTTCAATGCACTCACATGCTCCCTATAAATAAAATTAGTTTTTGTTCGCCACTAATTGGATTCTTCCACTCTCTTCATCTTATTCCAGAATGCGGCTTTAGAGAAGAAGACTTAGCCAGGAGGACGAATCAACCGGATCGGAGACCACAATCCACACATAAAAGAAGCCATGTCCAGCCAGCAAGTGTTCTCAGCGCATCCAGCGCTGGCGGTGGAGCAACTGCAGCAGGCAGAGCAGGAGGAGAATGCGAGTAATCATCACCACCAGCAGAGATCGACGGCAACACAGAGTAGGCGGCATCCCAAAACCACACCCAAGAAGTTCACACTCAGCCGGAGTTGTGCTGCAAATGGAGCAGTAGCAGGAACAGGAGCAGGATCGCCTACCCTGAGCGGAGTCCACCAGCAGAGCAGTTCATCCAATCCCGCCATCAGTCCGGAGTCGAGGAAAACCCTGCCCGTGCGAACAAACTATGCGGCGGTGGATGATGACGATGACATCGAGTGCGAGGATGTGGACGAGGTGAACTTTGGCCTGCAGGAGAAGGAGGTGGAGGTTCGGCAACCAACCAAAGACTGTGGCACCGATGAGACGGATCATGTGCAGCAGCGTCATAAAAGCAACACAACGACGACGACGACGAGGCATCTCTGCCAGGATGGAGGAGGAGGCGGCTTAGGAGGAGGAGGTGACCAGAGCGATCTGAGCAGCGTGATCAGCTCGCCGTCTGTAAGCACGGTCAGCTCGCCCCTTTCCACACCCACCCGGCTGCCTCAGCCCCTGCAGCAGCAGCTCCACTGTTGCCAGAAACTCAATGGTGGCGGAGAGTCCCGGGCGAGAACATCCCCGCAACAAACCCAGCATCCGCACCGGCATCAACACCATCACCAGCAGCAGCAGCACCATCATCACCATCACCACCACCATCTCACGGCAGCGGGTTGTGCGGGGAAAGGCGGTGGTGTAGGAGGAGTAGTGGGAGGATCTGGATCCGGATCCGGCTCTGGAGGATCCTGCAAGGCCAAGAAGCTCGATCCGCGACTGAATCCCTCGCCGTATCGCCAGCTTTTGCCCATCGCCCTGTGCCTGCTCTCGTTCGCGACAGTCTTTGCCACGTTAATTGTTTACATGGACACGACAGGTGAGTCTTGCCCATAGGATACCCCCGATCCTATTCCTCCCCCGCCCCATCTCCTTGGTGTTTACTTATTTAAATTTGATATCTTTGGCATATGTCTCATCTGTTTTTTTTTCTTATTTTTTGTGGACTAAATATATACTTTTTTTTTTTTTGCTGGGTTTTGAGCCACCGGATGTAGGCTGTGTTTGCCTTGGCTGCAGATCCGTTTCCCCATCCTCATAATTTGAAAGGTTCTGCCTTCCCGGTAGTGGGCACACTTTTGAGATTAGTTTACGCGTCATCTAAACTGTCCAGAGAGAGGAGCAGTCTTTCGGTATCGTGACGCATCTTTTGTCATAGATCGCTTCGGTTGTTTTTTTTTTCGTCTTTCCCTCAGAGTTCATTTGGTCGCTTTTTTTTATTTTTGCCAATATCTTTTTGGCGTGGGCGTGTGTGCAGCAGCAGCAGCGTTGTCTGGCTGGCGCAGTGGCGCTTCCTGTCTAAAGAAAAATAAAAACAAATACAAACAACTACAACAACAGCGACAGAAACTCACTTGGCAACAGGCAGTATTGCAGCTGTCGCTGCTTTTGAGCATGGGCCGTTGTCATTGCCCCAAAACGTTGCCATCGATGAGGCACAACCACAACAAGAACAACAACAACAACCGACACGTGCTGCCTCCCGACAGTTTCCACCTCCGATTCAAAGACAGCCGCCCCAAACGCCAAGGGAATATCTAATTGCCATTTGAAAGAACCTTGTTTGAGGGCTTAAGGAGCCATTATGGCTAGTTAACTTGGCTAGAAGAGGGAAAGAGAAGAAGGTGTTTAGTAACAAGCGCAAAATTATTGTGTAACTCCCAAACGAATGCTAATGGTAGTTGCGATAATGTTCGGAGATTCAGTAAGTTTCAATAATAAAATGTTTTATGAGTTTATTACAATAGATGCCTTTAATTTTCTCGGAAATTAATAAGTGATTATTTTATTTTTGTAATATTTCAATTGAAGATATATTTTTTAAGAGCTCTTTATATAAACTCAATTATAGATTTAATTTGAATAACATCAGCTGATCGAATTTTCGGGTTAATAAAAAATTGAGAGTATTCATATCATTCAATTTAAACAATAAATAATATGGCAATGGATTTTCTAAGATTTTCAAAGCTTTATTTTGTTGATTTTTGAATTGAAAAATATACAAATTATAATTAAAGGGAATTCACATTTATTTAATTAATGTTTGACTCAAAAGTTTTTTACTATCTTTTATGGAATAACAAATATTACCAATACACTTTATAGGCAAATACTTTTGTTGTATATACTACATGCTCTATATGGTTGAATTTGCTTTACTCGTTAAACCTAATGAATAATCTCAAATCAGTTCCGATAGGGAAAGAATTTCGCAAATATTTTTCCACCTAAAGTTATCTTATAATGAATAATAGAATGCATTGATAAGGCAACTGTATCTTTTGCAATAATCTCGGATAAGAGTGTCAGAAGCTATATAGTAATGTATACGAAACCTTCCCTTGAATAAATCCAGTTAGAAAAACTTGTCACTTGATCTCATTGACTCATTCCCCCGTAGAATTCAACCCCAACTAGCTTAGTTAGCTTGACCATCTATCCAAATTATTATTTTCCAGATGGCGGGCGGGCGTCTGTCGGATGAGGCAATTTCTTTTAATTCGCTAAAATATTTTGTTATTGCACGCGGAGTAGAGCACAGAGACAATGTCGCCGAATGTCGTTGCGATCTGTAGAATACGAAAGTACAAATAAATTTGCTTAATTTGTGTTCCTCCTCCCGTCGTGGCGCTCAAATGAAAGCGGAAAGTATCTTACAAGCGAAATTGTTTTGCATATGATGTGAGCCCGCTGACGGATCGCCATCGCTGGCGCCGGAGTATTATTGGGTGATTCATACCCTCGGAACGAGTGACTAAGGGCCAAGAGGCGTCGTACTAAGAGTAAACACCCAACCAAGACCCCAAAAAAAATCAATGTCAGTCCATTGTTGTTGCAGCTGTAAAAATCAACTTGCAGCTCTTCGATCCAAGAACGCGCGGGACTAGAGACAATTTAAAATTCCATTCGAGTCTTGGCAATTTTCGCTTGACGTGGCCTTTTTTCTCCTCCTGGTTTCCCTGCCTTGCTTCCTTCCTGCCAATGGGTTCTTCCGTAGCGCCAACTTTTTGCTTTCCTGTCCTGTCGTTTTTTTTTTTTTGTTGCTGTTGTTTTTCGATGCCTTGAGAATTTTATGCAAATTATTCCAGGGAATTGAAATTTTACAGCGTCATTTGTCAGCTGATTGAGCAAGTGAACGATGTTTGATTAGCACAGGAGGGGGGGAATGTTGATAGTTTTTAGAACTTTACATAATTTTCACACCCAAGTTGGTACTAGTTTATGAACTCCTATTAGGGGTTTATGTATAAAGGTTTATTTAAAAACAAAACTTATAGAATTTTGAATTTTTCCAATTCTTGTAGAATTTATATTCTTAGTTCTGTTTATGAATTTCTTTAAACTTATTATATGCGGGCTTAAAACTCGATTGCAACAACTTGTTTATTATGATCGGAAACTATGATTTCACTTTGCGGTTGATATTTCCTTCTTGGATTTATAGCCATAAAAATGGTTTAAAATCGAAATGACGATTGCCGCTGATTTCTTGCCATAAACTTGTCATTTCATGTGCCCAAGGGGGTTTATATATCAACATCCAACATTGGATGCAATATTCAACTCTGCCTTTTTCGTCGCCACATCGACTAGACTGGGTTGGGTCGTGGATTGTATTTTTTGTATTTTATTCAACTCGAATCGAATCGGTGCGAGGAAGGTCTGAAATCTCCAAGCTGGAGCTGCCACCGGAGTTGGGCGTTTCATCTGCTGCTGGACAGACAGCCCCATTTTTATGGATCATTGATGGGTCTATTAGGTTTATACGAGCGAACGGATCCATAAACAAAAATCATAATCATAAATTAGGCATTCCTTCTTTTCCTTATTCTCTCGGGTTTTATGCTTAAAACATACAACAAAGGCCGTTAAGCAGCCGTTGCATATGAATTGAACACGTTCCGTTCCTTTTGGGCCACAAAGGTTGTGAGTTCTGTCAGATTGAGGGGAAAATGTGGAGCTTTGTGGCAGTTGAAATTTCCTCAAATCATGCACTTGACAGATCCAAAAGCGAACCGAACCCGAAATGCGCTTATTAAAGTGACAAATTTTTGGTTGGGTATTTTCGGTGTTGGGATTGGAATGTGTGTCGGCTACCTTGGAATTATTTCATCCGCCCTCCCCAACCCCCCTCGAGAGAAGTAAAACCTCCGGCCATGACTTTCAAGAATCCAAATACCAAATGCCGAATTCCAAGTCTCACAATATTTTTTTTTGTGCTTGCCTACGCTGTTCTCGTTACAAATTCTGCCCTTCTGAGGGCATCAGCAGTGCCCTCGGCCGAGTTTTGTTTTCCATTTCTTTAATTTTTCCACTTCTGACGATTCTGATGGTAATGATATTGTGGTGGTGATGATGATGGTCCCCCACATTTCCAATCCCTAAACTTGTTGTAAGAGTCACGTTCCGGACTTGATTGTTGCAATGACCGAAGCACTTTTGATGGCCTCTCTCTCTCTGGGGAAAAATTCGGAATAGGAAATTGCATTTGATGTTTGTGCGGCATTTTGTAATCCAGATTCCACATTGCAGAGGGGTTCTTCAAATTGTGATGATCCTTTTCCTGGGAAAAGTGGATCTCAAAGGCAATCCTTTTAATTTAAACGCGGAAAAAAGGTGGTTTAAAAAAGTGATTGAGATATTTCTACGATTATAGTAATTACCTAAAGATTCAGAAAGTCCGAAAAAGATGGCAATTATCCACTTAGAAAGTTTGAAATGGTTTTGTTATAAAAATTGGATTAATTATAAGGCAAGGCACTTATTAAAAGAACAAATTGCTACTCCTTGTCCCTTTTTTAAATGATTTATGTAAGAATAACATTTGGAAATAGTATTTATAAATAAATTTAATGGCTTTAGAGGTTAGCGAACTTAGTTTTACTGCCGCTATTAACTATTGATTTGTGTTAAATTCCAAATTGGTTTTAAGTCATATAATATTCCAAACTGGTTCTACCAACTAAGCCAACTAAAGCCAAAATGTCTGTCAACAAATTTCAGCAACTGTTGTGCCGAACACATGTCTAACCCCAATAATTTTCCTGGTAATATCCGTCACCCAATTGCTTGCACCATTTTGTGGCATAAGCCAGACATAGCCTACTTATCGACGCTATTAGTTAGTCATCGATTAGCTGGCTGCTTTCACTGTTTTCCTTTACTCTTTTTATACCGCCAACTGCCGACTGGTGGATATTTGCTCATCCATCTTCACGCGACATGGCACGCCTTGGGGCAACGTTGCCGCATTTCACTTGTTGTTTTTGTTGGTGGCTTGGCTCGTGACTTGCTGAGGGGGAGTTGCAGGTGGCCCAAGTGGGCAGATGGGCAGGTGCAGTGTCATTAGCCTCACCTTTGACAGTAGTCAAGTAACCGAAAAAAAGGCGACAACAGTCAGTACGTGAAACCGTATTAACCTAAATCTAAAATGGCTTTCAACTGTTATTTTATTTGGTTCCTTTATGTGGCTTTAAAAGAAAAAATATTGTAATGGAAACAATTTTTGTGAGCATATAATAAATTGTAGTATTATTCTTCACGAATATCCCAACCTAAATTCATTTGACATAAACACTTGTTTATTAGCAGTGCACTATTCAAGTATATATCGTACTGACCACGCCCCCAAAGGTCAGAGCATTAATCATGTTAAGCGGGAATTATCTTCACACTTGCGGTGATTACACGATGTCATCGTCACCGTCTGGTGACAATTTGCCAATTGCAACTTTAATTGAAATTTACAACTCGAACTCTATTGCACATGTGTACATATATATATACAAACCGACTTACAAACACACACTCAATAACACTACCACTAATGACTTAATTCCTGTTAAGCACGCAGCGAGTTTGTTGGTGGAATGT
>JAJJHY010003831.1:6358756-6418935 GCA_021224005.1 Drosophila setifemur | reverse complement strand
AACTGCTTCTAAGCAGTTTTAACTACTCTGCCATAATTTCGCTTCTACTCCTACACAGAGAAATAAAATTCTTCTATTGTTTAATATAAAATCTGGATTTTAAATTCAAATTCTGTAAAATGAAAATAAAGTTCTTATAAATGAACAGAAAAAACAAATTAGTTTGGAAATCTTATCGGTTTGGTATCGATTTCTATGGCCATTATATTTTTCAAGGAATTATTTTTGAAAATGTTTTGAATTCTGTAATTTCTATTAGAGAATACTTGTTATCTACCTAATATTGTTATTCCAAAAAATGCATAAAAAACAAAGTATGCTGTTACGCTAAAAAAATAAAAAGGTTGTCCTTAGCAATCGATAAATATTTGGAATGATATTTTATTATTAAATGATATATATATACATATAATATAAGATTTATTTATTCAGCTTCAAAAAATCTCTCAATTTGTTGATATTTTTCTCTGTGCCTTTTTAACCCTTCTAGCCATAAATAGCTGCAAAAAATATTTTCCTAACCAATCAATAAATATACTCGTATGATATGATATTTTAAGCGTAATATCTCGTACTGAGATCTGCGATTTACTTGTTCAGACACAGCAAATATCTAGATTGATTAGATATTTTTCTCTGTGCCATGGTAACCTTCCCTGATCCAGTCACCGGATGTCATTTAGGGCCCTTCTCCCACTTCCACTGCCACTGGCAGTGCCACAAATCCTCCCCTCTACTCCGGCCGCTTAGTTTGCCTTGTGATTCATAATTTTCGTGTGCAGTTTGCTGCTAGCATTGTGTTGCATGTGCCTGGCCTGGCCTGGCTTGGCTTGGCTTGGGTTGGACTGGCCCCCAGCGAAAATAGCGCCGGAGAAAATCCACCCCCGCAGCGACGTCGTCTGGACTGGATTGCTCGGCGTGTCATGGTCTGTGGTTCGTTGTGGCAGTGGTGCAAGTGGTTCGTGTGGCTCTTACGGAGAGATCATCATCAGCCCCATGCCGCACCGAACCGGGCACATCAAAAGCGCAGCGAGCGAGTGCTCAATTTGAAAAGCGAAGCTCAAATGGCATTATCACAGCATGCGCCACAGCAGCGACTCACGATGACTATATGCTCAGCTATAAGCGAACCACTTTATTCACTTATTTTGTACTTTTTTGTTGTTGTTTTTTTTCTTAGCTGCCACCACCCGCATGTGGGTCTCAGGTTTTGCAACCCCATTGCAATTGCGCAATTTGTTCTACGACGTCGTGTGTGGTTCTCCTTGGAGCGCGATAAGGTTAAGAAAAGAAGAAACAACGCACTTCGATACTGGAGAAAAACTGCCCTCAAGAGTCGTGTCTGCGGAGGGGTTTTATTTTATCGTGATTTTGTTGAAAGATATTTCAATCAGGGTTGATAAATGGTTGAGGAACGATGTTAAACACATTAAAACAGGGTCATTTATTATGTTAAAGGTTTCATAACTTCATTTATTATGGGGGGGGTTTTATATTTATTTAGGGTCTTATGTTGTCATCTATCAAAGGTTAAATTTAAGTAGTTTACTAGAATGTTGATCAACTTCTAATATTGTTCTCTATTTAATGGGTTGATTATTACAGAATGGCTTTAAATTATGGTCATAAAAGAGCTAAGACTTGTCTTGGTGCTTGGCAAGAAGTTTTTTATTTAATTTTAGGAATTGTTAAATATGTATAATATATAATCTACAGAATAAACAAAATTCTGATAATTCTTAAGCACTAAAAAGATTTGCTAAAAAGTTTTAAGTTTATGTTTGGTGAAACTTAAATCCAACGGAATTCTATAATAAACCTTTATCGTAATATTCTCTCTTGAATTTAATCGTTGAATCTTTTTCTCTGTGTAGTGCATTTGCCATTTCCTACTCGCTCCAGAATAAATTCACACCTGATCACGTGATGCAGAAGTTTGGCCTGCATTGGCCTTTTGCATTTCGCCACAATTAAATGGGCTTTCCAGGCGGTGATTAAGATCCGACCCACATAGATTAGGCTAGGCCCCCCCTCTTCCACTCCCAACCGCTCTCATTTGGTGAATAAATCAGAGGCATTGTGTCTGATTTTGTTAGCACATGCAAGACATGGCCATTTACCAATATAACTGAACTATATAGAAACATTTGCCGTTATCAGCATGGAAACAGGCCATTTTGAATAGCGCCAAACAGGCAATTACACAGCAAAGACCAGGCCAGGCACAAGACAAGAATCCCAAGCGATTCGAAAACAAATCAATAACTGAACTAGGCAATTGTAATAGAAAATGCGGAACCCCATTGAGGACACGCAACTGCCAGATCCCCCGATTTCAGGACGGCGGGGATATTACACAACAAGGGTAATATTGCCCAACGACAACAGCCGCGTTGCAGTTGCCCTCAAAAAAACAAAGCCAGACAAATAGAAACGATAAAGTTTTTGGAAGTTTTATATTTACATTTACACTAAACAAAAAACGCTATTTACAGTTCATAAAAATTAAGGTTTCACGGTTATATAATATATATTTAAAACAAAACTCATGGGTACAGGGATTTAAATTTGATTAAATGTTTCATTTTAGTTTTGAATAAACTATTCAAGAATTTATTAAAAATTAAAAAATTGTATTTGATTTAAATTATATAGTTGACTATAATTTCTCAGCTCCTAGTCCACTTTCGATCTATATTATTTAAACAACTTTTCGCTTGCATTTATTTTAATTTTATTATGGAAAGCGAAAGCATGCTTCTGAAAAATGCTAATATCTTTGATGACTGCAATACCAACATTTGAATAAATAATTTAGAGTGGTTTTTATAATAACCAGTTTTATCTTCAATTTATTATAGTGGAGAAAATAATTTAGTTATGACTTTCTAGCACGCAAACAATGCGATTTATATCTTTCATTATAGAATCAAATAATTATGGCTGGCTCTTGGAATTTAATTTTTTTTAATTTTCTGCCAACTTAATTCCCTATCAAGTACATTGCACATTCTTTGCGATAAGTGTAGTTATATAATTTTTTTTTAACAACTTTTACCCGTAATTGAAAATGCATAAAAGTTGTGGGTTTTACTTTTCCTCCCCTCTCTCCTCCCCTTTCGCTACCTTAACCGCCTTTATTTGGCCGCTTTTGTTGAATTATTGAAAAGGGCGTGCACCACCACTGGAAAGGGGGAAAAGTTGCTACCCCTGAACAAGGAATAATCGGAATAAGCCGCCGCCTCAGGACGAACTTAAAGTTTGCCGCCGCTTAACCGCAATTAAACATTGCTCCTCGACCGCCGATGCCATCCATCCTTCGGGTTTCTGGTTAAATGTTAATGTCTGCCGCCATTGAATATAATTTTCGGGCCCCGCTCCTCATTCAGTGCCCTGTCATTTGTCTTGCCCACCCTGAACCCAACGACGAGGACGAGGACGAGGACGTGGACGAAGACGACGATGACGACGAACCCTTGTGCAAATTAGAAATGTCAGCTTTTGACACCGAAATTGCTGCGCCCGAGGGCAGATTTTTGTTGTCCATGCCAAAGTCAAAGCCATTTAATTTCTTTCTTTTCTTTAATTTTCATTTCCATTTTCGGTTTGTTTATCGGATTTACATGTGTTCGCATTTAACGGTTTAAGAGGTTTTATTATGGCCCAGCTGTCGGGGGCACACGATCATTATTGGCACTATACTATATACCATATATATGTACTAGTATATGCATCTGTAGGTAGGGGTTCAGTTGATCCCTACCACATCATTTCATCTCGGAATCAAATTGTATGCTGGTAGACAAATGGTTGAGTAATTCATTTCGACTTCTAATCGGTCGATGTAATGCGAGACCTTAGATCAGATTTCCACAACTAATGGCGGCATCAATTTCCCCTTCTCAACTCAACAATCGGCACTTTCCCTAACCTGATCTCGACTTGGTTTTGGGCGTTAATTAGTGCTGGTTTTCACTTGGCCTTTGAAACGTCTGCTCTGCTCTGGGAAATTACGGAAAAAATGTCTCCTCCGTTCAGCTAAATTATGGCTGTTGTCTAATGGCCACTGGCAACTGTTTTTGCTGGCCCCCGTCTATCATCCATTTCGTATATGCATTATAATAAACTTTATGGCCATTTTGTGACCGAAACATAAAAGTTTTGGTTGGCATCACAAAATTTGCATGGCATATTCTCGCGTTGAAATGTATATATTTGTATAACGACTTAGTTTTTTGGGTGAGGTTTGTGAATTCGTTTGACGAACCAGAGGGAAAAACAATGACGTATTGTTGGTAGCTGAAATGAAAGATCGATTTGACGGGTATGCCACGCTTTTTTCAGCCCACGCAACTTTTTTCCCCTTATTTATTTGACTCTTGTTAGCTCATAATTTAAATTCGTGCTAAAGAGAGAGTTTTTTTTTTGCCAATTTAAAACTAGTTTTGTACACATTGGAACTAGAATTTTAAGAATCAATTATACATTTTTGGAATAAATATCCACATCCTATATATATCAATCCTCACTGCAGAGAACCCTCAAATTTTGTCATCATACACCTTGACCTTTTCGAAAGCCCCCGCCTTCTGACCAATTGGAGCGACTTAAACCTCTTTAAAGCAGCCACAAATTGTGGCAAGTACATTTGATATATTTTAATTTCTTTTTGGTTTTTACGATTTGTTTCGCCGGAGGCCAGGTGGGTACGAAACGAAACAAAAAGTGGAAATTGGCACAAGGAAAGTGTGAAAAGCAAATAAAACAAAGTATGACTGTGAATGTGTGGCAACTAAACTACAAAACTACGGCAAATCGTTGGCTTTTTGTTACTAAGGTTTATGGACAGGTTGGGTCGGGTCGGGTCGGGTCTGGTCTGGTCTCTCTTGACTCATGAAGTGGAGGTGTTGCTGCTGCTGCTGCTGCTGCCCAGGGGGGAAATCGAGTGGAATGGCCCTGGGAGGAGACGATGGATGAGTGGTGGGTCATGTGCTAAATATCAAAGGCCGTGCGCTCATTATATTTTATGGGCCGCCAGTCCGGTGGCCAAAAGGCGAGGTCACTGCTGCCAAATGACTGTTTCCTCCTCTCGACCTTCAATGGGGTCTCCTAATTTTCCCCTTACCTATTCCTGTTCCTCTTCCCCTTACTTCCACCCACAACAATAACTTATGGCGAATTGCCTTGGCATTTCGGCTAAATACTTTGAGGTCGCCGCTTTTTATTTAGTATTTATTTGAAACCATTTGAAAGGTCTTGTGTTACATGGATAAGGATAAAATTAGTTTCCTTAAACTCCAATTTCTTTGGAAATATTTGTACACTCTATAAAAGCTCTCACCTATGAATTGCTAAACTATTGTTTCGGCATATACTGCATTAAATATTCATTAGTTAATTTGATTATGAGTTTGTTTAAGAATTAACTTAATTCCGCTTGCCACAGCAGATCCTTGTAAGTTATTATTAATAGCCTAACTCAATCGCCAAAGCAAATGTGGTCAATGCGCTCCAATTGGCAGCGAAGCGTGGCAGAGTTTGAGCCACACACGCCATGCGGCCAGTGGTGCAACAACTTTTAATTAAATCTAATTACCATCAGAAGAGCCCCAACACTAGGAACCCCCCCACTTCCAACTGGCAACTGATCTTTGAATTTTTGTTTGATTTTTGCAGAGATCCGCCATCAGCAGTTTCGGCTGAACATGTCGCGCGACTACGAGCTGAATGGGGTTGCGCAAGACGATCCCGCACTCATTGCATTCCTGCGCCAGATCCACATGGGCAAGTACCTGGGCAAGGCGTCGCCCAAGGTCGCAGCGGCGGTTGGCGTTGGTGGTGGAGCGCCGCCCAACCCTCCTAGCCTCTCGGGCGGTGCCCCCTCCTCAGCCGCCCACTCCTCGTCATCATTCGGCAACAGCAGCGGTAGCGGAGCCGATCAGCTCGCCCACTATGTGGCCGACCTGGTGGGCGGGAAGATGAACGGCGCAGTCATCCAGTCGCTGAGCGGCCCGCTGGCCCATTTGATTACGGCGCCGTGGCTGAGCGAGCAGCTCAACTGGATGGGGGTGCTGGTGGAGCCGGAGCCTCGCTGGTACTTCACTCTCCGGAAGCAGAATGCCCAGCGGGCCAAAATGCAGGTGGTGCACGCCTGCGTCTCGCCAAACACGTATCCCAAAGAGGTGAGTTGGTTCATGCTTGGGCTATGATTAGTGAATGGAATAAATCATAAATCGAATACCACAGTTCTGCCATAAAGAAGCTGTACTGTATTTTCGTTTGCTGAAGCTGAAAGTAATGCATGTATATGAATGCATTATAGCTATCACAAACTTTCCTTCACTAATCCCATCCCTGCTTAATCATGCATAGATCGGAGACTAATTTGGCTGCTTTGTGATTTCAGATTCCCATACACAACGAGGATGTGCGCATCAACAGTCTGCACGACGAGGAGACCTCGTGGTTCAACTCGCGTGTCAAATGCTTTCCGCTCTACACAATCATGCTGGCATGTGAGCGCACCGAATACGATCTGCTCAGCCTGGGCGTGCAGGGGCAAGAGCTGGAGGTGAGAGGCTTGGAATTGAAAGCCATATGAAAACACTTTTCTAATACCTATTTGAATTTCGTCTCACAGATCCTGCAGACGCTGCCCTTCGACAAAGTTAAAATCGATGTGATATCGATACATTTGCTCGAGGACCACGAGGACGTGCACGACTATGTGCTGGACATCACCAGGTTCTTGGCGACCAAGTCCTACAAGCTGCAGCGCAAGATCGGCAGGAACTACTTCTACCAACGACTCAATGCCAGCGCCAGTCGCACGCGGAAGAAAGACATCCTGCTGCTGAAGACGCCCTAGGGACTGGGAACTCACAACGACCGATCGGAGCGGATCGGACCCACATCCACATCAACCTATCCACCACGACATCGAAGTGAAGACAAGCGTTAATTGTTAGCCACAAGAAAGTAAAATGCGAGAGAAAGAAAAGTAGTTACTGAAACGAAATCATCAATAAAACTTGGCAGCGAAGCGAGAGTGAAACTTGCAGAACTCGCAAAACTGAACTCTATGTTATAATGATAATTATTACCATACATACGCTACACTAACAATATCGTTTATATATATTCTGTATACCGATTATGATATATTGTACGAGTAGGTTCTTAGTTTTTGTAAAACTCAAACTCCCCCATTTCCCCTCCAAAAAACATATAAACTCTTTATGTTATTATTTCCATATATTTTTTTGTCGAAATTGTTTTTTGTGCGATTAGGAGCAGAGTGCACTGAACAAAATTTACTATATATATATATATATATATATACACACACTTATATATGTATGCATATAAGGTATTATGATTTGCTATAAGCTATGCTAAATGAATGTTATTATAAGAGAGAGAGCGCCGCCCGCCCCCCTTTTGATGTATAAATTAAATTGCAACTGGCGCGGCGAGTCGGAGAGAATTTATTGTAACTGCTCTGCTATTAGTCTTAGATCGGCTATCTCCTACGACTATCCAACTATCTATCTACGCAAGTTTATGTTATATCGAATGCTTTATCTAGTAATGCGTAAGTAATGAAGGCCTAACGTAAATTATTGTTTAAACTGGCGCCGGTCGACGACGAATCAGCAGCGCAAAACTAAATACAACAAATATTTAAATTATATTAAATTATTGAACCAAACCAAGCACATCCATACACAAACACATACACATAAACACACCACCATTGTACACACATACACACTCACATTAGCGCAAGCGAATAAATATATAGAAAACTCATTTGCAAAATCTGCTTTCAAATTCATCTCATACTCATAGTTACAACATAAGCGAACTATTAAATTAACGAGCAACCTAAATCGAATGAATCAAAACAAGTTAACGAGGCAGCATTTAAAAGTAATTTGCGAAATAATTATTCAAGAACTAAAACGAGAAATTGCGAAAAGTACCCAAATCACTCACACACACACTCATGCACATTTTACATGTACTAGTGAATAAATGAAAAACACATAAATAAATGTAAATGTAGCGCAACGAAATTAAATGTAAAACCAATCGTATTTCAATTACATTTTAGTAATTATGATGTATTATTATTATTTATGTGCACACCCTCACACTCAGATAGTGCCGCGAACTCGTTGCACCTCGCCCCCTCCAAGACACTAACAACAGATACAGATACAGAAACAGATATTCCGTTGAGAATCAGTGCCTTCGACTTAGACTTGAATTCAAACCAAAATCTAAGCCCAACTCATAAGAATTGAATTTTGTTTGTAAATAGAGCAGCAACCGTCACTAACCGAACATTTGTTGTTACCATTTGCCGTCTGTTAAACTTGCCTTACCGATGATGATAATGATGATGATGATGATAATGATGCCCCAAGTCTTCACTCAGTTACCAAAACTCAACTCAAATCCGTCACAACTCTAACTACAGAACTCGACAAGATCACAAAACACACATCACCTTAGTTCTAAGTACAGTGCTAATGTCTGTTTTTTTAAGCCTAATTCTAATTACTTAGTTGTATCTTGTGTAAATTAGCGTATAACCAAATTTTAAGTAGGCTATTATGATAACTATCTGATTTGGCCTTGTCCATAGCACACATCCACATTGCATCACGCCCCCCCCCCGCCCACACATACACAAGCAAAAGGCTAACTCATGCTAAGCTGGAGATCGAACTAGAAATTGTATTTAAAGCGAGCATAAAACTAAGAAAACAAAAATTTATAGTTAATATAAAAAATAAAGAATCAACAAATTATAAAAAAAAATCCACTGTCTTTTGTTTGGTTATTTTCAGTTTATTTTTGAAATCACTTCAAGAACTTACATATACTCGTATGTATCTATGGATTAAATCGAAATTGTTTATCTTATGAAATTGACTTGAGAACTGTTGAGAAACGCAGTCGCACGAGTACATATTCTAAACTATGCAAAACTGAAAACTAAAATATATACCTATGGAATTTTGAATGCTACTCTGCCACAACTTATTATAGTTAGATACTCGCTAACAAATTGAATTAAAGAAAAGGCCTGCAACTATGAAAAACTGATAACTATGATTACCAACAAAATTTACACGAATTCAATGAATGAAATAAATAAAGATTTACATTAAATGTAAAAGCTAAATGGGTCTTCTTACTGCGGGGGATTCGTACATAAGTTTACTGACTGAAAAGAGGGGATCAAGATATTATTTTTTTTATTTGCATTTTAAAATTTCGTTGGAGTATAAAAAATATATTTTTATGATATACATTTCTAGTTCCCTGATAAAAATAACCTAATCAATTTATATCTTTTATTAAAAATATAATTAATGAAGCTGTCATTATTTATTAATTAAACAAACAATTGATTGAACAATTTTTTAAGTTCAAATATTTATAAATGATTTCGAAAGTATACCAGAAAAATAAGGATGCCATAAAGTCCTCTTTAATTGTGCAACCCCAGAAGTATGCAATCGTTTATTTCATCGCTTTTATGTTGCCCACATTCCTGCTGGCCATACAAAAGGCCTCCCCTGCTAAAGGATGACTGGAGGGCGTCCTTTATAATACGCCAGATGCCATTGACAACCTGTTGCAACTTGGCACCACCCTCACTTACATTCCACATCCCTTCTGGTGGCAAAGTCCAAGTGCAAAGCTCAGCAATCCTTTGGCTGTCGGAAACTGAATTCATAAAAACGGCATTAGCATGCAGCTCATTCTTTAGACAAGTGATCAAATTAATTTGCAAAGCCAACTGCGACGCTTTGGCATGTTGCACGGCCATTGTCGAGGTCTTGGGGGCGAATGCGGTTGGGATCTGGGTGGACCTCTATTCCAGTGCAACGGCGCCACTTGGATAAAGGACCAACGGGTGCCGCCTACATCGGCAACAGGCTGTTGTTGTCGATGGGAAGCTTATCCGCTTTTCCAAACCAAAATCCGACGCAAGCGCCGCTCTGACACACTAACACAAATGCAACGGACAGGCGCAGTTGGGAATTATGAGTTTGGCAGGGTGCGGGAGGAGGTGTTGTGCTCCTCGACTCGGGCCTTTCACGAAAGTGAAAGCTGCGCCTTTCAAACTGTTGCTTGTGCTCAGTTTCAAAATTCGGAGCAAAATCAATATCCATAAAGTTTGGCCAAAGCAAACAGCTGTCAACCTACGTCAAATGGTTATAGTGGAGGTGGGCGATGCAAGAACTCCGGAGATATAGTTGTTGCTCCAGGGCAGCATTCGGGCAGGGATTCGGGCGGGATACCCTACGAATTCGGGTATATTAGCAAAGGCAAATAATATTCTTATAGGTTTGGAGTTCTATTCAATATGGAATGCAGGTTTTAATTTAAAAAATATTAAACATATTTTATATCTTAAATATTAAACATCGTTGTCCGAACTATTAAGACACCACTGTTTCTGTGGGTGATGTCTTAAATAATACCCAATCAACTCGCCCACAATTGTGTTTAATTTGACAGTGTTGGTCATATTTAAAGTATATTTAGTTTTTATTTTAAATAATTATGTATAAATAAAATCTATAAATATTTTCAAATGGTTATCAATATCTAAAAATATAAATTTAAAATGGTTTGCTTTGTAGAAATTAATTACAAAAAAAAATACAAAACGAAAACAAAAGAATGAAAATACCGAGACAAAATAATATTATTCAAGCTTGTTGCTCATTTAAGGCAGGTAAGGTTTTCCATTTACCAGGCTGTGCTTTTATTTCGACCTCTGCTGTGGCCCAACACCATCGGTGACATGGCCCGAAAGCTCTAAAAGCTCCGTCTTCGAAGTGCGTGTGCGTGTGCATGTGCGTGTGAGTGTGCGTGTGCCTAACCTACAACACACACTCGAACGAAATGCGTAGGAATTCGGCTCCTTCTGCTGTGTGAATTAACTTGTCTGGGTGTACGTGGGGTGTGTGTGTGTGAATGTGTGTGTGTCGTACATATGCTGGGAAACGAAAACTCGAAGACCGCCGAGAGCGACAACGAAGCGTTGTAGCTCGGAATCGCGAAATGGCGCTTCAGTAGGACGCAGTCCTTCGGCTGACGGTCACCGCGAGCGAAAAGCCAGATAAAAGCAAAGAGCAGCAGTAGCAGGATTTTGGCCACCGAATTGGGATCACAGACCAGTTGGTCGTGCATCAAAAACTTAACAAAAATTAAACCAAAAACCAACGTAAGATAACGGAAATATAAAATAACTGTTTTTTGGACAAGCGAAAGATCGAGCATTCAGAGATTGGCGACAAAAAGCGAAAGCTCTGGCGTGTGTTTTCTATTTTTCCAATTTTCGGCTGAAAGCGAAACGAAAATTTGACACTGAACTTCATTAAGTGTGTGTGTGTGTGTGTGTGTGTGTGTGTGTGTGTGCGAGTGTTTGGATGTGTGTGTTTGTGTGAGCGAAACAAAGCTGAAGAAGAAGAAGCAGCAGCAGCAGTTGAACAATTTGAGTGACAGCCCAGAAGTATGCTACATAAAATGTCAGCCATATGCTGCTTGTGTTATTGTTTTTGTGCGGTCTGCATTAAGCCATCTCAAAATTTCACTCTACCCTTGTCCTTTGCTCTCTTCTGCTGACATATTTGCTGCTTTAAGTATTTCCCATTAATTAATACATTAGTTAATACATTCCGAATTTAAATTGGAACTGGGAATATAATAAGATATGCGAGAAGCTTCTAATTGATTGGTTAACTGCCAGTGCCTGCCTCTCTCTTGTTATCAGTTTGTCTCGCTCTCTTTCGCCCACATAGGCGTGAAATAAATATTGTTCCCAAGTCCCAATGTTTTCGGGCTTTTTTCGGTTAACATGTGGGCAATATCAACAACGAGGCGGCAATTAGGCGCCATTGCCCACAAATAATCGGACGTCATCCGTGCGCCTGCGAGCACCTGGCTTTGGAGCATACATATATATGGGAAGGAACACCCACACATTTATGTACTTTATGTGGAGCCCACACCCACACAATCGAATATTGCCGGTGCTCTCGTAAGCTTTTCCTCTCTGCATTTGCTCTCTTAAACGTCTTGGTTTTTCGCTTTCGGCTTCAGGCTGCTGTCGTCAGTCGGTGACGTTGTTTGCGTCAAAAAGAAGTGCTGCCGAAAGGAACTCATTCAGCATATAATACCTGTGTACATATATAGCAAATTAATCAAAAGTTTATACCCGCTTTACCCCCAGCTTGGATCGAGGAGCAGCAGCAGCAGCAACAAGAGGAGCACAAGAGGAGCGGAGCGAAAACAAGCCCATTACACCATTAACAATTGCCTTTAAACGTCCCCCAACAATTTGCATGTCTTCGTTCGTTTACGTTGAATATGAAATAAACAAATACATGAGCCACGCCATAAATGTCAAACTGAGGTAAGTCACAGCAATTTGCATTCGACTATATTTAGTATGTGGTGGTAGTGTGTGCCATGTGCCAGTCATAGTCTAAGTGATTTGACCTTTTGGCAACAGGTGCGTGCTCCCACCACCTCACCTGCCTTTGTTGCCCTCCTGCATACCTGCCCTCCCCCCTTTCCAATTCTATTCCCATTCTCGGTCATAAAGTGTCGCCCTCGGAAGTAGGCAATGCAATGGGAAGCAATTAATGGCGCGTGTTCCTCCATTGCAAATTCCTTCAAGCTATTCGCCGACAATATTTAATTAAATGGGGCTCGAAAACAATGGACTGGGCTAGAGACAGTGCGCAAAAAAGATTTTGTTTGATGGCCATTTGGTGACTGCCTTTATTGTGGAAAATAAAAGGAAATGGGCGTTCAAGGGATTTACTAGTTGCCCTTTAAAATATCCAATTCTTGTTTGGAAGTTAATCAAATTTTTAATACTCTTTTGATTTAAATACAAACTTAATAGCAATATGATGAAAGTTTTAGAAAATTGGAAATAATCGGTAGGCTTCAAGATAGAAACCCAATCATATTGGAAAACGATTACAATGGAAAAATACAGTAGACACTTATCCAAACATGTACACAAAATAAAATATAAACAAAATCCATTTCTTGCTCTGATAACATAAATTTTTTTCTTTGAAAATTATGTCCGAAACCCATTAGTAAGGGGCGTATACGCAATTTCGTTACGTATACGTAATGTACATTGAAAAAAATTCAAATAACAAGAATTGGTAAATGACAATATACATACATTTTTTTGACATAATTATTTAACTGAAATTTAGTAATTTATTAATAAACCTTATTCTTTATTAATCAAAGTTAGGATATATCAATGTTTATAGGCAGTCCAACCTATTGTAATGTCATTTATAAGCGCACCAATGCCGCACACACATATTATGACCCATATATGGGGATTAAAAAGCGCGATATAGACCTTGTTTTATCAGGCCTTATGACCGTGCAATCTCTTTACGACTTTGTTTTCATGGGGAGTCATCGCTTGGCAGGGCACTGCCACTTGTTGTTGTTGTGCTTCCCGTCCTCGGGCGGTGGGACATGTGATTCCATTGTGCTCGGGGCACGGATATCAGCTGCCGCAGCCATGGCAATCATTTTCCGAGAAGCTCTCGCAGGACCTTCTGACTCATTCATCAACGGAGCCAGCCTGCTGGGTGTGGGTTTTTGTGTCGACTCCCGAGTCGATTGATTGAATGCTGTTGACATTGCCGTTCATCGTGGGCATATGCTCGCTGGCCCAGGATGAGGCTGCCACAAGTGCGTTAAATATAGCCGGGACCGGACTTCGGCTATAAATGTCGCACAAAAGCCCGCTGTTTTGATTAAGAGTTGCGCAAACAACCGGAAGCGGTGGACAACGGCCCGGGGTGTGAGGTGGCTACTAAAAATGAAACGAAAATATTCAGGCGTAAACATAAACAAGTCGGCGTATAAAAAGATATTCATAATGGCTGGCATAAAAACGCGTTCAGCCTTAGCGCAGATACAAATACGGATGGCATCCTAAAAGCCGAACTTACGACGCCACTTTAGTTTTATACTGAACCAACACAGAGATACTTGTACTTGTGCTCTTTGGTAACAGCAGGAGCAGTTAAACATGCATGAATATAACATTATATTTTGATGGCCCCTAAACAAAGTCTAGCAATTGCACAAATATTTTCGGGGCTGGCCTCAACGAGAAAATAAGCAAACAAGTTTCCGTTCTGTAGGCACAACAAAGATTGATGGTTGCTGAGACTGAATTAAATTGGCTTTAACTTTGCCAAGAATATTAAATTAGCAATTTACTCTGACAGACAGTTCGTTGGGCACATATTAAAAATGTATTCCTCGGGTTGAACTTTTCAAAAAGTTGAAATACCAATGACTTTCATGAATTTTTAACTTTTCCTATTTAGTTGTACAGCGAAATTCAATTATTTTTCTTTCGTTATTTATTTAATTTAATTTGAACTATTTATTAAAGTTTCGATATCTCAAATGGTTTAAATATGTATCTGGTGTAGTTCTGATATTAAATTTTTCATTATCCTGGCTGACTTAATTGTGTAACAACTAAATATTTATTAAAGATTCCCAGAAGAAAGCCCCTCTTAAAAGTCCTTGTTGTAAAGTCCCCTTTTGAATGGGGAATCATCTTCAGTTTCCATAGAATTCCACCCTCACCAACCTTGGTGGCCATTAGGAATTATGTTTTCTATTACCTTGAAATAATATGGCTAACCTAATCAGCATTTGGAATCTATTTATATTCCTTTTAATTGCAAATGAGGCCCATCTGTGCACTTCAAAAGAAACCCAGATTAGCTCCGCCTTTTCAAATAAATAAATATGTATATATGTGTAACCGGGTAACATCGCTTAATTACCCAGCACCGACCTTGTCTTATGTAATCATTCACGGCTAACTTAATGGAATCCCAACCTGGTTGAAAGCCTGACCTCACCCATACCCATCGCATAATAAATGGATAAAAAATACGGGTGGAGCTGGATAAGTGGGTGGCTTATTGGATGGGGACTCGCAGCCAAATGCAATTAATTTTAAACTAAAGGAGTATTAATCATAATTTCACATGGCAGCGTAGCACGTCGCTCCAGTTAAACAATATCCTTGCGCACATCCTCACATCACATCAATGACATCAGTGGGGAAGGATACAATGGCGTCATATGGATAAATGTCTGTATTACAAAACCTCGACTACGACGGCAACACCAATCCATTTACTTAATGAGATTGCAAGCATTTTGGTGACATTGAAAACGAGTTTATTAGGGTTTCCTCTGCCTACTACTTCACACCTACCCCTCCCCCTCTCCTTCTCCCGAAGGGTGCAACGGCCCACTTTTTGATCGAAAGGGGGGGAGTTCTAAGCAATGCCTTTGTGAGCCAAGTTCATTCATAAAAGGCGCTGCGTCAGGCAACTGCCGAAAAAGCTGGCAAAACTGCGGGAGAGAGAGAGAGGGGCGCTGTGAAAAGCGAGAATGAAAAGGAAAACCGTGAGAAAATCAATGGTGGCAACCCTGGCTACACCCACGTCTAAAAATAGCCCCAAGTAAATGCGGGCTCGGATATCAAGTTATAACATTTTCGGCACAATTACGAGTGGAAGATGTGTATAAGTGGCAGATTCCTTCGGGACAGTTGCGGTGGGTCGTGAGCTGAGCTGAGCTCCATAAACTGACTTGGCACTTTGTTAAACAGACAGAAAGTAGCCCACACACATAATGAATGAAAGCAAATTTTGGCAAGAACAGGGATTACTTCCTAAAGCAAATATATCGGAAACTACATTATCTTTAATGCAAAAGCAAGTGCAAATCTCTACGAGAAAATCTTTAACAGAATTACGCAATCAAATTTATTAGAATATTTGTTGGGCAATTGTTTATATTTAATAACCTTCTTTTTACCAATATGGTAAGAATTGTGTTTATTTAGAAATGTTTCTAAAAGATTTAGGTCTTAAAATTTTGTTTTGAATACTACTTAAACCTTGTGGATGAATAAAATCCACAGACCCTATAAAGTACACATATATTTTATTTTTTCAATTAAGGACATTGACTCTTTAATATGCATATATTTTGTATACAAATCCGAATTCTATATCTGATAACTTTTATATCAGCTTAAAAGTTTCCTAGTTATATCTTCCATTTTATACCCGTCACTCGTAGATACAATTTGATCGCTATGATTAATGATATAACTTTTAAAATTCGTAACTTCTAGTTCTAAAAGTTCATGTTAGCTAAGCTCTACTGTGCCTAGTGGGGTGGTATTAGGGGAAATTGAGAACTTTCGCATTGTTGCTATTTTTGGGCAAGCGAAAGCTGAACAGAGTGTGCGAAGGAGAGAGAATGTTCGCGAATGCTTCGTCTCCTTCACCGTCTCCCTCTACCTCTCCCACTCCTGCTCTATCTCTTTCTCCCTCTGCGCCTCCGCCTCCGCCTCCACCTCCGAGTCCTCATCCGGTTGAGCCTTTGTCCGACGTAGGCGCCGCCTTCATGGAAAGCTCACCGCGTGCACGGGAAAGCTTTGCGTGGGCGTCTCTGCCAACGCAACAGGAGCTGCAGAGGCGGCAGAATCGGAAAATCGGGAAATCGGAAAGTGGGAAAAAGTGGCAGAATGGGCAGAATGGGAGGATAGCAGCTGGCGAAGCAACAGCGAAAGCTGCGAGCTTTCGGGCCACTTCCCCAGGCCCGACTCGTGGCTACTTCCAGGCTGGAATAATAGCCAACCTTCGTGGACAGTCGGCTCCAAGCCGATTTCCCTTCGCTAGCTGTTGCCGTGCTGCGCTACCTGATGCTCGACTTTGGGATTCTCGCTGCTCGCTTCTCGCTTTCCGTTTTTACGGGAGCGCGTTCAGTTCGTCCTGGGGAGCGAAGCGCAGAGGAGGCTGACCAAGTGTTGAGCGGTTAAATAAGAAAAGTGCCTGCCTACAACAAGTAGGCAGTAGTAAGTCCCAGCCAGTGTTCTGCGCCAGCCACTACATTTCCCGACGACCGAGTGAGCTGCCCTGCTGCCCGAGTGTGCCACGTCCAAAGACCAAACGCCAGACGCCAAACGCCAAAGTTCCAAAGTCCAAGTCCAGCTGCTCCGTCCCAACGTGCCACCGTCCCTCCGGCCCTGATAAGCGTGTAAGCCTAACATATGGCACCCAGCGCCGATGCCAGCCGTCGGCACTTCATGTGGTGAGTCGCGGGTTGGGAAACTTATGGGGGTGGTCTGAGGGCCAAATGAAATGCTAACTTTTTGCCAGCCAAGTTAAATGGAACGTAACGATTGATAAAGCAATGCTATACATTTTACAACTTTTTAAAAGTGATTCACCTTCGAATGAATGCCATATATGTAGGTTAATGATATCGTCAAATCTTGATCATAGAAAGTCATTTTTATATGTTACTATATTTTAATTAAATTTAAAGAAAAGAAGACTCATTCCGATGGTTCCGATAATATAGTGATCCGATTAGTTATGCCATTGAAAATAGCTTCCCATCCCTCTGAATAAAATTATAATACATTTTTCATGGGTGAAATGTTCATTATTAAAAAATATATATATCAGCAATTACCTGTTTGACTAATGGAAAAATCCAGTGATCAGAAAAAGGAAATATATATAAAGCTATGTTCACAATTTATTTAATGCAAATAAAGTGTTTTTTTTTATTTATTGCATTGATAATGTGGTAATGATAAAATCGTAATTAGTACCTATCTAAAAACCTAAATGGGAATAATATTTTTGTTTTGATCTAACATTTTATCATTTATGGCTTTATCAGAGTTTATACATAAGTACCATAAATAAATATGACAGCATAATAAATAAATAAATAGTGATATTTGCATGTGAGGGCATATGCCTTGCATTTGAATTTCAATTCCATATTATTAGCTAATTAAGACTACAATAAAATACAATTGACTCTACAAATTGCCAACAGACACATTGTCGAAATATTATTTTATGTTTAATAATTCAGTTTTTTTTTTTAAGTTTCCAAATTTATGCAGTTTCTCAATGCCACGCATGACTATGCAATATGAATTCAATGAATTTGTGAAAGCCATACAATACGTTTTAGAGTTTTATTGGTATTGACATAATCGACAATATCAATATGGCTTACACTAATTAAATTGACTTTTGACTCTTTGCCCTTTACACTTATTTGAACGCGAAATTCCGCGAAATAGATAATTAAACTTATTCCCAGAATCGTAGATTTTTGCAATTCATTGGGTTGGAAATATAAATCAGGCTCAGTGCAATCTCATTCGATTTGCTTTGACGAATTTTATTATAAAATGTAAATATACATATATCCTTATGGACAGTTAATTAAATTTCCTGGTAAGCAGCTGCAGTAAAAATCAATTCAATATATGTAAATATGAATTTTTGTGAAATGGAGACATGAAGCAAAAGTGAAATGACATATCAGGTGGAATGAAAAAACGAATAAAACCCATTATCAGGTGATATCAGTTTTTCAAACGGAAAAGGGGGGGAAAAGGGAAATGAGCACACAAGCGGAAATTCGGAAAATGCATCGGTATGAATCTCACCGAGTTTCGAGTAGAAACTGCGCAATTAGTTTTCCCCGAAATTGATTTCCCCCACTCAGAGCTCACAGCCCACAACCCACATCCCACACACACACTGGCACTGACCCCTCCATGGGCCTCCCACAGGCTGTTTGACATGGTTATCAGTTGCCTGGAAACCATGTACATGTACTTTATTATCCACGGCTTTCACTCCGCTTTCAGCGGATGCATTTATTAAGCGAAATCCGAATCTGAATAAAATATGTATAGCGAATAAGTGCCAGCGCACAGAAATGGTTATGAGCTCCGAGAATTCGGTGCATGCTGAAAAGCTGGAGGCGGGGGCAAAATGTAAAAGGGAATATTTACACTGAAACATAAGCAGCTTTGGCAGTTCCTCCGCAAAGCGGATTCCAAAGCACTCCTCCTGGACCCAGTACCAGTACCCCGCAATCTTCTTTGGCAAATTCCGAGAATATTCCCTAGGTGGCTTATAATTGCTGCGATGCAGGAGGGAGAGGAGCAAACGAGTTAGACTCGGTTGGGGGAGGGGAAACTGTGAAATGCCGAAAAGTTTTCAACTTGAAATGAAAAACAATTTCCCAAAAAGGAAAACCAATTTGCGTTACATGCAAAAGATGACGGTACAGCTGGTAAAACACAAACATATCTGATGCTGGGCACCTGACATGCACCATCACCAAAAACCATCATTTCGATATTTGCAACCATTCAAAAAAAAAATCCATTTGTGTTGTAAAACAATTCAAAGCAGCTTGCAATCACAAAAACTGATTGGAATTGGGGGATACAAACATTGAGATAGGAAATTCTCTTTGAAATATAAAATTTTTTATTAGTTAATAATTTTGAAAAAAATAAAACGCAAAGCAATAGTTAAAAACTTTGAGTGCTTGAAAGTTTTGGGAATGTCTATCGAAATAGTTTTTAAAACGTGGTTTCCAACATATACTCCAACAAATAAGAACTAAACTCCAAACTTTTATATGCACATATTTTCTGGGCACTTAAAATTTTCCAAGAATTTCACAATGATGGGTTTACTTTTGAAATGGACTTAGTAATGTTGAGAGCTACATTTTCATCATAACCGAAAATAAATCGCTTTGTCTAATTGCTCACCAAGCCTTTAGCAATTATTTGTCCTTGCTACAAGATAAGGATTTAGCCAAGAAATAATATATCTGCAAATAAGATCCTTTGCCCCTGGAGTATCATTGTTCGTTTTGGAATTAAGTAATAATTCATACCACTTAGGGCAAATAATTCCATGATGATTCCCCTAACCCGAATTGTTGAATTATCCAAAAACCCAGCGTTTTCATAATTGTCCTGCCACTCTCAGATGGGGCACGTCCTTCCCTCCCACTACGCCCTCCCCACGCCCCTCCCCCCACACTTTTCCGCCGCCCACTTTCAATTGCCGAATCCAGCTGGCAAGTTTATCTAATTGCTTTTTACATTGTGAAGGGCCGGGGTTGGGGTTTTTCGTTATTTTGAAGAGGCGACGGAAATCCCCTTTCACGCTGGGCTGGCCAAGAAAGGAATTATGAATTGTGTATAGTATTTGTAGATGGCGAATTGTACACATTGTGCCCGGGCGGAAACGTAGTCAGGATGAAAGCGATTTGTTATCCTTTAACCGGTCGGTTCGGTTCGGTTCGGTTCGGTTCGGTGCGGTGCGGCGCGGATCCCCTTGCCTCGCATCAATTACACAAAGGCCGGGAAATTCGAGCCCGCCGAGCCTTAAATCACCTGCCAGGAAGCCAGGAGCCAGAAGCCTCTCCATGAGTTTTCCTTCACGCGCCTTCTGTGCGTGGGCCCAGGTGCTCGATACTCACAATAATAGAACCCCAAGGACTCCCGAAGAGCTCTAAAGTGCAGGCAAACACCTGCGAGCTCCTTTCGAAGACCCATCCCAAACACCTTCCACCAGCCACCACCCGAAAGCAAACACACGCGTCAAATCAAATGGCACAAAAGCCTGCCAACACTTCAAGCCAAAAAACCGATCCGAATGCCCCAGCCGTGGGCGAAAGGAACAAACACAGAAATCGACATTTAACCCAACAAATGGAAATGGATATGGAAAAGTCAGGCAGCCAGCCAGCCAGCAGCAGCAGCTCCAGCTAAAAGTGAGGGTAAATAAAAGCAGGAGCAGAGCAGCCCGCTGCCACATCATCGGCGTCATGATTAGCTCAGCATATACACAGTTTGCAGGCCACGACCGCCCCTTTCTACTGTGATGAACTGTGCCAGTGGGGCCAACTGAAGCATGCCACCGAAGGCGAGGAGCTCGGGAGCCCGGATCCCCGTCTTAAGTCATGGCTCGAACAGGTCCAGGCTCACTGGCATACTGGCACACTGACACACCGAAAAGCAGACACAATCCGACGGGTGCGGGCAGGCGGAAGGACGAAGCTAAAGACAAATCTTGCAGATTTTGGTCAAGAAATGCGCAACGAAATGTGAAACCCAAATCAACTTGAAAGTGAATGAAAACTCACCGAAAGGAAAACTTTTCCAGCAGCGGGCAGTGGGCCAAGCGTTGGCCGCAAAACCAAAGGAAAAGTTTATAAGCGCCGAGGAAAAACCTGGCCAAGACCAAAAGCCTACGAAAATTCTTGTAAAACAGGAACCGGAAGGTGGCCTTCAGATGAAGGCACACAGCACGAAAAAATGTCTGCCTAAACTATGAACATTTTTAAGGTTGGATATAAGTAACATAAAGCTGAAATTCATTTAAAATTAAAAAGAGTCGAAAAATTAAATCATTTGAGGAAGGAAAGACCCGCAAGATAAACTCTTTGGATAAGAGCACATCAAAGCAAAACATTTAATAAAGAATTCCCCTTGCTAAAATTCTTCTTGGTTCTCTAAAATAAATCTTGACAACTTAACTTGCTCGTCCAAAAATTTCAGAAGTGCAATACATATATTCTGGTGTAGCAAACAAAAAAAAAATACAATATATATATGAATAAAAAGCCTCTCCTGTCAGTTGATGAATCCTAGACTTAAGTGAGGGCATTAAGCATTTTACAACTTTAGAATGGCTTGCCACATTTTCCGAGCTTTGGGGGCAGGACATAACAAGAGCTTTGTTGGTCAGCACAGAGGTGAAATTGGTGGAGCCACCCAGCTGAAAGTACTTTAAAGTACCATTTCAATTGAATGGGGAGACAGTAAATTGTATTCCACAGATGCCGACTGTCAACTGATTTGTATTTCACGGGCGTCTTCAATTCCATTCCGCTGATTAAAGGCAAACCAACTTAATCAATTTCCGGCCAAAGTTCTCGGCCAGGCAGGAACTGCCTAGGAAAACCTCCTTACAAACTTTCCACTCCAAGCCGACACGCGCGAGCATTTTCCAGTGGCACATCGCTGTGGCAGTCGCTGTGCCACTATAAAAGTCGAACGCAGGCATACAAAGTTTCCATTTCCACTCCTGGCTGCTTGGCTTGGCTTGGCTGGCGAAAAGCGAGCACGTGCCCGGACCAGGAGCCAGGACCCAGAACCAGAACCAGAACCATACCCAGCCACACGGACTGCTGAGCGGCCACAATGCAAAACTAAAGCCCTTTTTACGGCTGCTGACGACAGCTGCAAATTAAATAAAATTAAGACCGAGTCAGGGGCCGCCATTTATTAAGTGGCTTTGCGTATTTGCCTGTCGCTCCCATCCCCGGACACACTGTCAAGCCACTTTAATTGAGCGAATTCCCACAGGGCAGGTCTTATGAGTAGTCGATGTCAGCGGCAGGCACCTGGAAGCTAAAAATGCAATCATGGTGCCGTCAAAAAACCAAAAATGTTGATAAAACTGCATAGAATGCTGGAGTGGAGGAGTAGAGGAGGAGGAGTAGAGGAGTGTCGTGCTTCCCAAGCAGCTGAAACTAAGTGAAGAGTAAACAAAAGTGCAGCGTCAGCGGGATAAAAGAAGCGATTAAATTTGCCCCGCACAAAAGAAAATGGCAGTACCTGAGAGGAAAATGGGCGACTACTGGGGAAGATGGAATGGAAAAACAAAAAGAAAGAACGGACAATGGAAGAAGCTCTCACGGTAAAAGTTTGGTAGGAAAAAGAAAACTTATTTTCTTCAGCAAATATGCCAGAAGTCGATTATGCGGAAGCTTCAATAGGTTTATAAAATTGGTTCATTAAAACTTCTAGGGTTTGTAAATTATTTCATTAAAAATCTATCAGCGTACCGATTGAATTTCACAAGCCACGGAGCAAAGAACCTGCTCCTGAAGGAACACCAAATAAACAGGAAGTACGCTAGTAAAATTCATCTAATTTTTATGAAAAAAAAAAAATAAAATGTCTTTGGTTATGGAAATTGAATTTTCCATGCAACATGTCCGCCAACCGGAAGTTGTTTGGCTTGTGTAACAAGTTGGTTTCTGGTTTCCTGCCTTTGATGGGGAAAAGTCGGTCTATTAGGTCGGAGGTTCCAAGTGATGAATGGCAACAAGGCTGAGTACGAGTAGGAACACGCTGACTGAACTGCAATAAAAGTTGAAATGGATGGGAAATGTCCGCTTTCCGGATCTTTACTCCCGAATAACGAGTGGGCAGCAAAACTTTGTAGCAACAACAAGAAGGGCTCCCCTTAAAGAAAATCAGGCACAAGAAAACTTGCATCTCCTTGAAATAAATAACTTGCGAACAGAATATGAATGAAATGAATCAGTTAGGGATCCTTTATTAACGGATTAATTGAAATTTCTGTGTTACAATTCGTGACAAATTACAAGTGTAGCCACGATTTAAGGTTTCACTGGAATTTGTGAATAGCAAATTTGGCTTACATTTCAAATTCTCTTGGCCCTATCCCACAGTTAAAGCCATAATGGCGTTGACCACATCGTTATCGTTCTTGAGCAGAGCCCTAATGGCCTTGGTGCGCGAGCAGTTGGCCTGCATTTGAACCAGTTCGATATCCTTATCGTCCAGTTCCTTGGCCGCCTCCTCGTCCACCTCTACCTCCTCGTCGTCGTCAGCCTGAGCCTCAGCACCCTCCACTTCCTTCTCATTCTTGGACCCTTCGCCTTTTTCGCCGGCTTTCACATTGCGATAGCGCTCGGCAGCCTTAGCGGTGGCCGCATTGGAGATGTCCTCAACGCGCACCTCCCCGAAACAGATGAAGGTGTCGCTGTGGGGCACCCTGTACACATCGGGGCGATCGATGTACAGCAAGATGTTCTTGTTCTTGCGCATCGACACGCGGGCCACATTGTCCAGGGGCTTGAGGTCCAGCTTCATGAGGATGCGGCGGGCCTTTTTCTCGCCGCGCGACATCCTGGGCTGCTCACCTGGACCACGAAGGAGCTTGAGCTTATCCAAGTCCACTAGATCGGGGACCTCGTCATCGCTGTCGGAACTAGATACCTTGTCCTCCCCATCGGAATCAGAGTTTCCCAAATCCGAAGTTGGTTCGGGTTGCTTTTTGGGAAATATATTAATATTAACAAGAAAGCGGACAATTTTTTGGAAAAAATATCTTTTCGAAATAATGAAATAAAAAAATATAAGCTTAATGTTTTAAATATTAAATTTGAGCGTTTGTATGACAGCTATTTTAATAGTGGCTTGAATCTTTAAAAAAGTAAATTTTTCAAGAAAGAATTTTATATCTTTAAAAAATTCAAGTCTCATTTTTTTCCAAACTTTTTTTTAAAGCTTAAGGATATAGTAGTCTCATTTTAAGGATCAATCGAGTTTGTCTATGTGCAGGTATTCCAAAAGAATCTTAAAAATACCGAAGAATTTTTGTAACTAAGTTACAGCCCAAATCTCAAATACGGAGATTAGTTAGATAAGTAACGTATAAAAAAGCCGGACAAAGATGTGCTGATCGGGTATAGATATACATATGTACTTTAACGGAAGCAGCTTTGCAAACTTCCGACCTAGACTGGTTGCAAAGCTGGATTCCTGGCTTGTTACCCACCTGCTTTTTGGGAGCTAACAAATTGCCAGGCAGCTTCTTGGCCAGGTTCATCAGCTTCTCGAGGCTGTTACGGGTGGCGGCGTCCATCTTCAGTTCGGCCTTGTCCTCCGGCTTTGTCTTATCCGTCTTTGCTTCTTTCTCAGCTGCACCCGATGCAGCCGCAGCGCTGGCTGCTGCAAGCATCTGAGCGGCCTTCTTCAGGTTTTGCTTCTTGCCCATTGCGTCCCTGATGGTTGGATAATAAAAATATTAGAAATGTTGGATATTATAAATATAAGAATGGTTGGAACATATAAACGTGGAATTTTTGCGATCACAAATGCACACTCACAGGTTTTTTGAATGATTTTCTATGATCTCTGACGTGATTCGCTTTGGAGATGGTTCGTTGAGAAATTCTACGATGACAAAAAGAGAAGAACTTCGAATTTTCAGTAAGCGTTTGCTGGGTTTTTCTCCGAAATATTACAACACAAGAATTTCAATGAACACTCCCTTTTACCTCTGCACGTGGTTGAGCCGGATCTTCCGTTTGGTCTGTCAGTGTTGCAAACTTCACGTATTCCAATTTGACAGCTTTGGGCCGCTCTACACGAACTGTCAGGGGAATTAATTGAAGAATCTCTCCACATTTTGGACGGATCTACGGGGCGGAGATAAATAGCATAGTTTTTGATATATGATTATTAAAGCCACCTTGTTTAATTAACAACGATTAACTAAAAATTATAACAATTTAATTTAAGTACTTAACGTAATAGACTTCAAAGAAGTGAGGGAATATTTATATGTACAAATATCTTCCAGTTCCTCTTTTTTTTTTGTAGAACATTTCTTATGTATGTGTTACATAAAAATGCCCCTCTTTTATATGTAATATATATTTTTTAAACGGAAAAAGTTCTTTTTCTGCTTTACAACGTTTTTCTTAATTTTCCTCGTCGCAGAAATATTTTTTCCTTCGCCCAAATGTTGTTTTCAAACATTTTAACCTAAGCCAGGCTGCCGTTAAGGCCTTCGAAACCTAATAAAAAACCTAAATTGCTCCTTTTGGAAGTTCATAATGCAATAAGTTTTTGCTACAACTCAGAAGCTGAAACAAATTGCTTATGGAAGGGTTAAACCCAAACCTGATTCTGGCAGCGAATGAAGCTTTAAGGTGCAGAGCAGCCCGAAAATGTATCGTTATCGATAAACGTATTAAAAAAGTTCCTTAAAGTTGCGCCTTAAAAGATGCGGTTTCCTTTGAGTTTGAGGAAAAGCAAATTGAATCTGCCTTTGCCAATTGCGGCTACCGTAATTTCCGCTGCACTGAGGGCCGCGAAAGTTTTTCCGGTAATGACAGCAAATTCAATTTAAAATGATGGAAATTCCACGGCGAGAAAGACAATTTGGCCAATTGAAATTTGCAGTTCACAGTTGATACGTGGACCGGGGAAAAGCGAAAGTGCAGCAGTTTTCCTCGGGAAATATTTGTATGTGTTCGCAAGTCGCGTTTCGCCGCGGGAAAAGTGGAAAGCCCATGAAAAGCGAAAGGCAAAGGACCAGGATCAGAAGGAGGAGGAGGATGCGGAAACAATGCACAAAAGTCAAGTGCAACAAATGTCTCTCTGAAGCCCGTTTCCTTCATTTTAATTGCATCTGCGTCTGAGGGCTGCGGTGGGAAAACCACAGAAGCCACACAAACATGCGTCTCCGTGTACAGCACTTCCTGCGGTTCGCTCCGCGGTTTCTCGGCCATGCATTTCCCAGGACATTCTGCGCCTTACATATGTATGTATGTATGTATATGCATGGTCATGTACCATAGTATGTGCTACTATAGGGATGCCTGCTTTGCTGTTAGCTATATTAAAAAAAAAGTGCCACGCCCCATTAGCGCACCCTGTTAATTCCCTTCGCGTTTTCCGCTAATTGGTCTTCTTTTTTCATAAGCGGCAATCAAAGGGAACGATGGTAGGTTATGTCCTTGCGGACAAAAAAGTAAATCTGGTTAAGTAAGGGAATGCTGTATTTTTTGCACCCATTGAAGAGATGTTACATTTTTGCATTGAAGTTCTTCAACCAAATTCATTGCGAAAAAACTTTGCAGATACTTTTATTTCAAAAATATCTTTTTATTAAAGGATTAAATTAAAAAATTTTACCAACATTTATTCTGTTAAATGCCAAAAAGTGCCATGTATCTGTAGGCTACCTTAATGTAACCATTGCATAATTCTCAATAGATTTTCTTAAAAAGAACCTGTTTTTCGAAAAAATTTAATTTTAATGTTTGAGAACTTCATTTTTAAAGAACTCGTTTAACATTAAGCAAATTTCTGCTGAATTTTTGTATATATAATATATAGTACATACGAATTGAAATAAGAATTCGAGCCACTCAACTACACTCATCTTATTTTCTTTCCATTCCATTTGCCCCGTCCGCTGATGCGTTTTTAATTGCTCGGTCCTTTTAATTAAAGTGCGGGGAAAAAGTGAAAAAAAAAATGTAAGGAAGGGCGCGTCCCGTCCAATTGCAATTATTAATTTTTATGGTCAGGTCACACCTAATTGAGTTGCATAAATTATGCAGCGGGGAAAAGGATGAAAGGATAGAGGAGCGTGGAACGAGGATACCCTGTCACCTTAATTCAATTTGAGAGCCAACTAATCGGATATGCCCTTATGCAAGCCATGAATTCGTATCGTCTTTCGAAAAGGAGCTTGACTTTTGACTTTCCGGTCGATTTTTGGATTCAATGTGTTTCGGTTCAGTTGAGTTTTGGCCGGGCACGGGGAGTGGGTGAAAAGTTTTTGGCTGGCACGTTCGTCCCATGATTAATTATCCCGCCCCATATGCTGTGGTGTCATCTGGGTCGGTTCAACTTATTGGGGCTTAGTTGTAGCTTTGTTGTTTAGTTTTCGCAACGGTCTGTGCATGAAAAATGAACCCACGACTGAGGGAGACTGGGGAGACAAGTCTTAGGCCTCTGGAACCCTGCAAGGCAATTAAGTCCATCAGAAGCTGCCGGATGGCTGGAGGCACGAATCTGTGGGACATTAATCATGCAAGTTTGCTGAAATGATTGAAATCATATTACCATGCTCCAGACATCTTACAACTGAAGATGTTCCTGTAATTGAGATGTTAGTAGCTAAGGCATTTATATAATGCTTTGAAACTGCTTGGTTACATTGCCCCAAGTCTTCTAATAATTTAATGTATTTATTGTGGGTTCGGTCATAATTTATTTATCACGAACGAGTCGGCAGCCCTTTGTTTAAGAAATGATTCAAGATGGAATCAATATGAGCACAGCCTTGGGCGCCTTTTAAATGAATGAAAAACCAAGATGCTTTACTTATTGGAAAGTTAACTAAAAGATTACACAGAATATACCCACATCTCTGAGCTTGTTTGCAAACTAGAAACTTCTACAGAGACAATCTCATTGACTTATTGCTTTCTTCCACTTAAATGCATTAATCCAAGTGAGTCGACAAACTTTGCAGAAAGGAATAAGGTTAGATGCGCCAGTTTTGTTAAGAATTGTTCCCCTTTAAGTGGGTACATATGTATGTTATATAGTATATGTATGTCCTCTATCCCATTCGTTTGCAGCTGACAGGTTATTTCATTTGGTGTCTTGTTTATATTGCTTTCGACTCACTCGATAATTTGACATTCCCTCTCTGGGACCGGGACTGGGACTGGGGCTTAATCTGCCACATCTTTGTGGCGCTGCTGATGAGCTGGAATCCCATTTCGTGGCCGTAACCTCTGCCATCGGGATGAAATGAGCTTTGCCCCCGATGGCTCGCCCCCATTCAATATGTCAACCTTGAGCGAGGCTGACACGCTTATCGCCAAATGACCCAGACGGGATCCAGAAGCCCCCGGCCACCTGCCCATCACAGAGCAGAGCACTGGAGCGGCAACGAAAATCAATTTCCCCTTGTTGGGGGCCAACCGAAGTCTGACATTTATTACCATATAAAGAGCACGAAAAACCCGCTAAGCATTCGCCTGGATGGTACGATGGCAAAATGGCAGGAGGGCGGAGCTGGAGCTGGAGCTGAAGCTGTTGCTGTAGCTGGAGCGCCCACAAAAGACGACAACTAAAAAGCAGGATACTGCAGCGCGACAAATGCCCTACAAACAACAAAACCACTTTACCAACCGAACAGGCCAGCTCCAGCTTTTCGCCAGGGCAACCATTTTTGAGGTGCTCGGTGCGGCGGCATTGTGCGCATTGTGTGAAAATATGGTATGAAATATGGAAATGCCGGAAAAGCGAAAACTTGTCCATAGCACAATAAAATGCAATTTCCCCTTAAGAGGCAAACGGGGCGTGCCAGCTGCGCCCCCGAATTTACATTGCTAATTTCCGCTAACAACAATAAGGAGCGAGCGTTATACTTTTGGGTGTACTTCGTCCAGGAGCTGGGGTCCAGGGTTGTTAGGGCAAATGGTTGCATAAATATTGTGTAAAGATTTGCAAGGAGATATGGCCATGGGAAATGCTATTTTCGTGCATTTAAATAGCTAATTGAAAATAGGAAACCTATTAGAAATAATGTTAATGCAACAGATTAATCTGATTATTGAGATCTTGGTTCTTAATATAGGATAACTATGGGATCAGAATTAGCATTTTAATATAGGTTACCAAAAGTTATCTTTTAATCTGAGTTATTTGAAATAATATTGTATATTATGAATAAAAATAATTAGAAGTTCTAGTTTGATTTCCATAATTGCAAAATATATTAACTCCTTTTTTGTGCAACAATTTCACAGATTTTCATTAAGGAAATATTTAGCTATAAAAATTGCATTGCGAATACTTTATTCCCCGCGTGTGCTCACCTTTTTAATTAACATTTTCTGCCTCGTTGCAGGTGTGCCGATTATCATGGCAAGCAATGTGCAACAACAGCAGCAACATCCATGCACCACAAGTGAAGAAGCGAAGCATCAGAGAGCGCGTCCAGCGGATCAGGGCCAGGAGTCAGCGGTGGAAGAATGCCAACAGGCCCGGCCTAAGAAGCGTCCCAACAATCAACATCACCCGCAAGAGCCAGCGCCCAAGGAGCCGGAGCAGGTGCAAGTTCAGTTGCCAACAAGGAAGCCCAGACAGCACGAGCTACTGCATCACCAGCGCAGATTGCCACCGAATCTGCACGTCCGCGGCCGCCATTTGGTCAGCGAGGGCTCGCGGAGACGTGAGGTCCGCGGCTGTGGAGCGGGTGGAGGCGGACTGTTATGCTGCAGCCTGGACGCACTGAATCGTCCGGCGAAACTTGTACAATTCGGATTCCTCCTACTGATCCTACTCCTAGCCACGCATGGAGATCTTGTCCAAGCGGAGGGCAATGTTGGTAAGTAATACTAATAATATCTGAAAACGACAACAACAAATATTTTTATATTTTCTTAAAGAATCATTCGAAACATTTATTATAATATTTCAAACTCTGATATTTGATTGTACTTGGTAATAGTTTAACCTTTAAGGAAAATATTGTTGATGTTCTAAATATTTTCTTTAATTTTCTTGGTGCTTTCCTAATTTGATTAAAAACAATCGAAGTTTTTATGCAAAAGCTTTTCCTGAATTAAACCCAGGAATCTGCTAGCTCCCCTGGCGACTCCGCTTGGCTCCTGATATTTGTTAACTTTTTGTGTGTTGCGGCGAAAACATTTACAAGTTTAATTAAAAGTTTGACGCACTGAACAACATACGCAACCGGGGCACGCAGATACATGGCTTTTACCTCCATTCCCTGGGCTGCAGGATGGTCCGTGCCCGTGTCCGTGTCCAGGTCTGTGGGCTGTGAAAATATGTTTTTAACTAGTTTAGCCTGGACCATGCCTAATGCAATTGGCCCTATTGCAAGGTGGGGGAACACGAACTGCAGTAGCCGTGTGCATTTTGGGTAACAAGTGTTGGCCAGGAAAAGGTCCCCATGGCCGAATCCGACAGAACGCTCCCTAACCAAGTTACAGTTGCCAAACGCAATTACCATGTGCAGTGGGGTCCGTAACGTGAGATATATCTTTTGGGCCAATTATGGGTCTGTTGTTTACGGTTGTATTGCGACGGAGATTGAGAGATACACTGGCATTTACGTTGGTCCCAATTTGATTATGACAAGGATGATTCCGGTTGAATTCCAGAGATTTGGGTGTGCGATTTTTAATGGCGTCAGTTTACGACGTTCATTTTACGGCACCGAAATCAAATTTTATTGCATACTGTTTTCGTGATGGTAGTGATTCCCTTCGAAATCCATTTCTAAAAAGTGTCCCTCGGCATATTTACTATATGTACGAGTATGTACAAACATGTGTACATACACTTTTCAACAGTTTTGCACTTCACTGCCCTTCATTTTGAGTTTTTTATGTTTGTCTACCACTTTCGGTGAACAAACTAAAATATTTATATTCAATTCGCACTTGCAATCAATTTGTTTTTTGCCCATAAATATTTTAAATACTTTTTTGTTGGCCAGAAATACCTTTAAATGGAATTTAACCTTATTCGATAAATTATTTAAAATGCATTTTAACTTTTGAAAAGATTATAATTTAATCAGATTTCCACTGTTTGTAGCATGGAAATATTTTCCCTCGCAAATTGCAAGATTTTTCTGGGTATTTTCGATGCGCAAATTAAAGTGTTGCAATTTCGGAGAATTATTTTGAGCGGTGGCTTCCACGAACCGTCAGAACCTTTAGTTCTGGTGGAGTTGAGCTTGGGGTAGCAATAATCCAGTTAAGCATATTCATACCTCGAAATTCCTTGGGTATTCAAAGTAACAACATGCAACCTTCAGCATCAAGGATGAGCTCATTTCCAGGACATCTGCTGCTGAGCTGCCCACGCCTTTTGAACTTCAAAAAGAGGATTACCAATTACAAGCTTCCCTTAATTCCCTTATAAATAGTTGCGAAATTATTCTTCACAATTTCACGAAATGAATTTCCAGCTAATTACTTGGCGAGTTCGCTTTGAGAGATTCCACAGCATTAAGTTGACCCCTATCTTTGTCCTAATCGGATTGCTATAAATTCTGGTTTGCACTCTGCTAATTTGGCATGCTGTTGCGTAGCAATAATTTGCATTATTCGTTCATTCAGGCATTAACTATACACCCACAAATAGTCTGATTATTTGGTTTAGGTGAAGCAGTGCTCGGAATAACCTTACCGCAGCTAATCGTATTCATCGCTCCGAGTTCCTTTGGTATTTATGGTATCAACATGCAACATGCAGCAAGGATGAGTGGGCGGGGACACCCAGCTCATATCCCATATCCTTGGCGACTGCTGCCGAGCTGCCCACGTTGCCAAGAGCCCAACAAGTTGCTTTTGTTGCCAGTGCTCTATGTGCCATGTAAAATTCTGCAGCTTTCGTGCTTGAACGTCAGCAGTCATCCCACATGCAAAGCTAACCAGGGAGTTCTCTGCTCCTGCACATACATTTATGCAAGCAGAGGGTTGCGCAAGAATCAACAGGAGCCAGGTCCTGGGATTTATTGATTGCTGATGCTGCCTCTACCTGCTGCCTGGTGCCTACCCCACCCCAAACACGCATCCTGCAGGTGCACTCTCTGAGATACAGATACATATCTGGCAGGGCAGTGTTCCGAACATTGTTGTTGGCCATGTCATAGTTGTGTGTGTTGGTATAAATTAATAGCCAGCAACATCCTCATTAGCAGCAGCTGAGCAGCTCCAGTTACTGTACTGCTGCCTCGTTGGTTGCTTGTATTTCATGGCTTCTGTGGCTACTCCGTGACTACTCCGTGTCTACTCCGTGTTCCCCCAACTTTTGATGGCCGCACAATAATAAAATTTAATTAACAGCTGGTGCTGCTGCGAAAGAGGAGGAGCCTGTAACCATAGCCACTGCGGCTCTGGGACTCGCCCATTGCAGCCACTCGAGAGCAGCAGCTCCCTGTTGCATGCCACAGACCATCGCATCGACCTTTGTCGTACAGCGAAGTGTGGCAAAAACAACTTTATTAAAATGACAACAAAAGGTGTGGAAGGGGAGGGAGCTGCATCACCATCAGCATCAGCATCAGACATCCAAGGGCAGAACTTTGCCGTACTCCTCGTCATGGTCTCTTTTTATTCGTTTTCATTTGAAAAACAAATATTTGCACTCATTGCAAAATTACTTTCGGCAGCGCCAGATAGTTTTCATATTTTTGCGCAGAATTCTCGGCCAGCATTTAATGAAATTCCGTTCTCGGGCAAATCCTTTCGAAAGCCAAATGCAAATCACATTGGATTTACTTTTACGCGAATTTTCACATCAGATTCGAATGCATTATTAATTGGTTGCTGGACGTGCTTCGGAAACTTTCAAAAATTGATGCAGTGCGACAATGGCTGGGCTAATGCAATTTCCATGTTGTGAACCTGGCGAACCTTGTTAAGCATTGCGTATACGCCCTGGTGTGCGTTCGTTTTTATGGCCAAATGGAATGCGGCGAACCTCTGCTGGCTGCCGCTTTACATCTGGCTCTGCGGTTGATTTGCCACATAAACCACAATTCTACAGAGCTGGTCTATGTATGTACATAGAATCAGGCAAATATATTTAGTATTAGTGGGCAACAATGGTTTAGCCATTAAAAGGTTCGAATTTTTGAATGCACTCTGCAGTTGATTCCATTAGGGGAGCCAATGTCAAAGAGCTGTGAAAATTGCAGTTGAGAGTTGAATAATATTTGGCCAAACAAAAACTTTTATTACAGCTTTTCGGAATAACTCTGAAACTCTGAATAAAGTGCCACAACTTTAAAGCTTCACCTTTTATGTTTCCCTTTTTTTCTCAATATAAGTTTTCCGGGGGAAAGTCTGTGTAAGAAAAACATGACAAGAAAGTTTCGTTTCCCTCTTTGTTTTTGTTATTTGATTGCTTGAAGACATTCTTCTCCTAGGCTTAGGTGGAATCCTACTGTTGAGGCCACTCTCCACTTTCTGTTGTCCCGCTTTCAACTTTAGTTGCTGGATGCTTCTGCGAAAAAAATCAGTGGAACAAAAACAACCGACTACTGACGCTTAACCATATTTTTTTGACGCGTTGCTGAATTCCACAGCATTCTTTTTTAACCAAAGAATCTTTGGAGTGTTTTTTTCCTACCTGTTGTTTTAACCTGCACCTGCACCACCTCAAATATTTCGTTATGCTGGTGCAAAAACCTTTTGCACGTGATACAAAAAATTTGCATAGAGTGGTGGTGGTCGGAGCTATCCAGGGGATAGCTGAATATCCCGCTTAGAGGGTGCTTGATCCCTTTGCCCATCCACGTTGAGTGGTGAATGTGAGCCGTAAAAATAATTGCTGCTGGGGAGCTTGGTTGGAGCGCCTCCTGCTTCCGCTCCAACTTCTGCCACCCTTTGATTCCAGCGCCGTCGGCAATTTAAATTCTCAAATGGTCCGGGGCCAAGTAATAGCAAACAACTTGCGAGCTGCAACTAATGAAAATGCACTTAATTTGCGCCACGCTCAAGTCATTTGGAACAAATTGCTGTCTGTTTGCAAGGATGTGCTCAGTGCTGGTCCTGCCCAACCCCTGCCCTGCCCCTGCCCCTCCCGTCCTTTGCTGTTAACGTAAACATATTGCCAACATAATCGAAGAGCAGAACAGTGAACCGAAAAGAATTTCCTTCCTTCCGATGCAAGACTCTCTCGCTGAAGGAGATATCCCTGCGCTTCAGTGCATCCAAACATTTTACGAGTTATTTTCCCCTTTCGGCGTGTCAATTGAGAAAACGCTTCCTTCGAGAGGAAATCGGGGGAAAAGCATCAGAGAGTGGAGGAAAATGGCAACGAAAATGCAACTGCAGCTAAGCCCTAAACTTGTCTCGTTCATTGTGGAAGCTTTTTAAATGCCGCAATTACTTTCAACAGCCTCACAACGCACTTTCTACTACAGTCGAACTTCTCCAGAGTGAACTTTTCCACATCGAAGTATGTTTAATATCTATCCCGAACTATTTTATGGGTAATGGTGCATAGAAAAAGTTATTTAATTCTAAATTCCAACAAATATTGATTTTTCATCAAAAATGCCTGAAAATTACTTTCGTTATTAAAATGTTCTATCTTTTGTAAGTTTGACTGTGCAACTACTTTTAGTGCGGCAGTTACTGTTGCATGTTGCTGGAATTTCCCCTCATTTGCGGAAGTTCCTCCCCCCTCGGCACAAAAGGACGAAAGATTTATCCCAGTTTTCAGTTTAAGTTTCCGTTTAGGGGATTAAGTCGTGCTAAGTGGAAAACAGTTGGCTGCAATGGGCAAAAAAGAAGATTAGGGATTTCACTGAAAATTGGTTGCTGAAAATTGAGGCTGATGTTGGTAACAAATCGCCTGATGCCGATTAAGTTCCTGATCTTTGTACGAATGTTGCGAGAAAATTGCTTCAAAATTGCTTTAATTGCCTTAGGATTCTTTATTTTCCCGGAGGGACAGTGTTCAGTGAACTTATTGGCTTGTTTCATTGCGTTAAAGTAGAAACAAATTCATATATATACACAAGTTAGGCATTTGATTTACTTTTGCAATAACTAAAATCATTTTAAATATGCCTTCAGGTAAGCATTTGCTTTTATCGCATTAAGAAACATTATTTTCCCAATGACATTGAGTTTATTTGCTTAATCGGATGTAGAGCTATTGAATTTCAAACATTTCAATTAATTAACTTTACTAGGAAAATTAATTGTTTTGCATATTTGTCTTTAAATATTTATTCGTTGAAATGAAAACAAGTAAAAAGTGCAACATGATATAAACATCGATATTATATGTTGCAAACATAAGGTGTGGAAAAAAGTAGACAAATCAAACAAATTAATGGCAAAAATAAATTGTTGGCAAGATGCTGTTTGCCCACAATGTGGGCATTGTGTTTTCATGTGGGCTGTCCATTATCTTCCCCTTATAATCCAGCTCTGAAATTAATGAATTTTTCGGCCATAGCCCCGTCCAGCTCACTTGTTTCTGTCATATTTAGTAGATTTTAGTGGCAATTCAATTATGTGGGCATGTGGAAAGTTGTGCACTGGACCAAATTATTGCCAGTTGGCCAGCATCCGTTTGGCAGTCCAGTCTCTGCCCCTCGTCGATACTTCAGATGGGCCAGCCGAGTTAATTAAACTTTCCGAACTCTGAAGGCTTTCAATGGCCAGATGAAGATGTAATTAAGAGATAAAACAGAAACAAAGACCACCGCACACATCATCTATACTATATGGACGCCCCGAAAAGGATCCGCCCACCTGCCCACAAACACACACTGATTGCACTGAGGTCGGGAGCAGGTCAAAGGAGGGGCGGAGCCAAAGGTCAGCACACCAGAAACTGACCTGGTTGGGGCCCATTTAAGGGATCGATCAATCGAGCAGAATAAAAGATATTGAACACGGGCACTGAACCATGACCACAAAAGACTTTTCACGATTGCTACAAAGAGCGACAATCCCACAGTAGTCACATCTTATTGTATCCTTATTTTTAGCAAAGAACTAGAATATGAATTATTGATCGTAATCTTTTTTTTAGCTTCCGCTAAGAGTTCGGAGTGTCCATTCCGTTGATTTTTCCACAATTATAATTGATTTGAAGAGAACAAAATGAAATGTATTAAATAGCCCCGAAATAAATTTATCTCACGCCATTATATACACAATCCAATAAATTAAACAAAAATTGGAGCTAATCAAGGACGAGTGAAAAGAGGAGCTCCTGACAACAATAGCTGACAAAAGCGTGGCTAATGAATAATAACCATAATCATCGTTAAGATGCAGGCACATAAAATCACGCAGCAACAAAATGTATAATAACAATAGAACAAAGGGCATAATCGATGAACTCGACTAGGTAGTTCTCAGTGAGGATTCTATGTTGGGTCCATCTTATATGATTTTCAATTATAATAATTTGTTTTTTTTTTTAAACAATAATAACAATTTTATTACTGCTCTTAATACTTTTCAGAAACACCACCCTAGAAGCTTTTTCTATGCAAAATATGAGTTGTCATGGTGAATAAGTAGCTTAACTAAAATCTCTCAGTCTTTTGCAATTATATAAACATATACATTTTTTATGAACTAAAAACTGCTTAAATATATTAGAGCACTAGCCCAAAAACAAATTTTCAAATATTACTTGAATTCCATAAAATTTGTTTAGCCAGCTCTGCTGGATTCATAACCCAGTTTTATGGGGTTATTAGCCGGTACTTCTGCGCTTCCGTTCCCTTTCGAGATACATTTGTGGACAGTGCCATCATATCCGTGGCATAATGGGAATCGGAATCGCTGTCTGGCGGCTGCCATTTAAGAGAATGTCATAAAAATTAACGTGGCATCGTAAATATTTGGGCGGCATAAGCTTACATACGCGTACTTTTGGTGGGCGATGTTATATTTGAGTGCAAATATGCGTAAAATTGTTCAAGCGCCAATCCATACATATATATATATATATATATATATATAAGGTATATATGGTATGTATGTGCAGCCGTGTTCAGCAGTTACTGTCTCACATTTGGCACATTAAAAAAAGAGGAAAAAGCGAATCCAAAAAACAAGGGAAAACAACACCAGAAAATGGCGCGGCAACTGGTTGCCAGACCCAGACCTTCAATTCCCATCATACCCATTCCTTTGCTTGAGTATTATTTCCCCCACATGGTAAATAGGCGTGGTCCCGCCGCCCCATCCCCCATTTTCCGTAGAGGTGGCCGCAAGGCAAATCCCTGCAATTACTTTGTTGGCACTTTGTTTTGGCTTGCCTTTGAAGTTCCTATTTTTGGGGTACTCATTTCTGTATTTTTTTTCCTCCGTTTTTTTTTTTGGTTTTTTCGTTTTTGTGGCTTTTTATTCCCCCGCCCTTGACAGCGGGCTATTAGAGCATTTTAATGGCAGGCAGAAACTACTAGATTCATATGTTGCGTAATTTATGTAAATGTATTTATTCGGCAGGGCTGGGGGAAACCTTTGGCAAAAGCAAATAAATGTTAATTTAATGTTAATATTGTTTGCATCGCCTACGCCTAGAAGGTGGAACAAAGCCAGCGAATAAATGGAAACCAAAGTAAAGCTAGTCTGTGTGTGTGTGGGTGAGTATTTGTGAGTGGGCCTTGCCTAGGGCAAAGTGAAAAAAGCATACGTGGAAAGGGCGACATGCAAAATTCATTGAGCCAATGCCAAGGAACAGGCCCCACAGCTGCTCCCAAAAGGCCGTCGACGGTTGACAGGGGTTAAGGTTGTTTTTTTTTTTTTTTTTGTGTTTTGGTTTTTTAGGGGACAGGATATGTGTAGGCGTGCGGAAATTTAATAAGAACTGGATTTTTATGTGCCTTGCATACGCAAATAATCGTTTTCTCCTCTTGCCAAACAGCCAGACAACCAAACAACGCAGAATGTGTATTTATGGGTTTATGTGTGATATTTGGCTTGTTGTAATCATGCTCCATTGGGCGTTTCTAATTTGGCATTAATACACACAAGACCCAAACCCACATCCGCTTGGATGACCTGCAAGCTAATGATTTGATTTATTTGCCCGAGGCCGCACCAATATAATTTCTGCACCTGCGATGCACTGAACAAATTGAGGTCGAAATTAAATAATTACAGCCGCTTAATGAGGAGGTTCATACATTACCCAATTACGCTAATTTAATTTAATGAAACCACATCGAAATGGGACACATTTGGGAACGAATTCAAACGGTCCCCGGGTGAAAATTTTTGGTGGCATGTTTGGTTTTTGGTTTTGCAGTCGAATAATAAAAACTGGCAGCCAAAAAATGGTTGTTGAAAAGTTCTGCAGAACATTTCCCCCCCTCTCACTTGGTTTTGGCTATAATTTATGCAAAAAATCTAATGAATTTTTCATGGGCAACAACAGGAACAACAACATCAACAACAACAACAACTTGCGCAAATTAATGAAAATTCATGAGCGAATCCTGTTTTTGTGTGCTCCTTTCCGACATTTTCCGAGCATCCCCCCTACTCCCATTAATGGGCGCAAATTAAAAGCTGCCTAAACATTAATGGAAACCAAAGAAGCGTGGAAGGACAAGAACACAAATAAGATTCGGAGAGGGAAATGGTGAAGAATGTGCCCCAAATAATAAGCAATCAAGATTTGTGTGTATTCTTTTATGGCAAATTGGAAAAGTAATTGCACATTAAATTCGTTGAGGCGCAAAGTGCCGTCGATGGCTACCACTTATTTGCATTTAATTAAATCAATTTGATCGCATCGTAAATGGGTCATGCCCATGGCTTCTTCATTATGGGCCATCTATTTGATTTGGTTGGTTGGGAATTCTCCAAATGCCAATTGCATAGGATTTGCATAGGATTGATTTGGGCTTAGGTAGATCCAGCGTACCTGGCATAAATTCATGTGAGACGAGTGCCGAGGTTTGCTCAGGGTGCATTTGCTGACTTGCCAAATGCAGCCAGCCGAAGGGGGAAATGGGATCCGGGAAAATAAGCAGAGGATGTCATGGTAACCTGTACGCCCGGGGCTACCAATCAGGCATCAGATTTGAAATTTTGATTTTGAGCTCCGATCCAAATGCGTATTCAATTGTGCGCCCAAAGTCGCCTCCTTCTGCATTCCCTCCCGCCCGCTCCCTGCTCGATTCAATTTCAATTTGGCCATGGCAAACGGAATTTTTGCAGGTGGGCTGCAGGAGCATTGCAGTTCGCTATCAAAGCTGAATTTCTAATAAATCCCACACAAAGTGCTGTCCAAGCGAGTGGACGGAGGAGTTGGAGGGAAAACCTACGGAGCAGTTGGGGGAAAAGCTGCGTCGCATTCATGAAACTCTATCAAAGGATAAATGCAAAATTGATGCGCATTGCTGGCTAGGAGTCTTTGCTTGCTCCACTCTGATTTTTTAAGAGCCCAAGAAGCAGCACTTGCCAACACATAAATCATATTTTTAAGAAGATTTCCGTGGGAAACTTGAAGTTCCCTAACCCAATACAATTGTATTGCAGTAGTTTAGAAACTAGGATTATTTTAGAAACTAAATTCTTAAAGACTTCCATATTTGGAAGTTCCATAAATAAAAGAAATAAATCCCAACATTCGAGTTGTCTGGTGTAATTTGAGAAAAGCTGCCCAAAGCAGAGTCGCAACAGAGTCCTGGTAATGAGACAAGCAAGTTCATTAGGAATTTCATTTGACAAGGACATAGAAAATTTCCATCCACAGCGACGTCTGAAAACGAATGAAATAAGAGCTTTGGAATTTTTGGAAATTGTGTGTCTGTCTGAATTAAAGGGAAAGGGCAAAGGAAATTGATATTCAATTTAAATTCCCTTCAATTCAATTTCATTCTCCATTAAAATACTGTTCTATTAAAGTGTATCAACCAGTTTAGGTTTCCTAAAATACAAAGAACTTATTTACAATTGACAAGAAATGTTTGATTTCCTTTCACTTCATACTTGAGTAGTCTTTACATTTTATTGCATACTTTCAGGCGATATGGAAAAATATTCTTCTTATATTTTCCTAGTATACACATATTTCATATGCTCTTTGGTTTCATTTAGCTCTTGGTTATCCGATGAGCAAACAACATTTTTCGATAGGTACTTGACACATATTTGAAGAGTGATGACATCGAGCAGTTTCTAGTTGGATGAATTGTATACAAGTAAACATTTTTGTTGTGCGAATATATCCTGTCGGGAGTGGAACTTTTTTCCACCCTGTCCTCTGTCTTCTGTCCCCAGGGCTTGGGCTTTATCTTCACTTCCATGGTGACTCCGCCTTGGTCAGATGCGGCACTCAATTTATTAGTCCTAGCCCGCAGAGGAGGATGAAGCGTCCAAGTGGCTGCCATAAAAAGTTTATATTTATGCTGGACAGTGGGTCAGTGGGAACAGTGAGAACCGGGGGCAGCCTAATTGCGTGCCAAATTTGTGTGGGTCACTGGCATCCAAATGCTGCCCCCTCCCAGACCGAGGGGAAGGGCCAAAAATATTTGTTTAGAAATGTGGCTAGATAAATCAACGAACCCGCACACAGTCAGAGACAGTTGGCATACCAGACCGCATCCTTGTCCCTCCTCCTTTCTCCTTCTCTGCGATTCCGAATACCGAATTTTCATAGACCCTGGGCCAAACAACGTCAAACGTGTTTAAAATTTATGAATAAAATGAGTTCGCATAAATCAAGGACCCTCCGGCGTCAGAAAGAAAATGAGAAACTGCTCAGTGGCAGCAACACGTAGATATATCTGACTGCACAGAAGAAAACTCAAAGTCTAGGGATTACTTTGGGGAGAAATTTAAATTAAAAAATAAAGCAAATGTGCCTGTAAGATCTTTTGTTTTTTCTATACGAAAATATGTTATTTATTTGGTATTTGATTTAATGGCTATACAAATTGCAACAACTTTGTTTCCTGTTATTTTCACAGAACTCCAGAGCGTATTGGCTTTTATTCTTTGTTGAAATATATATTTTATTATAAGTTTAGTTTCATTTAGTATTTTATTTAATGGGTGTACAAATTATAAAATATTTGTATTTTTCTCTAGAGCTTATTGTTTCTTGATACTTTCGTTCTGTTTGTTGGATGATATAATTTCCAACTTTTGAAAATCAGAACTTTGAAAAAAAAGTTGTGTTACATAAAAACAGCCTTCAGTTTGAAATATGATAACTTTTCATAATCCATAACTTTTCCCTCTGTGTGTGATATTCCGTGATGAGGAAGCCCCACTCAAGGGAATGTGGCTGCAGATGCTTGAAGCTGCTGTGAAATGCCGCCGCTTATTTACACTTAATAAAGCTGCAAAGCAGCGACAACTTTTGCAGCTGCAACTAAGCCGTGGAAAAATTTCGAGGGAGAGGGATTGGGAGAGGGGGAGGGAGAGCGAGAGCGAGAGCGAGAGAGAGAGGGAGAGTCCGTGTGGAGGCACTGCATCCTTCGGGTCCCTCGCATCCTTTTTATTTGTTTGCCTTTCGTGGCGCATGTGTGCCAAAGCATTAAACGCTTAGCAAGTCAAGTAGGCAAGTGCGACTTTAAAGCATAAACACCGGGCACGGAGGAGGACCGGGCCCTTGCGAAAGTCCCACGACCATAGAATGTCCTGGCTTTTGTGTACTTGTTATGCTGGCCTTTAACGAGCTGTACGGAACACTTGCATCATGTTTGCTTTGCCATTGGCCCTGCCAGGCGTTTCTCTCTGGCCCTGTCCCTGTGCCTGTTACTGCCCCTCCAGGTCCTCCTCCGCCTCCTCCTCCTGCAGCTGCTTCTTTTGCCTTGTCGTTGTCATGATTAATGTCCTTTGTTATTATTTATTTCCTTTGTGCCGACGCCGCCTCCCTGACAGTTGTGTTCGCCTTGTTCGCCCCGGCATTGACACGTACTGTCAACGCTTTTCGTTGAATGCGGCTTTAACGCATTTTTTTGTTGTATTTTTTATACCCGCCAGCCAAGAAAATTTGTTTTCATGTTCTTTTTTTTATGTCTGCCAACATCCGGTTTTGTTTGGTAATTGTGTTTTAACCTCCATTTTTCACTTTGTCAAATTTCTAAATCAACTTTCAAGATGTTTTCGCTTCTTTTCATATATTTTATGTGCAACAAAAACGAACAAAACAATCCTTTGAGGTAGCAATAGCTTTGAAATATCCTTAAGATAAAGAAATATGTTAAATTCCTACAGGCCCAGACAGAGAGCATTTCTTGTTGTTTTCTCTGTTTTTAAATAAACAACATTTTAAATTTAGTTTTTCTCTTCTTGGGAAAACCAAATTTATTTTCTCAATTTTTGTTTTACTGGAAATTATAAATCTGGTTTGCATTAATCCTGTTTGTGTAATGCTTTTCAAATTTCGTTAGGTTCGGAGCAGAGAACAAGTTGAGCAGCTTAAATAAACATTTGTCTCGCTTCCAATCTAAAATCTAGTTTTTGAAACTGTCTAAAGCATCTTTGCCTAGTTTGCATTTCTACGTAGGAGTATTTTATATAAACTCGTTAAGCTTCCAAGAGTCCCATGAATTGGAATTGAAGCTCACTTTTATGGGAAGTTGCTACTCCTGCTGCTCCTCCTCCTGCTGCTGCTGGTGTGGAGGTAAATGCGACACGTAATCAGGGTGCGGACATTCGTTATTGTCATTAGAGATGTCGGGCACCCGCTCTCGGAGGCAGCAGTCCTCCGCATATTACACATACCACACGTTGTCCGGGGGCCCACGTGCCGGGCATGTGTCGTGGCCAGCTGACAAGGGGGAGAAAAAATGTCGTTATGAAATGAAAATCTTTTTCATTTTTCCATTTTTTACTTGTGTTATTTTTAAATGCCTTGACCCAAAAGCAAACAGCAGCATAAGGACCTGGGAAACCTCACACAAGTAAACAAAGCCTCAATCTCGCTACCACGTGAGGACGGAAAATTCCGAAGGCAGCAGCTCCTTGCCTCCTCCTGTGCGTTGTGGTGGTGGACATCAATCAAAATGCGGGGCTTCCGTTGATGTTGCCACAGCAAACACAATTCTCCTCCAGCTCTCACTCGGTTAAAGGGGGTGCGGCAATTCGTTCAGAATTTTCAATTTCGCCTTGAGGCGGTAAATTTATTAAATTGTTGCCTCGCCATCTTCCCCAACCCCTTGTCATCTTCTCTTGCCTAGCGACCTCGTCCTGTGGCATAATTTGGGGCAGCCAAATGAAAGACGATTTCCCTATGGAAAGGAGCCGGAGCAGGAGCTGGAGCGGGTGCCGGAGCCCACCCTCCCAATCAATCACTTGAGCCCAGCACAAAAGGACGATTGCTGGCTGGGCCCCCCGACATCAGAGATTTTGATTTGTTGATTGCCAATCCCGATGAATGCAGCCTGCCGTCCAGCTTTGCAATTTCCTCCTTGCGGTCGATCCCGGCATTGAGTTCTTCGTCTGCGTAGCAAATCGAACCCGCCATAAATAATAGTTGCATCACCATCAGCATCCAACGAGCTGGAGATGTGCGAGAGAAAGGATGGCAGACAGGCCAGAGATATCTGTGGGGTCCTTGGGGGATTTTGTTGGCGTAAAAGCTTTTAGAGTCCCGATTCGCAGCTTGCAGTTGCACTGCGCCTCTTTTTTTTTTTTTGTTATTGCCACACTCGATGCCCGGTGAGCATTTGCATGGCTCAACGAGGGCATTAAAATGGCCTACGAATGCGGTAGGTAACGTTGCGCATCCGCCGCGTGGGCCTTATCGGCAGGTTAAAAAACAACAACAACAAAATACAAAAACAGATATAAATGGAAACGGAAAACGGGAGGAAAAAAACAGAACCGGAAACAATGGAACTCAGCTTGCCATGAGTTTGCATATTTATGAGACGAGTCGGGTGCCGTGATCCCCCTGGTTGATGGGCCCCCCAACAGCTTTCATCGAAGTGGGCCTCCCTCCCTCCATCGCAATTAGACCGCTCACTTGCCACACAATATTGGCGGGGCAGTCTCATTTAATTAGTTTCTATTTTTGCGCTGCGGCTTTTTCGATTTTCCATGCAGGTCACGTCTCCGTTGGCCTATTGATAAATTGTCAGATGCCGGCACAGACGGCATTTATTGACTGTTTTCCCAGGAACAGGAGCCAGGAGCAAGAGGAGAATTCCGACAGTGAAAAAGAGACAAGCCGAGTGTTTATAGTGCTTGCTCTGGCTGTGAAGTGCACTCCAATCTGTCGTCTCGACAATACTGAACGGCAAACTGAATCGGGAGAGCACAGAGCTCGACACAGTGTCATATGGCCAAACAATGTAGCCACTCGACTGCCAACTACACAGAGAATAAAAATCAATTTTATGCCACTTCACCGATGTCATTAAGAACTTGATAGTCAACTTGGACGGAGAGTGTTATTCGTCAAGTGATTTCTTTTCCTGCTTCAAAGTAACCAGAATCAGTTGTTTAATAGGATTAAAATTGCGCACATATTTTGTGTGGTTTTAAGTTTCTCAAGTTATGTAATTGTTAATAATTTTATGTACCAAATTCATGAGAGAGTGATCAAATAAATTCAGTTTCGACCTATAAACGGGTTTTATATTGAGGAAGAGAGTAACCAGAATCTGTTCTTTAATTGGTTTTTATGATTTAATGAGATTTAAATTAAGCTCTTGTTTAATGGGGTTTTAAGTTTTTCAATTTATTTAATTGTAATTTATCGAATGTATCAAATTAACGAGGGAGTAGTCAAATTAATTCAAATTCGACATTTAAACCTGTTTTATTATTTGGAAGACTTTAAAAACTCATCAAATAATTATTCGCAAAAAACACAAAAGTATGTCTTTCCTTGATTGTATTTAAAATATATTAAATATATATATATTTTTATATTTTTTTAAATACTTTTTTTCTGCGGTGTAAAAACATTGCCCTTTTTGACTTGACTGCCGACTGTTTGTGCTTCGAAATGGCCAAGAAATTGACATTTCGCCCACTTGTGTTGACAAGTCGCTCTCGTCCTTCTTCATCTGTCTGACGAATTCATTATGTGGCTCCTTGGCAAGGTTACTTCGGTGGGGAGTTACTTAATTCATGGGCTCTCGAGCAGCATTCATAAGACGCTTATCAAAAAGGGACCGGATTCGCTCAGGGCCCAGGACCCTCGTTGTGATTAATATTCGCTGCCCATTTTAACCCGACGGCAATTATTCAGCAATTAAAAACAAAACAGCCACAACTGCGGCTGCGTTTAGAATGCAAAAAAGAAAAGTGTAGAGAAAGTGAGAGTGAAAGTGGTGGTTGTGGCAGCCAAACAAGCCCAGGAAATTACTTTGGCTTAATTAATGGCCAGCAAATTTGGATGCGTAGTCGTCGCTCTTTATTTTTCGGTCGTCAGCGGCCAAGATTAAAGCCAGGCGAAAGACCACGAAAACTGTTGACAACAAAGTTCCAAAGTGACGCCATTTGGAGCGAGGGTGGAATTCGGAGGATGTGCGGACGTGGACGTGCGTAACACACGATGCTGCCAGTTCCCCGGGAGATCCAGCGAGGACGAGGAGGAGGCAAATTTTTCAGTAGCAAATTCCCGTCATGCGGCTCTTCTCGTTGACGTCACACACGGAGGAGAGACGCTAACAGACATTTGACTAACGGCCATGGGGGAAAAGTGCTCCCTCCTGCCTCCATACCCGCTCCTCGGTTTTTTTTTTTTTGGGCCATCCTCGGGCCCAGGAATTTGTAGTTGTCTTCGCCTGTCGGCGGCAAAATGTTCGTGCCTGTGTTAGTCCATGTGCGACATGCTCGTAAAAAGCGTTTATTTAGCCAAGAGTCAGGCGAGCGACACATGACACTGCCAGGCTAGAAGAGCGGAGGAGGAGGAGTAGGAGGGCCTGGGACTGGGTCTGGGTCTGGGGTTCCGGGCTGGAAGTTTCGGGCGGTTTGATGTCTGGAGAGTGACGAGAGTCTGCTTAGCGACGTAATGCTGATTTGGCTCTTACCACATCATTATGTCTCTACTAAAAGGCTCACCCCCGTCATAATGGTGATAACAACTCTTTCGTGTGCTAACCCAAGACTTTCCCATCTCTTTTCTTCCAGGCTGCCAGTTTGTTAGGACGCTATGCATACCGCACTCCGAGGTCTGCTACGATGGTAAGTAACCAGTTAAGATGGACCTAAGCCGCAGATTGTGGTTATCGGGCAGCTCCCTGCGAACAAAAGGGAAATTCAATTCACCAACTAAGACCGGGGATTAGTTGGATAGTAGTTTCGTGGGGGCAGCAGAGAGCCGAGGAGTTGGTATCCAACGGAATACCCCGGCATTAACTACATATAATGAGGGAGGGGAGAAAGCTTAATGGTTATATATTCGAAAAGAATCAACTTTATGCAGATTAGCCGGGAGAGTGGTTGGTTTTTAATTAAGCTGGGAAACCGTTTTTTATTTGCAATGCATAAAATTAATTATGAGGAAAACGCTGGTATTTAAATTTAAATATTAAACAGAATAGTTTTTTATGAAAGCGAAAAGTTTCGTTAGCTGGTATTTGACAATAATTAAATCTGGTTTAAAAAAGTTGCAGCTTAAAAAGTTTGCATGACCAAGCATATGAAAAAAGAGCAACAAATTAAATATCAATTAATAAAAGCAAACAATTTGTTATGTAATGTTGTGGATAAATAAATCTCTTAGTCTATTGAATTTAAACCAAAACCCCTTGGAGTTGAATTGCTTTAAGTACAATTGAAGCTTTCACCGTCGATTTCCGCTGCCCTACTCAAATATCAAGCACCACCCCACTGGAGGTGGCCAAAATGCATCTCGAGACAAAAGCCATATTGTGGGTCAGCGTTAAAGGAGTTGAAACACGGATAAGGGGATGAGAAACTGAGCTGAACCGAGCTCTGGCCCCGGGCATATTATTCCTATTTGCCAAGCTCTTCAATGCCAGACCAGGCGAGAGTTCACACAAAACGACACCGAAAACAAAGTGTGAACATGGCCAGGGGGGAGAGATGGAGCGGGGCGGGGGGGGGTCAGGATAAGGAAGGGAGTGCATTATCGAGAACACACTCAATTACTTATGTAAGCAGAGGAGGGGAGGAGGTGGCGGAGGACTAGAGAACAATTGCAAAAGCAGCTGCAGTAGGAAAATCGCTGCGAAAAATTGTGAAAATTGCACTGCCATGGTTGACCCCAAAAAGCGAGGGAGAGAGAGAGTGAAGAGCGTGGAGGGACTCCTCACATATGCGGGCTGCAGTCACGGCTCCGTCCGCATGAGAAGCATTCACATTATGCAAATGACGCCGAGACAAGCCGCAAGGATGTGCTATCCTTTTAAATGCCCGTAAATCACAATGAAAACAAAAGGTGCTGATGACGCCAGCGAGGCATTGTACAGGAAGATGAGCGCCGTTAATGCAGTTACATGCCCTATTAATATCAAGACAAACGAGCCTGATAATGGCACTCAAATGAAAAGCGCTTCAATAAATAAAATCAGCAAGTAGCACTTAAATTGAGAGCGGGAAATGTATAATAAATGAAATTTGCAAACCCTTCATGTGGAAGAAACCTTTAAAAAAAAATAAATACGTTTTATAGTGTTTCAAGTCCAAGGGTTAAATTAAATGCATGGTAAAACTAAAACCATATTGATTATATTTGTGAAGTGCAGATACTTATTATTGATTATGAAGTAATTCTATATTTTATAAGGATGCATTTATAAAACTGCTTCAAATCAATCCAGCAAATAACACTAACATTGAAGAGGAAATGTAAAGCCATTTTTAAATCCTGTTGAAAAGAAAGAAAATACTTGGAAAACATGTGGAAGAAACCTTTAAAAAAAAAAAAAAAATAAAATAAATAAAATGCAGATATCACATTTTCATTATGCAATAGTTCAACATTTTTTAAAGATACAGTTTTAAACCTGCTTTAATAAATAAATTCAGAAAATAACACTTAAATTTAAGGCGGAAATTTAAAGAAATCTCAAAGTTTATATATAAATATGAAAAAGGCATTTTTTAAAGCATATTGAAAAGAAAGGAAGGGCGCGGATAATATAAGAAAAATACCTTAAATTAAAAGTATATACTTCAATAAATGTTGCAAGTTCCAAGGTTTTAATTAATTTATTTTAAAACTATCTTAAGGTTCAGATACCACTTTTCGATTATGCAATAGTTCAGAATTTATAAAATTAGATTTATAAAAACTAACAAGAAGAAATGTATTTGTTTTACCGAAGCGGAAAAGCTTTCCAAGTGGCCAGCGATAGTTGAATAGTCCAGGAAAAATGTATAATAAATTTAATTACAAGTTTTGGCCAAACTTTGCAGCTTGCAAAGTGAACTTCTAGAAGTTTGCTCTTCCACTTAAATCAATGTTTACTTGTTTGCAGACAACATCTTCGGAAAGTGCATTCCCACCACCGGTGTCGATGTTGAGGACATTGAGAAGTAAGTATCTGGATAATTTCAATTCAAATCCAATCTTTAACTAACCACCAAATTGTTTTCGTTTCGTTGAAGGACACCACTTACTGAGGAGCAGTCTCGCCTGCTGGCCACCATGCTGGAGGAGCTTCAGGGCGCCGGCCTAGGCTGGGACCATCCGTACGTTCAGTGCCGCATCCAAGGGACTCTCTTCTCTCTCCAACGCCAGCAACAGCTCCCACCGAATCTGTGCGCCAACCTGGCACCGGTTCCGCCGGAGTTCGGGGATCCGGCCAGTGCGCTGGCTTTTGTGCGGTTCACGCCGCCGGAGCCGGAGGCGGAGGTCGATTACTTCGAGCAGCAGTCCCCCGGACAGGCCAGCCAATTCTATCCGGCCCTGAGGAAGAAGCAATCGCTGGATGATCAGGACGCATACCTCAACAGGATGTTGCAGGATCGCCGGCGATTGCGTCATGATCCCTTGGAACTTGAGCACTTCGGAAAGTTGGATGGGCATGTGAAGGGACCGCAAATGGATGGACCCAGCATAATGGACACTTTTCTGGACACCGAACGGCAGCGGATCGAACGCGACCAGCAGCAGCAGGCGGAGCAGCAAAACCTCGAGCTCTACCAGATACTCGCTGCCTCCGAGCCGGATCCGCAGCCGTATCAGCGGAAACCAGCGAATGCCATGGACCAGCTGGAGGCCATTGTGGAGCAGCAGCAGCAGCGCGAGCTAAAGGAGCAACAGCAGCGGGAACTGGAGGCAAAGGCGCCGGTCTACGTGCCACCGGAAGAGGTGAATGAGTCCAGCGAGCTCTACTTCCCCGACAACTTCACACCGTTCAAGCGAGCATGGAGGAACAAGTTGGCGGAGTCGGATGCTCAGGAGGCGGAGGAGGAAAAGCAGCAACCACAACCGAAGCGATCCTTCTTCCGGGAACTGGCCGAAGAGCAGGGACTGGTGCAGGAGCCGCCGTTGAGCTATAAAAACGCGGCGGCCGAAGCGGAAGCCACTCCCCAGCTGGCCAAACGACGACCGGTGGCCTTCAGCCAGGTGGACTCGAATGAACTCAGTGACAGGCAGCAGCAGGAACTGGCCTTCGAGTCCGGACTGTGGCGCAACTCGCTGACCCCGCTGGAGGAGGAGGCCATGCTGGCCTCGAACAGCTTCCCCAGGCAACCGAATGGTCAGCGGGCGTACACAGAGGGTGGGCTTCTGGTGATGCCCCAGGCTGCGCAGGACTTGGATGGGATGCAGGCCGATGAGCCGGAGAATATCAAGCAATCCCTCCTGGCCAACATGCTGGGCTTCGCCCGGCACGAGCGTCTGGATGTAAAGAAGCCAGGCCCGCTGCTGGGCCCACCACTGCTGGGATCATCGGAGATGGGCAACCAACTGGACACGGACAAGACACGCAAGCTGGAGGGCAACAATGGCAACAAGGAGGTGCTGCCCGCCCACATCAAGGGCAGCGCCGAGGACGAGGCACACAAGAAGAAGAAGGTCATGCAGCAGCAGCACTCGGCCGAGGATCATGCGCCGCACACCGTCGATACTGAATATGTTCATGTGTTCGTCAAGAACCCGTGAGTACTCAATTGGAATTTGATCTTAATATTTGGATCTAATTAATATATTTTGTTGTATTTACTTTATTGCAGGATCGACAGTTGGACCGATGGGCAGCGCATCATGAAGGAGCTGGAGCAAATACTACACATGCAGGGATACTTTTCTTATTTAACGTAAGTTCACGAAATATAGACATATGTGTGCAAACAAGATTTAATATGGGACTGGAAAGGGGAGTACACTTTCTTTATATTGAATATTTTTAATTGGAATTTTTATTTGGTTATAATCCTTTGTTCTCTAATATCTCTTTATCTCAATTTATAATTCCTCTCTAATTTTAGCGTTCAAAAACACGAAGTCAGCTTCCGGGTGAACTCAACCAACCCGGAACGCAAATCCGCCGGAGATGTGGCACGAACGATCAACGAGAACCGGGGCGTGAAGAACAACATCCAACGACGCGTCGGATTCTACGTGCTGCATGCCGGCGTAGGCGATGTAATCAAGGACCTGCAGGACCCGGCCGTCTCTTCGGCCCGCATCGAGCTGGCGGAGCAGGGGCCCGATGTGACCCACATCATGGCCTACATGTTTGCCGGCGCCGGAGCAGCCGCTGTGATCGTGATCTTTGTCACCCTGATCCTGATCAAGCGGCACGACCGCAAGCGGGACAAGCTGGGTGGCCTGCAGTCGGGCACGGCGGGGACGGAGACCTGCAGCAAGGATTACCAGGAGCTCTGCCGGGCCCGGATGGCCGGCAAGAGTGGCAGCGGAGGGAATGTGGGGGGCAGCTCAGCCGGTGTAACCACCGAACCGGCGCCAAGTGGACGCATCACGTCGCTGACCAAGGAGAACGAGGGCCGACCACCGTCCTCCCGATCCAGCACCTCCTCATGGAGCGAGGAGCCCGCATTGACGAATATGGATATCTCAACAGGACACATGGTTTTGGTGAGTCCTTGTCGGGGTTTGTGATGGAATACCAGGAATTCCATTCCACTTAATGATTCCTTAGAAGGTGAATTTATATAAACTAATTACATTTTTAATAGTCTTACATGGAGGATCACCTGCGGAACAAGGGCAGGCTGCAGCGGGAATGGGAGGCACTGTGCCGGTATGAGGCCGAGCCTAGTGCTCGGGAAGCCGCCTCCCAGCCACAGTGCTCAGGACTGAACAGACCCGGAGCCCCCTTGCCGTACGATCACTCGCGCGTTGTCCTCAACCATCTGGCCAATGCCGAGGGACATGACTATGTGAACGCTTCAACGATTGTGAGTACATGGGCCTAACCTGATATCCAATGGATGGGTTTTGGTGGAATGGTTTCGAATCTTACATCATGTGCCTTATTGCAGACCGATCACGATCCACGTGCTCCCGCCTATGTGGCCGCCCAAGGACCGCTGCCCTCGACGTTGGCCCACTTTTGGCAGATGATCTGGGAGCAGGGAGCCGTCGTAATCGTTGCCCTCTGTCGTCTGCAGGAGAACGGGGAGGTGGCCTGCGCCCGCTACTGGCCGGAAGAAGGTGCCGAGGTTTATCACATCTATGAGGCAAGTCACTTAATATAATCCCCTAAAGAAGGACTGCGTATAACCTAGTCTCCTATGCAGGTTCATCTTGTAAGTGAACACATATGGTGCGACGACTACCTCGTACGTTCTTTCTACCTGAAGAATCTGCGCACTAGCGAAACCCGAACGGTCACCCAATTCCACTTCCTGTCCTGGCCGCAGATGGGAGTTCCTGCCCAGGCCAAGGCTCTCCTGGACTTCAGGCGGTGAGCAATCGTTTCCTTATTAATAGTTTGATAATTTATAGTTTATTAATGAACTATAAGTTGTAAATGCTGTCTAACTTTTCTTCATCATGGATAATCCCTGAATAGTTTTAGTTTAGAATCGAATAAAGATATGCTCCGACTGATGAATCTCCCTTTGATTCCTTAGCAAGGTGAACAAATCCTATCGGGGCCGTCGATCCTGCCCGATTGTGGTGCATGGCAGCACCGGGGCGGGTCGAACTGGTGCCTACATTCTGCTGGACCTGGTGCTGGAGCGAATGAACAAGGGTGCGCGTGAGATTGACATTGCTGCCACCTTGGAGCACCTGCGGGATCAGCGAGCAGGAGTAGTGGCCACGCGCCAGCAGTTCGAGTTCGTGCTGATGGCCGTCGCCGAGGAGGTACACGCCATCCTGAAGGCCTTGCCGGCGAACACCTCCGGCGAGAAGCGAGAGCTGGACAAGGATCCTGCGGTGAGCAACGGTAGCACCTCGAGCAATGGCAGCACAAAGGAGCCGCTCAAGGAGGACAAGGCGCAGGAGGCCGCCGAGGAGGAGGCGCCCACAAGCAGTGCCAAGGCAGCGGAAGCAGCGAAGGAGAAGGAACAGCAGAAGTCCAAGGAGCAGTCGAAGGAGCAGCCCAAGCAGCTGCCCAAAGAGCAGCCGAAGGAGCAGAAGACGCCAGCTAAACCAGCAAAGCCGGCGAAGAAGTAAACCAACCGGTTTCCCTGGATTCCGGTTGAAGGTTAAGCCTCAGGTCAATGATTGTTGCAGCGTTTCGGGGGTCTTTTTCGTTGTAGTTAGAGAATTTTGGTTAGACCCTGAGTTGGGATGAGCACTGGAAGGAATGGAAAAGGCTTCAATGGGTTGTCAGTAGTCGGAATTTAAGTCGCAGCTGCTCAAGTTGGAGCAGCTCGCATTTTGAGTTTATTGAGCAGTTATGTACACCGCACCGCGAGGCATGTGTGGCCCTGGGCCGAGGGGCTCTCCGGCGACACGAACGCTGCTCCGGATGTTCACCAGCCCGTTTACTCCGGAGTGCGGCCGGGCGGGGAGACCCGCCTCCCGGGGCACACGTGTGGTGCAATACTATAGATGAGCACCATATTTATAGCATATTCGAGGTTAAAGGATATACAAGAAATATTTACATACTTATACTTATATACATGTCTAGGTGCTAAGCTTTGAATTCAATTACGTGGTATTTTTACTTATGCATACATTATCCGATATTGATGTTGGCATTACTAACTCTTAAACCTCTTATCAATGTGCTTGCAAGTCGAACAAATCCAAACAGCAATTGCACAAATCGAAAGAGCTAAATGGTATACATATGCCAAGGAAGACAGAACCACATTGAACACCGAGACATCATCAAAAGGACACTATCCACAACCGAACAGGCCTACAGAAAAAGACATATTCAAGACGAGGAGACGACCCAACATATATACAAGATATGGAATACTGCAAAATTTGTACCTAACAAGAATCTATTTACACTGGAAAGGGAAAATTTATGTGTATGACAATTAATTATACAAGGATATAATCACATTTACGCGTATATTTGTATACAATATATATTATTCATATACAATACCAATACCAATACCAATACCAATACGATGAATGTCATTATCTACGTAGCCAACTTATGAATGTGTTACTTGGTTTCGAAAGGGATCGAGTATTGTTTTACCAGACCATATGTATTTGTGCAAGAATCAAGAAGAATTTGTTCAGTTTACTTCTATCGCTAATACGCTAAGAATACACTTTTTACCTTTCACAGTTGAATATGCATATACTATATGTTATTATATTATCGACCTAAGTATGAAAAATGTCTAGATTGGCACCGGGAGCTCCGGATGCTGTCCCCCGGGCCCCTCTTCCCGCTTGGGTCTTACATTCACTCTCACCAACAACGAGGCAGCTAGAGACCAGTCAACATGGAACGGAATTGGAATCCACGGCAGCCGTCGGAGCTCCGGGTGCGGTTAGGAGTATGTGCCACACAAGCTACTGATTATCCAAAACGATTACAAAAAAAAACCATAACAAGAGTAAAAAATCCAAAAAAAAATAAAGAAAGGAAGCAAGGACGAAGGAAGATGGAAATGAAAAGAGGAAGGTTTAGATACGAGAGCATTGCATCCTAAACTGCAGCTAATATCACCACGAAATCTCTCAGGCATGACTTTTGAACGAACAAATCGGACAAACGGGATACGAAAAATGAAAACAATTAAATACAAAAAAAAAAAACTAAAGCACTTGGAACTAGGCAGGCGAAGGTCTGCCAGGACACACTACACCAAACACCCCTGGGACGACCACAAAGATACAAGTGACAAGCGATCCGACAACCTGTGGATGCTAGCGCAGACGCAGATACAACTACCGAGTCAGTTCAAACGATACAAGAAAAACATAAATAAAAATAGAAAAACAAAAATAAAAACAAAAACAAAAAGAGCAGATCGAAGGGACGAAGTAATTGCAAGTGCTGCCAAGGAGCAGTGAAAAATATTTAAAAAAAAATTATCAATTACCATAATTAACAGTTTTACGTAGCAGTTGAACTTAAACATAATGAAAATGAGTTATCGTAGTTCGAAATATTCCAAGACGACAAAGATAAGATACATTTCAGCTATACTTAAGGAGAAAAACAAAAAGCGACGCAAACAACGTTTTATTTATGAACATTTCCTTCGTTTGAACATACAAAGAAAAAAAAAAAACAAAACAAACACTACTGACACTACACTACAAAAAATAAAAGCAAATGAGAAAACAATATTACAATAACTGTGGCAAGTCCGACCAACATCTTGGGGCTTGCGATGATCTATGAGGAAAATTATTAACGTGGTAGAAAGAAACAAAATATGAGAATTATTAAACATTACTGTTTTAGCGAAAAATATTTAGTAGTGAGTTTTTTGATTGATTTACGAATACTTGAAGCAACGTTTTTTCAAAGTTAATTAAATTACATACAACAATTACAACTATGACAATTTTTGGATTCAAAAGTTCTTCGACGAAACAAATTAAATAAGTGTACTAAAAAGCAACGTAAATGTATCGTATTATAATCGAACCCATATAATATTGATATATATTGGTGTATATTTCGACATAACCATAAACATTATAAAAATATTTAACGAATCGAGGATGAAACAACAACCATGCGTAGAAAATTGAACGGAACTTACACATAATAAATAACAATTAACTATAATATTAAGTTATAAATGTCTAACGTACTTCTCCATTATATAATATATACGAATATATATGTATAATAAAAACAAAACCAAAAACATCGTACCTATTTGAGTGTATAAAAACCCTAGCAAACGGGGTAGCTACACACGAAAAAAAGCATTTGTCATTTCCCCAAAAATCTTTTCATTGATGGTGTAACATAGATATACAAAAACCAAAATCTACTTAAGCAGCAAATTAATTATTATCGATAAGACGACGTAGTAGGATGTAAGCGAGAAACCATTCCGAGGTACCCATCAGGATGGGTGAAAGCTAAAGGATCTCAGATCGTAGTAGACAAATGATGATCAGCAGGTTGAAAGCCGGTTTGGACAGGTCTTTCCTGACCGACTCCTGACCTTAATGATCTTCCAATGCGACAGGACGGACTATTGACCCAGGGCGGATTGAATTGGATTGAATGGAATATGCAGAGAGGAGGAGAACCAATTAACCTAACAACCAACCAGAGACCGACCCTCTGACCGACTGACGCGAACCGAACCCAGGAGGACGCATACAGAATGGTTTGAGTTCCTAGACAGACGTAGCCCGACCACTAACCACCAGCCGGACGGATACGAGACCCGGAACAACAGCTGTAAATACGCACATCTCAATCCGGACGAGCAGCTGGACCTGACCCAGTACCGAGACGGATACTGAAACTAAAACTAAAACTGAAACTGGAACAACTGACCGATCGGACGGAACTTAGTCTTAGGCCTACACAATGAGATTATAAAGGTTGGAAAGCAGCAAATGAAGATCTGAGTGCGGCAATAGCCTGTCCTGTTCACGGAAATGTTAGTGTCAGGATGTCGGACCAGGTTTTAAGGACACTGGACAAACCGAAAGAAAAACAAAAAAGAAAACTCGAACAACTTTTCATGGAGGCAACCGAAAATATCTCAAAACAAAATAAATATTTTTATTTAGTTTCGAGTTGAGTTTTGGTGACCGCGAACGTAATATACAAATACAAATGAATACACGAAAACACAAATAATACAGAATTCGATCGTTCCATAAAATTGGTGTCTAATAACAGCAAACAAAAAGAGAAAGCGAATCAATAAACCATTTGGTACGGCTTTCATACATTTTTGGAAACCGAACAAAAGGATTTAACTTAGCGAACTAAGCGAGTTATCTAGCAGATAAGGGAAACATTTAACAATATCGATGTGTATACAATATGCTACATATTAACAAAAAAACAAATAATATACTATACCATATATCTAGTTTGCCAATCGGCATTGATTTGTGTTATTAAGCAAAGAAAGGAAAAAATACGTCAAAATGAAAAAAAAAAAGGTAAAAACCAGCAAAGAAAAACATGCTGGCTGAGGCCACTAATATCTAAATGTACTAAAACTAACGAAAAGCGACAAATTTTGAAACAAAACCAAAAACAAAAACAAATCAAACCAACACATAAAACACTGAAACAAACAATGAAAAGAACATGGAGCATACCTATTAAAGGTTTTTTGTGCAAATCTAATTAAAATATGCAATTTAAGTGTTTTAAACATACATATTACATAAAACATGCTACAATTATTTACGAAAACATATATAGCAACATGAATACCTACATATAACAAAAAAAAAATATATATATATATATGAATGTTATTAATCCATTTGAATTTACTATCCGCAAGGACGCGAGGATGTATAAGCCTACTTATATCCAACAAGCCATTGTGTAATATGCGCTACAAAACAAGTTTAAAACATATATTATAACCAGCTACATGTGTAAATTATACAACCAAATATTAAATGTAAACAAACATGAAACATGAAAACATGAAAATGCGAACAACAAGCAGCAAGCTGAAAGGAAGGACGATCCGACGATGTTGCATACGTAACAATTACAATTATTATTATAATACAAAAGAGCAAAATAATAAAGAGACCCTAAAACAAATCGAAACTTGTCAAGCAACCCCCACACAAAAGTAGAGCTTAAGTAAATGCCGAGCTAGCAATTCAAATTCAAATCGTGTTCGCAAACTTTTCTTCTATTTTTTTTTTTTGTTTCTGTTACATCTTCCACCACGAGTTTTTCGATCGCCATTCAAGTCAGCCTAACATATTTGTCTAGATAAGATAAACATTAAGCCATCGGCGAAATCATAGATTAAGTGGCATCGCAGCCAACGCAAGTTGGCTCGATGCATCACGACAAGATCAACACCAAATCGCTCGTAAGCTATCTCAAGGTATGCTATCTGATTCTCAGAGTACCGTAGAGTTGCCCATCGAACATTAATATAATCTTTAATAGTAACAATAGAATGAAAATAGAATAATCCTACACAACGCACGCTTACCAACTCACCAATCGAAATTTGCATGCTTCTCAATTACTTTACCACACACCGACTTTAGTCACTCGTTTTGCTTATTTACCCTTTTTTTACACACATATTTATTTCTAGACTTTCTTCGAATAGTTTATGATAAATGCATGGATTCAACCCACATATTCCTATAACCACAATTTTGGCTAATCCAATCCCAATGACCTAAGCGACAACACACAAAACAGAATACGGAATACGATATGCTTAAAATACATATTAATAGAACATCGTAGCTAATATTTGCCACTAATAGAATATGGTATTATTGATAACCGAGTTTAAATAGTTTAACTAACCAAATAGTTCCAACTACAGCTATGACCCTTGGCAAGAGTCCTTGCTTCAATATGCTTCGATTTTTCCCTCTTCATTAACATAATCAAATCAAAAGTTTTAAAGTGGTATGACTTTGATTTATTTAAACATATAGGAGAAAAGCTTAGGCATTTTTTCTTTCAAGTACAGAAATTACAAATAAATAATAACCATATCAAGGAATAGAAAATGAAATGGAAACAGTTTTTCGTCTCTTCCAGGAGAGGTGGCTCTTCAGCCAATACAACCCAGAAAATATAGAATACGAACTTAAAAATACTCAATTTTAGCAGAAATAAATATTTTAATCCAATAGAAAATAGTTTAAAAAAAGCAACAGTTTTTTCATAGTTTTTTTTTTTCACTTGCGATAGAAAGGATATATGCACTGGATTGGGATAATGGCTCTTACAATAGAAAAGGCCTCGAGTTTTTTCAATAAATTTTTTCATGAGCGAAGGAATACAAATTGCCCACAAAAAAAAAACAATAAAACCGAAAAATAACCAAAAAAAAAAATTAATTGTTGTCTCGCTAAGAGACTTTTCCTAATTAAAATAAAATATTTGTCAAATTAAAAACAGTTGAACCACACAATATTCGTATGCAGTACAACACAAGACACAAGGCTGAAAAAAAAACACGACAAGTTCCAACAGCCCAGGGACATACATTATAACACTATAAAACCCCTGAATAATAACCGGAGCTAGGTGATTAGTATGTGGTGGCTAACCCCACATTCTCTTTTCCGTCTCACCCAAGAGACCCGGCTCCTAAGCCCACACTTACAACATACAAGTTACAATTGCAATTTAATCACACAAGCTATATGCAATATTATACTTAACCGAATGTTTATTCTCTGTGTTTAAAGCAAGCATTAAAAATGTAAAAAAAAATTACAAAACCCATTCCACGAACGTTTTATTTGCGCGCCCGAGGTGTGGTTCCAAAAAAACAAAACCAATGCAAACATAAACATTCAATCCAAAGGGGAAATTAAATCCGCAAAAAATATGTAGAACAAAAAAAAAAACAGAACCTACCCCAAAAGACCGATTCCAGACGTAGACTTACCCTTCCCCTAAAGTAGACCACCATTAGAAGCACGTTTACTTTTTTTTTTCGTTTTCCGATTTTGCTTGCATTGAACCCTTTGCGATTTTTCACTTGCAGCTTGCGCGGCACACTGAGTCAGCGGTATACGATATATTTAACCCGACCGACCGAATCCGAATCCGAATCCAAATCCGAATCCGAACCCATCCCAGAACAATGGCCAACCCAGCGAATAGAATAAAATCGGGTCACAGCCAATTTTGTACGCCGGCTACCAGAGCAGCGACGCGACGCCCCGAAAAGGTGGGTCGATGGTTGGTTGGTTGGTTGGTCGGTGGCTCGGTTCGGTTCGGTGGTGCGTGCTTACTCTTTTTTCTTTTATAGTATATATATATATTTTGTTTTTTTGTCGAGTTTTCGATTTCATTCACTTTTTGGCACAGCACATCAACGCCGGCTGTGGACGTTTCTGTTCGCCTGGTAGAGAGGTCGGGACGTTTCTTTGAAATGCCGCAATGAAAGGCAAAAAGCCGCCGTGCAAACGCTTTGATGATTTTCCGCCACCACTATTCCATTGGCACTACCACTACCACTTCCACTGCCACAACCACTTCCACTTCCTCCGCGCTCTGATGATGATGATGTTTGCCAGTGTTTGGCCGGCATGGCGGGCATATCAATTTAGGGGAGTGGCATGCGTGACGCTTAAGCGAACGAGATTATAGACTCCCTCCTTCCTCCTCACTCAGTCCCGGCCCGATTCGAATCCCTGTCCCCCGTCCTGTTTCGTCTGCTTCTTTCTTTTCTCATCTCACTCGGCAGGCGGCGTCTCCTTTGTTGTCGGCTCTCCCAGTGCAGTTGGGCGTTGCCTAACAGTAACAGGAGCAGGAGCTGGAGTTGGAGCTGGAGATGGAGATGGAGCTGGGCCCGAGGTAGGAGCAGGAGTCAAATCGACGGAGCCTCAGACCGACCAAACATGATGCAGAGCCGGGCGCAGGAGTCGCTTTCTGTTTGGCTTGCAGCCGTTGGTTTTTAATGAAAACAACAATCTAAGAGCCATTTCGTGGACCGCCCATGCTTGGCCCGAGGGCAATGTGCAGCATTAACCCATATTTTGCCAATGCCACAAACTGTGGGAATTTCAATGGCTGACATTGAAATGCCATATCTGGTGGATACCCCAATAAAAATATATTTAAATATTTAAATTTATATGAATATTTTATTTGAAAAAAATGCAG
>JAJJHY010003831.1:6268241-6358744 GCA_021224005.1 Drosophila setifemur | reverse complement strand
TATAAAATAATAAAAAATAATTATTAATACAAATACATTAATACAAATAAAATATCAATATTAAACAAACCTCAGAAACAGTTTTTTTTTAATTTGAATATAATTCCCAACAAATAAAAAAAAAAATATATACAAAATCCTGCCATTTGGTGTCTCTGTCCTTCCATGCACAAAAATGTAATTAATGTTTCCACACTTTCGGTTCGGAAAGGGAGTTATACGGTGTGAAGAAGAGGGCAATCATCAAAGGTTTTGCCGAAGCGGCTTTTCCGCTTTGTGTGGAATCTTCAAAGGAATATTCCGATATTCGGAGCAGGCGACCAGCACTCGGCAGCAAGAAACTTTGGCAAACGTTCTGCTGGCAGTTCCGGAACCAAAAACTACCCATGCCGATGTGGGAAAGAGAGTTCTCTCCAGCAGAAGCTGAAATTAGTTTCAGTTGGAGATAAATTCGTGATGTGGTTGAAAAATGCATGAGGTGTAGTTTCTCTGAAATATACGTAGCTTATTTATCATAGCCTTGCTTCCACTTAGTGGGGTAAGTTCTCAGGAATAGAATATTTAAAAAAATGGAAATTAAGAAATTATTATTATTTCCCAAGTTTAAATTATGCAAAATAAAGTAACGTCTAAGTTTAAATGAAAAATTTGTGAACAGTGCTGCCCATAATTCGTCGTACAGGGGCGCTATTTTCATAAACGGTCATTTTTGAAAGCACTAAGAGCGCCATCTTTTAGTCGGATGTGATAAATTACGGGAGGGATGCCATTCTGCATTTCAGCTGGTGTTGCCAATAGTTGTTTCATTTAAAAATATATAAATATAAAAAATATATTATATTTGGGAAAACCAAATAAACAGTCTAGTTGTATTGATTAATTTACATTAAAATATTTTAGTTGTAATATTTACCTTGATTTTCCTTAAATTGAAGCGTTTTGAAAGGAATTGCACCCTTAAATAACTATACTCGATTTATCTCAGTGTAACGATCTGGCCTTAACATACCGAAATCATTAGTTTGAGAACCAAAAAAACACCAAGATCAATATATACGGCATGAATACGATTTTCTATAAATTTTCCGACGAGGCCACAAAAAACTCGCGGCTGCTAAAAAATTAATTCTCAAAATTGAATAAATTACGCGAATTATGTAACAGGCGACCAGAAAGCAGAGCCTCGCCAGGAAGCAGCCGAGGAAAGAAAATCGCTTAGGAGCATTCACATACCCATTCCAATTCCCATTCCCATTCTCACTCTTACTCTCACTCTCACCAAACACACACACACTCGCCCCGGGAAATGCTTTTCCTCCAAAAAGTCGAAAAGTATTAAGTACGTGGTGGAAGAAGAGGCAGGAGCAGCAGCAGCAGCCGGCACACTCGAGATGAAGAGAGCGATATAGAAAGGGGATGGGGATGGGGATGGGGATGAGGATAAGGATAAGGATGAGGATGAGAAGGGGGCGGGCGGGCCATAAAACATTTTTCACTGTCATCGCGACGGGGAGAGAGGTGGCTTCTTGAGGGGGTTGCAAATGGATGTCACACTATCGGAAAATGCGACGGCAGAGAGAGAGATAGGCAGAACGACAGAGAGAGAGAGATTGGCAGCGTGTGTGGAGAATCATCATCAAAGGTTTGCCGCTGCGGCTTTTTCGCCTTTGCGGCAAATTCTCAAAGGAATTTTCCGATATTTGTAGCAGGCGACCAGCAGTTGGCAGCAGGAAAACTTGACCAAAGAAAAACCAAATCAAACAGACACACACAGCCTCACCCTCGACCCCGATGTCGAATTTTCCGATGGTTTCGCTTACACAATTTTTTTTTTTGCTCTCGGGGGGAAAATTCGCTTTTCATATGTGGCTGACTAGCTGGCTGGCTGTCGGGTTGGCAAACACATAGAAAGAAAAACACAGCCGGCCAGCTGACGTCGATCTATGTGAGCTTTTTCCTGACTTCCACTTTTCTCGTCGGCCACTGTGACACCGAGGAAATTCGTCTTCGTACTTGACACCGCCAATTGTCATGGATGAATGGCTGGCCACGGCCATAAAGAAATAGGCGTCGTTTTATGACCTGGCAAAAGCCTTCGGGCCGGGAGCTACCAAATTTGGCCGACCATAAAAAATCTCATTATTGTGGCTAACAAAAAAGGCCTGACATAAACACGCGCATAAACATTAAATTTGATTTGACGAAAAGAAAACATGAAAACAAAAACCTCCGCTCCGAACACGAACACGCGGTCCATCGCATAAATTTAGCGAGTCAATGAAATTGATTATCGGGCTCCGTAATGATGGATTCCGATGCGAATCGAAATAGTTTTTTTTTGGGTGGGTTGGGGAAGTTGCAGGAGAGGGTGGTAATAGGGGAAGGGGGAGTGGGTGATGAGTGCGCAATATTTAAAACAAGACCCGGGGGCTAGGGATTCCCAACCAAGAAAGGGTAATAAAAAGGGGTGTAGGTTATTGGCATGGGGTATATCTAATAAGATTGTTAATTTATTTTTTAAATAAAAAGTGGATCATAATATATAAATATACGGAAATGCAAAACATTAAGCTTTTTTAAATTAAATTAATAATTTTATAGGGTACTTAAAGATCAAATTTAGGAATTTTAGAAGCAGTCGCTGCACGTTGCAACATTTGAAGTGATTTAAAGTGAGTTGCTCCCAGTATCGGCAGCTGGTCCATAACGTAACCCCTAACACCCGATGGACTATATTTGGAACTCCACGCGTGTCTGGATGGGAAGTGCAGAAAGGGTAGAGGTAGCACTACATCATCACCGGAGACCGCAATTCACTGAAACATTTGGCGCGTGCCCAAACACTGCGAAATGGTAGTTGGAAAAAAAAAGAAACATTTGGCTTTGTTTAGTCTGCGATGTGCGAGAGTGTTGTTTCTTGTCTTTACCCACTCCTTTATTTTTGGCATTTCAAGCAAATGTTGCAATCGGTGTTTGTTTGGGGTTAGCAAAACCAGCTGTTGGGAGATGATGCCATGATGTGATTTTTTTTTTAATTTTGGCAGACGGCATGGCGTCGGAAAAAATTGGCATGTAATGGTTGGAGAACGTGCTCAAGATTAGCCTTCAAATGCACATTGAAAAGGCTTGGTTACCGATGCATTTAAGTATTTATTTGGGGAATCAAAACAAAAACTAAGAAATCCTGCTTATGTATTTAAATGAATATTTTAGAATATTTCCATTCCAACTCTTGTAAATTGGATTAAAAAACTGTTTAAGATAAAACATAAATAATAAATCATGCTTAATTAATTTGAGAACATTTCAACACTTCTAAAATTAATTAAGAACGTGCTCAAAATTAGCGTATTAATAGATATTGAGATGGCTTGGTTACAGATGCATTTAATTATTCATTTGCAGAATTTAAATATTAATTAGCGTATTAATAGATATTGAGATGGCTTGGTTACAGATGCATTTAATTATTCATTTGCAGAATTTAAATATTAATTATAAATCCTACTTATCTATTTAACTCTTTTAAAAGTCTCCCCTTAGGTCTTTTAGTAAATCGAATTATATGTACAAATATTCTTCCCATTTCTTCTCGCCCAGATGTCTTCCTTCGGAGCTGTTAACAGTCTTAATTTGGTCCGAAAATAAACTCCTCGCAAATTGGCACTTGTTTTGAGCATCCCCAGCAGCGGCACAGAAATTCAATAAATATCAATAAAAATATTTACGGCGCAGCAGTATCTTCAAAAGCAGGCCCGACTTGTCCAGAATATTCTCGCTTTAAATTGCAGGCTCCAGCAGAGAAGAACAGCGAGGGCAGCGATAACGGTAATCATATTAACTAAGTGAGCGAAAAGTTTTATTGAATTTCCCAAAAAAAAAAAATGGAGAATTAAGGGAAAAGAGGGAGGGGCAGGGGGAGGGGGGGGATGAACTGGTTTCGGATACTCTGAGACGATTATAAAATATGCGAACTTCTCCCCGACAATGTGAAACGCCAAAAAGGAATTCAGCTTAATGACAGCAAGTACAACAGCAACCAGAATAACAATAACTACACTGCAAAAAAAATATATCTATTCTATAGAATAGAAAATTGAAAATGTTAATACAAATTTATTAATTATAGAAGTATATATGAGAACAAGATATGAATGTTTTTTCTTTGGGGTCCAAATCTTAGAATACTCCTGAAGACCATTTTCTTCCATCGTTCCTAAGACACATATTGGATATAGTTGTTCAATATATTCATTAAATACAGATTTCGAAACAATCAATTAATTTTTTATATTATTTATAAAATAGCGAATTTATTACGTTTTTTTCACAATTATTCATATGGCAGCTTAAAAACTGAGGGATTAGTTTTCTTGACAGGTGTTGCTGATCAAGAATATATATACTTTTTGAGGGATGTAGATGTCTCCTTCACTGCGTTGAAAACTTCTAGTCAAAATTAATATACTCTCTGCAATGTTATAACATAAGAAATTAAAAATTGGTTCTGAAAATTCGATATTCTTAGTTTTAAAAGATAACAAAACCATAATAATTGTTCCCAGTGCACCTCGACAGCAACAATGCTGGCAATTAACCAGAATGAATGGCAGGAAGTTTGCAGTTTGCAGATTGGGTAGCTGCAACAGAGGCGACCTTGCAATGTCGCAACGATGACGAGACGAGACGAGACGTTCGTTGTCTGTTAACTTTGCCGCCATTTGTCGGGCGATGTTGCTGTTGTTGGTAACTGGTAACTGGGAATTGGTAACTGGCAACTGGCAGCTAACTGTTATCTGGGCCTGGGCTTGGCCGCCCCCAACTGCATTCAGCATTCAGTAGTCGGCACTCAGCGTTCTGCCCTCCGCATTCCAACATGCCATGCGAAAGTCGAATCTAACTGCATGTTGCATGCCACATCATGACAAACTGCCGTCGCCGCTGCCATAAAATAATGGCTAATCATAATGCAATTTGGGTATATTTTTCAACCCGTCCCAACTGGCATTTGCATGGGTTTTCCATGAACTTTTTTCTTTGCTCAGGTGACGAGCGCTAATTGCTTGTGGCACACTCGACTCTTGTACACCTAAATGAACTTGGTCTTTTGGGATAATCAGCGGAACAATGGATTCAGTTAAGACGAAATTAATTGGTAACTGTGCGCGAGAGAAATGTTAGCAAACAAGGCTGGAATGGATAAATAAGGAGAATATTTTGTTGCATTACCTATGCACATTTATAATAGCTACTTTATTTAATTTATTTTAATGCTCGCCTTGGGCTTGGGTTTTATTAATTTTGATAGTTAGAATATTAACATTTTATTCGGATTTAATTTAATTTGATCATAAGTCAACTGAAATCGTGGGAACTTAATAAAGACTTTCATTCTGTTGGCAGATGTTGGTTATTCATGGTTCAGATGTTAGGGTAACTTAAGTCGGAACGATTTAAGCCATAGTTGTGGCATATGTTGGCAATTTCACCATTTGAATAAATGGATTTTGCGCAGGCGCATCGTTTTGGATTAGATGGCAAAGTAAACAACAAAATAGGAACAGTTGTGTAGGATGCGATCTGCGATCCAACCCTCATGTTCAGCATCCTCACACTTAGAACGCTCCTAAAGCAACTAGTAGAGATCCTTTTCCTCCCCGGCGAGGATAATAACAGTTGGCCAGCAACAAACTCTGGATGTGCCTGATATTATCTGGCCTTCTAATGAATTACCACACTCTCTTTTCAATTAGTTGCATGTTTATACAATCATTTTGATGATTCTCCAGAACTCATATAGATATACACCCTCCGATAGACAAAGGACGTGTCAGCTGTTGAATTCGGAATTCTGAAGAGTGCCTCAAAGAGCCTGCGCAGGGTGCTAACTATATTGAAGCCACCCTGCGGTCGTGTTTAATTGTTCGAAGGTCGGGAGAATCGTTCCTGGAGGGAGGTACCCATCTATGTTATATATTAAAGTGTGCCTCGCATACTGAGCATAATGAAAGGGACAGGTTTACTATGAGTTCATATAATGGTGTAAATTTTATGTAGCTTGAACCTCAATAAAATCCTTAAAATAAAAATAATACAAATTAATTGTAGTATTTTCTTTGTTTGAATAATTTATAAGGCATGGAAATTTTGAAATTAAATTACAAAATATATCTTAGAAATTTTGCAGAACAAATAAAATATCAGATGACTCGACTGAGAAATTTGTTAGTGTAGTTGGTGTCGGCTAATTACAAAGTTTATGGATTAATTCTTATTTAGGTTTATTTATAATATGTATTATTTTTTAATACAAATTAATATAAAATTGAATACAAACATATCATAGAAATTACGAGAATTTATGTATTGTACGAATGTATTAATAAATATTATATGACTCTCTGATGGAACTTTGTAGTTTTCTTTCGACCAATTACAATGTTTGTGAAATAATTCTTATTTAGTTTTTATTGTAATATTTTGATTTTGTTTTTAAAATGTATAATGAAAGTACATTTTAAATCAAATGCAAATATATCTGCAGAACAGATAAAATATCAGATGACTCTACTGAGAAAATTCGTAGTTTGCTGTCAACTAATCATAATATTTATAAAAGATTTCCATTTTAGGTTCTCTACAAAATATTCAACGAGCTTGTTTAATGGCCAAGACTGTAAGCCACCTTAAAATAGAAAACAAAATTAGCGTGCACATTCTCTGTTAATCAATGGAATTTAAATAAATTGGCGCCGCGCTTTGTCAAGGTGTCAAGGCAATCGGAGACACATCTCACCGCTGGACCCACAATTGGCCAACTCGTTTGCCTACGCACACTCTACAGTTCTCAATTGCCATTACAATTGCCAATGCAATTGCAATTTGAATGATTAGGAGGGTCGGAAAAAAGCAGAAATTAAAAATACACGAGTATCTGCAGCTGCACTCGTTTTTGTCGCACTTTTTCCGCTAAACTTGCCATTGTGGAAATTGTGTGTGTTTTTTTATGCTGTTTGGTTTTTTCTTTTTATTTAATTGCAGCCTCCGGGGAACGATGCTGGCTTTCAAGTGCACACTTCCTGTCATTTACATTAACAAAGTATTTTTCTGCTAGTTTTTATTTATTTTCACAACGCACTTAATGGGTTCTCAAAAGCATGTGCCATTGTTCGATTCGTAACGGGGCCTCTGGATCGCTTCGAAATCGGGGTTCGACGGGGTTGGACGGCGTTGGAGTCTGGATCCGGTGATTGCATCTCAATCGGGGTCCCTGTAAGTGCACTGGAAAAAACTATTTGGGTTTTTCATTGATCATAAAGGAGGTATTTGCCTATAAGTTAATGATTTTCTAGTTTAATTTTGATAATGATAATAGGATCTTGCATTTTTGAAGACATTAGGAAAATATGTTAGAATATTAAGGGAAGAATATAAAGGGTATGTTTATTTTGTAGTTAATGATTAAAAATTTTTCTAGTACAATTATGACCATGTTGATAGATTCGTGAATTTTTAAAAACTTTAGGAAAATATGTTTGAATATAAAGGGGACAATATTCGGGGTGTGTTTATTTTATTGTTAATGATTCCATAATTTTTATAGTATTATTTCGACCAAGTTTGAATATTAATTTTTCAATGTCAAGTCATGAATAATTTTCCAAGTGTTTTAGCCGTTGCGGCTGCGCGTGACACACGTGTTTCATCTGAGTTATTGGTGGTGCGTAGGGGTTGAGACCTCTTTGTTGGGGTTGTTTTCAACCCGCAGCATTTTCAGTTTATAGTGCTCCGTTAGGTTTATTTACCCCGCCAGCATTGTGCCCCTCGCTTGTGCCTGCCACACGCAGTCTTGACCCAAAACCCAAGACCCAAGACACAAAAGACAGCTGCCACTGCCACTGCACCGGCAACTCCTTGGCCAGAGTTCAGTGCCAGCAGAAGCAGTGGCGTGTCAAATGGCCAACCAGCTGCTGGCATCCCACTAAATCAGAACAAACAAATTGGGTATGGAAAATGGTACAACTCATCCTCGGCTCATTGTCCCGCCGTCGACATATGTGCAGCTTCACAGTTGACTTGCAGGCAATTAGCAGGACTCGCACCCTCACATCCACCATCAGCTCGACTTACACTTTCCACCCATGCAAATGAGTCCTTGATCAATTTCTAGCCCACCATCAAACCCAACTTCCGCTGGGTCACCACCCCTATCTGCAGCTGGCTTTCAGGAATTTTCAGGATATTTTTTCACTTTTTGTATCCTTTGCTGTCAACAATTTGCTTTTCGGTTTTGTATTTTTTCCCCTAGGGGTTCAAACTTTGTATCATATAAAATTGTAGACAGCTTTGTGGTCAGAAAAAACATATCTTTATATTCTCTAATTTTATTTCTTAGAACTTAATTTGGGATCTTTTCTTAAGCAACATACAATTTTAAAAGATAACCAAATTAAATTGTATGAATCTTTGGTGGATTATATTTTATTAATTAATGTTTCAAAATATAAAAATAGTTTGTATCCTTTTCTGTCAGCAATTTGCTTTTCGGGTTTTGTTTTTTTTTTCATTTAAGGGTTTAAATTTGTAATCAAATAAAATCAAAAAATGTTTTTTTGTTTCAAAGCAAATAAAATTTTAAAAGACGGATTTGACCGAATCTTTTGGGGATTATATTTTAACAATTTATAATTTTATGAAATATGTGAAAATTAATTTTCCAGGTCACCAAACTAGTCTATACATTCTATTATTTCTCTTGTGTCAATGCAATATTTTTGACTGCTTGTCGGCTTGCGTGATTAATTGCCATGTTTGTGGCTATTATTGTTGTGGCCCTGCTGTTGCCATTTCCAGCTGCGAACGGCGTAGGGCAAAAGGATGCAGTTTTTCGGGGCAAGGCCAAACCAAAATAATTGCAGTCGGATGGCGTCTGCGGCTATCCTTCAATCCGCAAACAGCTGCTATAATCACGCATCCTGCCAAAACAAGGCTCTCCACTGCCAGAAAGCCAATATTAAAAACCACTTAGAGCGTCGCGTGGCGGGTCATTAAAGTAAACACCGAATATCTGTAAATCCTTTTAGCTGTATTTATATATATGCTCTATAATTGCAATATGAGATGCCACAGGCGACTACCCTTTATATTGTTATTTAGATGTTTGCCCTATAATTGCAATATGAGATGCCATACAATATCCTTTCCTATTCCGCTACCCTTTTTTTGTCCCCTCGTGTTTTGGAAAAACCAATAGTTGCCATTGCAAATCCCTCGACTCCTGTGTCTGCGCATGCGCAACGGCAGCTGTGCCAAGGTCCAACCTTTAGTTGACCGACCCCCAGGTTGCCGACTTTGTAATCCTGCGGAAGTTGATTTTATCACGTGTCCCATTAGTTACCTTTTTCTGAACCTATAGTCCAGCCGCCGAGTTCAGAGTTCAGCCTCACAACCACTCGATGGTAGGAAAAAGGGGTCTAATGTTTGTTCTTTTGGAGTATCGAACAAGAAAACCCTTTTTTCCGAGGGGGAAGCAGCTGAAATGAACACAAATTATAGTCAAGAGAATTTACTATTTTCTTTAAACCGGAAAATTTAAATTAAAGAAAGAAAATGGCTTAAAAAATAAATTGCACTAGCCTAACTATCACTCTGTTCTAACTAACAAATATATTGTAAAATATTCTCTTAAAACAAATTATTAAAACGCTAATTTATTGTTTGATTTATCTTTAAAATATTTTAAGTATTCCTTGCTCTAGGAAAACTATTTGTCAATGAAAATTTAGAAATAAATCATCCCAAAAGCTAGGTTTGACGTATGCAACCCATTCATATTGGAAAACTGGAAAAACTGAATGATCTCAGAATAAGTGAAGGAAAATATTTAAAAGTGCAGTGAACTCTCTCAATAGCCGCTGACAGAGCTCCCATCAATAAGAGTGTCTTTGGAGTGTCTTTAACCTCGGAGGTTAGACGAAAAAAATGCCACCAGTCATTAATCTAATTTTTCTATTTATGGCAAACGATTGATGGGCCAAGAATGGCGTCTGTGGAGCGCCGACTTCTTGACAATTGGCGGCTAATTATGCAATGGCATCCCGACCAAAACCCGACCAGGAATGGGAACGGGAACTAGGGCCAGAGTGGCAGCTGGAATTAATTGGCCTGCCATAGATGCTAGTCTGGCGATAAGACCCGCCTCCGGCACCACTCAGGAACAATGATGAGCAGTTGGCACCGCTGGAACAGTCAGAATTAATGGGACGAGTCAAGAGGCGACAGTTTTGTCGGGCAAATCAAATTACACTTCATTCTCTCCCAAAATGGAGCAGCCGATTAATAAGATGCGATACTATCTCAAGGATGAGGTGGTGACCCACAACAAGAAGGACGACTGCTGGGTGATCATTCACATGAATGTCTTCGATCTGACGCCCATGCTAAAGGATCGCTATGATCACTGGAATCGCGTGGGTATAGGAGGAGTAGTCTTTCCTCAAAGTGATCTTTCATGTGGACACCCATTTAGAACATGGACTATCTGATTGCCCATGCTGGCAAGGATCTCACGCATTTCTTCCATGAGAACGGGGAACCACGCACTGAGATCTCTCCCAGCTCGGGACGTCCTCGTGTCCTCTTCCCACCCATTCTGGAGGTGGCTCTCTCAGAGTTCTCGAAAACCAAGGACGCCATGTGGAGCCAGGATCCGTTCTACCACATTGGCAGAGTCACCCGGCGACCGCGACTGATCCGGATTGTGAATGCCCTGACCGCAAGGACCCAGTATATGACCGTCTGCGACGAGGACAGTATCTACGACATCCAGCAGAAGTACAAGCAGAAGTACAATCATCATGCTGGAAGCTACGAGTGGAGGAAGTTCTCCAATGGGGTAAGTTGGTGTCGGGAAGAGTCAAGAAATTATGTTTTTATTTAAGGTTCAAGTAAAAAAAGTTAAGCTAAGCTAATGTATTTTCTTTTTAAATATATATTATTTGTTATACATTTTTTTATTGTATTTAAAAATTGATTTGTTAACGTAAATAAACATTCGTATCGTTGAGTTACAATAAATGCATTTATCTTTATATTTAATAATTAAATGTTAAATAGTTAGTTTTATATATACACATTTATATGTAGCTATTATCCTATATATAAAAAATATATAATATTTTAAAATTGGTTAGTTTATTATTTTATATTGGTTAAGTGACTTTTAGTTATATTAGTTTTTTTCTAATTAATCTTTGAATTATTTTTACATTTCATCATAAAAAGTTAAATATTATTATTTGAATATATGTAGTCATTTGTTTGATATTTAGTTAGCTGTATTTTAGTAGGGATTCAATAATTAAAGAATAAAAAATTTATGATCATTTTTAGGGCATTGGCTGCAGTGTGCTCGACCTGAATGACACCCTGGATGGGAATGGACTGATGGATGACGAGGACTGCACCGTAGAGCTTCCTCCTCCCTCCATTTGGCTCTACTACACGGATGACATTACAATTGCCTGATTCTGGTTGTGTTCGAGAAATGTTATTGGAAATTCGTTGTGTTGGAGGAAAATAAAGCTCATATCAGGCCCATTTCAGGCAAGACTGGAGTTGGTCGTTCAGCTGTTTACAGGCATTTATAAGCCAATTTCAGAAACGGGTCATGGTCCACAGAAGCCGCTAATACGTCAAAAAGAGCAGCAGACTTGCTCGGGGTCGCACTTCCAGCTATCTATCCTATATAGTATATAGGTGCCTTATAGCTCCTGATCGCGGCTCTGAATTATGCGGGCCGATGGAGCTGTGAACTCGTGTATGACGATCAGGGTGGTGTCCGTCTAAAATGTATTTTTTTGTTGTATTTTTTGTTGTATCTTTTATTTCCACTAGTGCAGCGCCTGCAGCTGCCCAGTTGGCACGCGTTGTTTTCCAGGGGGAGTGATGATCACTGAACTGTGACCTCAGTTTTTCAGTTTTTCCAGCCATCGGTCCGAGTTATGGTTCTCGGTTCTTGGTTCTTGGAAGTGCGCCTAGGAAGTCGAGACGCCCACTTGGACGCTTGGATCTCCACTGGGTTGGGGGCTTTGTGTTATCTTGCGCGCATAAATAATTAATTTCAGACTCATTTTGCTTAATAATTTTTTTAGTTGTTTAATTGCAAACCAGTTTGAGCTGGGTACGTTACGGGCATGGGTTTTTGGCTTCGTTCTGGTCGGGTCTGGTCTGGTCTGGGTTGGGTTGAGTTAGCGTTGGGTTGGGGCCAGGCCGGACCATAAATGGTCTGTGGCTGTGTTCTTAATTTAAATTGCGACAAAGGGGGCTAAGAATCTGGCACTTGAATAATGTTGTGAAATATTTTAGTCGCAGAGTATGTGGGTTTTCGATGTTTTGACGAGCCAGGTGGGGGGTTTGGCAGCAGAAGGTCGTCAATATAGTAATCCGAGAAGTACAAAAAAAATCCAATTAACCTCTGGGAGTCACATATAACAAGTGGCTAAAGGGAAGCCACTTTTCACAAGTCGTGGAAAATTGTAGAAATTATTTCGCACCAAATTTAATGGTGTTTTTATTTATTCGAGATTTATTATGACAAATAAATATTATTCTTTTATGGTTTCCCATTTTCAATCTCCAAATCCTTTCTCGATTGTTAAAATATCCAGACAAATATATCAATTTATTCATTAATCCTCAACAAAGGTCTCGATAAAAGCAACCTGGCAAAAGACCCGAACTAAAGAAGAAAATAACGAAACGATCCGCAAGAACGTCTGATCCGGACATGCAGAATCTTGTGAAATTCTCTTACCTGTTCAGCACCGCAATCTCGGTGCCTGGCACTGATGACTCACCTGGGCACCCGCGAACACGTTTGCGCCTGTCAGGGCCTGGGAAAAAGGAGCAACTCCATCGCAGGCAAAACCATACCCATATCGAACATTGCCAACCTGCCGCTGTCTGGGTTAATTGTGGAGGAGGAGAGGCAGAGTGGAGGTGGAGGAAGAGGATGGGGGCTACTACTGCGTAGAAGTCTTCAAATCCATTGAACTGCCTGCCAGGGTCTAGGGAATTGCGTTTATCGTTTGGCCAAACCAGTTTCGGTTCTCCTGCGGCTCACCCCCCAAGTTCGTTGCCTAAGTCTTTTGTTCAAAGCGCCACAAAGTTCATTGGCTGGCTGTATATGTACGAGTATGTATGTAAACAAAATGCATTTGTTCATTGAGCCCTATTTGTGGACGCTGGGAAGTATTAGCCTAGACATTCTTGAGAGGCTCTGACTCTGACTCTGGCTCTGGCTCGTTAATTATCGGAAGGCGGTGCTAAAAAGCGGTTGAAATTCAAAATTATGTCTTAAAAAATTATGGTAATTGCTTACATTAGCGAAAATTCTTTTCTTATTCTATGTAATACATAATATAGGGATGTGCAAACAGTAAAAAAATTGTGATTCTTAAATTTAAATTTTAGTTTTACTAGAATAGAATATTACTTTTAGTTGTTTCTGAATATCAATTAATGATAGTAAATTTCGTATGCAAATATAAGTAGTTAACTTCCTAAAGATTGTTGAAAGATGTACAAATTCTTAAGCTGTTACTAATAAATATTGAAAATTAAAAAAAGGTATTGTGTTTAAACCAAAAATAAAGCGAAACGTTTTTTATAAATTCTAGCGAACAATTATGTTAATGAGATTTATTGGGATGTATTTTAAAAGTGGAGCTGTATTTAAATTGATGAGAACTAAGAGTTTTTATCACAGGTGCCATCTGATTATGTTTAAAACTTTAAAATTTTTTTGTAAATTAAAAACTTATTAGTTGCATATTTACTTGGCTAGATAATAGACCAGAAGGCAACGACCTCGACCTGACTTTGAGTAGATGCCCCTGCCAGGCTATTAATATAATGGAGCACTAACGGAGCACTATATCCATCTAGCGACAATTTAGCAGGGCCAGAACATAAATTGCTCTGTTCACGCGAAATTCCTTAGATTAGTTGGTTGGCGGATCTATCTCTGACGATTGACAGCACCCACGATAGCCGTGGAAGATGTAACCCACTTTGCCGGTGGCACTTCTGGCATCCCCACCATGACCCATTCCCACAGCCTGAAATATGCGTTGCTGGGGCTGGAAGCACCTGGGCAAATCTGAATTCCAAGCCGGTCGTATGGTCGCATTCTTTCCCATTTCCCAAAGCCAGGCGGAAGTCGGGCTCTCTGGTATGCGAGCATTCTCCTAGCCAGCGATTCCCAAGCTAAGCGAGTTAATTTAGTGCTTAGCTCGACATAAACTGTTCGCTGTTCGTTGTTAGCCGCTTGTTGTTTTGTTGTTAGCTGTTCCTCCTGTTAATTGTGTTTGGGGAATATGCAGATGAGCTTCGAAATAGAAAGCCAGAAAATATTTTGGCTTGAAGGTCATCTCACTGGTCCCACCACACCCAAAAGGAAGTTGCCAACTCCAACTTTATACCGCCTCCAAAAACTGGTCAACTTAGAGTCCCACATCCGTTATGGCTCAATTTCGTTTTCTTCACGGTTTTAGATTCTTGATTGCCGCTTGGCCTGGGACTCCTCCAACTGTTATGATGGGTTCCTCTTTGCTACACCCCCCCTCCAACCCCCTGGAACCATTTGCATTTGGCATACAAAGCGTTGACCGCTGCATTTGGCACTTGGCATTCCACTCGAGCAGTCATATCAAATTAAATAATAAACACACGGAGGGAAAAAAGAGAAGAGTATGCGACAATAAATAGCGGAACCAAATTGGGAAGTGACCACACCACAATGTCCCCAACTCCATATTCGGGTGTTCACTGTACAGGCAAAAGCAATAACCATCGACACAGGCCGGGGGTAAACTGTCAATGGCATATTAATTATTGTGGAAGTGATTGATTTGGTGGCTTCTGGCTGAGTCTTTGGTTGGGGAATAATTCTTTGGACTTCAGTTAATAAAATTTAATACAAACTTAAGGTGTAAATAAAAATTTGAGTTAACCTCGTTTTTTGGTATGCATCATTTTATATATTATATATATTAAAAAGTAACTCAAATATCAAAGAAAGAATTTGAAATTTTATTAGTTGAAATAAAAAAAGGTTTAATTGAAAATTTCGATTCAAATGTAAATAAGATTTTTATGTTTACTTATATATATTTTGTATTATCTTTATTTGTTTATATTTGTATGAAAAAGTGTGCAAATTTAGTTTTTGCTCTTTCCGGAATAATAACCAACGATCAATATAGTATAAATTGATATGCCACTTTGGCACCACTCTCCGGGGCTTGGTGATTTTCATAAATTATTCAAAGCTTAACTGCTTCCGTTTTGGACTGGAGTGTCTGGTTGACTCCTCAGTCAGTCGACTCCTCGATGAGTGTCCAGAGAGTGGCAGGCCGTCTGACATTCCCTGGCAGATTGACAAGGTTCTTGGAGTGGAACTCGGACTGCGACTGCGACTGGGATTGGGAGAGGAGTGGGTCAGCGGGGGGTGAGGAGCTGCACTTTCTTGTGGTTTCCATGGCAGAGCCCAGAGCACAGCTGCTTGTATAAATATCCACAACCAATAACGATTCCAAAGGCAACGAGCTTACTTTACATTTTATTGTATAATTTTCGGATGTGGTTGCCACAGAGTGAAAGACGCTGTTCTGAGTGGCATAAATTAACGCGTGCAGCTAAGTAAAAATAAATACATTTCGTATTTGCATTGAGGCGATTCCCCTGGGCCCCGGTTCCACTCCAGTGCCCTTCAGGTATGTCGCGAACTATATAGTTTCGAGTAGTATCGGGAGACAATGGGGCGGGTTTCTGGTTCGCAGGCGAAAACATTCTATGCAAATCGAATGGCCTCCAAAAGGGGTTAAGGTTCGCCTGGGCTTGGCCGGGTTGGCCGGGCTAGTCACCTCAATTTATGGTTATTAACACAATATTTGTTGTCGCTCCCTGGTTAATTAGCGGGCGAACCCTTTGGTGCCTTGGTGAGAAGCCATTTCCTCGAATCAAATGGTTCCCATGCAAATCGCCAGGCTAGAAAAATCAATTAAAAGCGCACGTGACATTCAACTACCCACATTTGGCATCCTTCCTTGTCATTCCAGTTATGGGTGTTTTTTTTAGTTGACCAAGCACTTCCTGTCCCAGGGGAGTTTTCAACCGGCCTTGTGCTTCCTCTGAAATATTCTAATCCAGAAACTGGGAACAGCGTGGGAGCGATTTTGTCTTTCAAAATCAATTTTAAAGAGTCAAAGTCTATTGATTTATTCTCTGCGGGCTTCAATTGATTTTTAGAGTGGAACTGCGGATTATCATATGATCTATATATATTTTTTTTGGTGGTTCCTGATTCGGGTGGTTGTGGGTTTGCCAAATTGAATTGTTTTCTTAGGGCTTAGGGTTAGTGCATCAAGGCATTAAATTGGATTTGATTTATGCGAGACAAGTGCCTGAGTTGAGGGCTCAGCAGATCTTGTTGAAATTTACGAGTGTTTGCCAAAGGGATGGAGTTGTGGGAACTGAGGGTGGAAGGATTATAAGGGTTCACTCTGATTTAGAGATACTTTTATCTCACACAACACAAACTAAACTGACCATGGTTAAAGTTTTTAGATGAAACGGAAACCACACATTGATGAGACAACAACTATCAACCAGAAGAAGTCTTCAATCAGGTCTATTTGGTTTTGGTTTGTTGGGGAACTCTCGGGTAACTTGTTTACCAAAGAGTTGAAGAAAAACAACAACAACAAACAGGTAGCTTCACTTTCTAACAATGATTAGTTGGCAACCTTCTCTTTTCAGTTTCCACCCGGGGATCTTCTTTGTCCGCAATGGGAAGTAATGAGCGCTTTTTCAAGTTCATAATTACGATGAAGCGGCAGTAAAGTGAAGCTGAAGCTGAAACAGAAGCTGAGTCCGAGAATACAATAACAATATGGAAAGACCGGCTCATTTGGTTAGCCCTACGGGCCTGGCCAAGATGATTTGTCTTTTCTGGCCTCAACACAGCAACCATAGCAACCCTTCAAAGGCGCAAAGGCTTAGGTAAAACATTTGTTTACACATGAAAATACCAGTAGCCGATTTTTATGTGCGCTTAATTCAATTATGAATAGATCTCTGAGGGCTCCAGAATGAGTGATATTTCTGGGAGCAGCGTGGGAAAGGAGGAGGACTTATGTAACTCATTTGGTGCCCATTGTAAGGCGTCCAATCCGAATTCTCATAGTCCTATTAAGTACAATGAGCTGGTTGTAATGTCTAAGCTGATTTGGTGGAACCCTTTTGCAAATCAATCAAGAAGCGCAGAGAATCCCCTGACAAGTCAATTACCCATGCAAATCGTGCAAAGTCTTTGAAAGGCTTTAAATAGAATGGGAAGAATAGAACAAGAATAGTAATAAATAATACTATAATAAAGTACATAATTTATTTGTGAAGTGAAATTCTCAAGAACTTTTAATTGGATAAATTTTATATCCAGCCCGCATGGTGTAAAATTTAAATTTCAATATTCATAAATCACCAAGAAACGCAAAGCTCATAAAACTGGTAATCATAAGTTGTTTCACACTAACAATTAATTTGAATTACTTTTTAATTATTAGTAATTGTTCTAGCAATCATGAGGGCACACTTTACGGATTAATTGGGGGTAAAACTTAAGCTCCCGAGCAGATTGCTGGAAGCTCAATCCTCTCAAGCATTTGGCGAATCTGATGAGGGAACTCATGAGGGGCATAATCCAACCACCATAGATCGCTCCTCACTCTTGCTTTCATGTCGGCCAGCCATTATAATTATATATGTCTCTGTATGTCTCCATCTCTTTCTCGGACACTCTCTCTCTCTCTCTTTCTCCATCTCTCTTCCCGTCTCTTTCTCTTAAAGCATTTTCCAGAGCTCTTTTCATTACATTTAATGCCACAAAGGAATTTGAAAAGCATAACAACAACAAAGGAATATTTCGCTGCTGACGTCGCACTGGTCGGCCAAGTAGAACTCATGTAAAGGCACTGAGAGAAAAACCATGCAATTTGTAGTATATTTTAAAAATTAAGTTGCTTAGAAGATGACATGGTTTATAATTAGATAATTACATTAAATATTTAGAATTAAAAGGATACCCGCAGACACTTTCAAGTGTTTCTGGTGGCTAATAATAATAATTTAAAATTCAAAATTTTCATATTCGTTATGTCCGTTAAAATTACCACTAATTCCATAATTAATTATATAATTCAAGTGTTTCTGATCTGGAATTGTAATTTAGGTGGTTTCTGATAATAGTAAATCAAAGTTCATTCCTAATGTTGGTTTAAATTTCAACTAATTCTACAATTCTTTGTTTATAAATATATAATTATAAAAAATATATAGAATTATATAGATACATGCACTTGAACTTGTGCTTCTGATGTGAATTTAAATTTAGGTGGTGGCTGATAATAATCATTTAAAATTCCATAATTCCTAATTGTGGATTAAGCTACAACTAATTCTAGAATTTCTTTCCCTTATTGGTACTTTCGCCGATCAGTGTAGCCGTGGTTGGGGAGTTGGCTTTGACTGCGACTGTGGATGGATGCGGACGCGCTCCGTTGACTTTCATGGATCAGTTGGGGCGGGCTCGCAGCTCCACAACTCCAAAGCGGTAGCATGTCTAGCTGCCCATGTTGTTGTTGTTGTTGTTGTTGATATTGTTCGTTCTGGTATATAGTACTATATAGTATAGTATTTGCCGCTTTTGTTGCTGTTGCAGTCATTACCGGCATGACAAGCACAAAAATGCGTTGATCGTGCGCAGACGCTGCCTTTGGCTGCAAAAAAAAAAAACAGAAAAGAAGAATAAAGTTGCATTTAACTAGTCGAGGAATAGGGCTAGGTCCAGTCCGTAGTTACTCTAACTATGCAAGTAACTAAACAAGTACCACACCATAGATCGATGGAGATGATGTGAACTCGGTTGAACCCCTTTTAAGTCCGACAACACGTGTCAATGTCGGTGGGGAGAAGGGGACGCCGATTTCCATATCTCTATCTGGCGGACGCACTTGGCTAGTTTGGATTGCAGATACGACGAGTACTTAGAAGCAATCTACATCTTCCGAATGCAACCAGGCGTTGCGCCAGAACGAGATCAAAGGGGGGTACTAATTTGATTTGTTTGGCAAAAGGTTCAAAGTCGGGGCTACCGCAAACAGAAGCTATATATAAGATTATGGGGAAAATAGGTATTGATTAGGAAGAGGTTCTTATTTTGCCAAATGAACTGAAGATTTCTTTTTCCATTGATTCTAATAAGCCAAAAGTTTAATAGTGCTAACTAAGACTAAATATCGAATTGGGAGCTACACTCAAAGTAAAATTTGTCTTTGAATTCAAGAGAAGACATTCCCTTTTTTTTGGTAATCATCTTTAGTGGTAATGTCCAATCAAATAATTTTTAATGCTTTATCCGCACATCAGCTTTCAAGGCAATTTCGACTGGGCTATAACCTGAAATCTAAGCCCAACTATATTTGGCCAAACATCGACATGGGCCGCACCCCGTCCCAATTGAGAATGCCCCGACAAGTGGTGGTCAGGTTTCCATGCCGAAAGCTCCAGCGATTGTTGCCGGGTGAGTGAGCAGCAATCTCCAATCTCCGATCGCCAAAAACCCGAATTGCACACGAGTATTGGGTTTAAGATTTTGGAATCTGGCTAGCTGTTAATCATAACCATGATACCCTAAGGAAAAAATTGACAAAATATTTCTGACTTCCGTTGGGCAACTCATCCTGTCTGGAATGGGGATCGGGATCTCGGGTTTCCAGAATTCCTGAGTTCCCGACTCTCTCTCTGAGGCTGGGCCACCGCAAAGTGGAAACGGAAGTTTCGCCGATCGGACAGGTAGATCGGACAGATGCCCTCTATTAGCGGTGACCTTTAGGACTCCTCGTCTGGCACAGAAACCAATGCAATGCGACTGAACCGACTCGAGATTCTCAAAACGACAACCAGTTCCAGTGCCACTTTTTGTTGCAGGAGTAGTTGGAGTCGGAGTTGGAGTTGGGTTTGGAGCCGGAGCTGCCATGGTCATCATTTAGCAGCAAAAAGCCAGCTATGAATGGTAAATGGCAGTGCGGGCCACTGCAATTACATGGCCAGCTGCCAGTTGTTACGCTCGATAAGTGGAATGGGGGGGCTAGGATGCACTCGTCACGTATTGGGAGGTAACATACATGGGCATTCTTAAGGGGCACTAATGTGGTTCATCATCATCGTGGCCAGCCACTGGGTTTGCGGCAGCACGATACGGGCATGTTATGACAAGGATGAGAAGTGGACAAGGCTCGAGCCCAACAGGTTGGAGCGGCCCTTTCCCAGCCCCTCAAGTGGTTCCTAGATCCTCTCCAGTGATGATCATCTGGTTGGGGTTTTCGTAGAACAATTAGAAGTATTCTGCTTAAGGAAATGCATTTTCCCTGAACTTTTACAGTTTACAGCTTGGAAAACGAAAAAGGGAAATTAATTATGTTCACTGTTAATCAGGAATTTTAATAATATTTTAAACTAATGTATATCATTAATTGTTGAAAGATACAGATCTCCCATTCTATAAATAATTAAATAGCAAATTAATGCATTAAGTAGGAAACTCCAAAGCTTAAATAATTTTTATTACTATAATGTATTTATATTTTTAAGCATATTCTCCGAAAAAATGCAGTCATGTTGACAATATCTCCAAGTTTGCATTCATCAGTTGGAGTTGTTTTTTCTGGCGTGTACTTCAGTGCAGATCATTAAGACGCCAGACCAGAAAAAGATGGGACAAGATTCAGGCAAAGCAAAGCAAAGCGAACATCCGTAGAAGGACATCTGATCGCTTTTTGTCGTGGTATTACACAACCGCAACGTATCCGGGAGAGAGGAGCTGGAGGAGCTGGAGGAGGTGGGTCCAGGGGTGCAGGCTCAGGAGGGGATTGCAAAAGAGGAGCTAAAGATGAAAGTGCAGACAAAGCAATGGCTGGGTCCCCAAGCCGAAAGTTGATTTTTCCACTACTTCTGAAGTGGCCTATACACAGAGCAAAATTATGAATAAAATGGGGAATGTTTTTTATTTTAGAAATGGAATACAATATATAAATTTAACCCGATTTTGCAGATTTATTAATTAGTATCTAAAATATTTAGTTCAAGCAATCCTTTGCAATTATTTATATTTCTTACACAATTAAGTATCAAGAATCTATTAAATTAAATAAATTAAATAATCCCTATACTTGGAGTTGATCTTAAATAATTAAGGGATTTAAATTAAGATTGAATTAGGGAACTTTCGCAGAGTGCACTTGTGGCTTCCTGCAGCTTACGACGTGTGACGACATGTAGAACTAATTGTCGTCCACTCTCCGAGGGCAACTTCGGCCCCGGGNGGGGGGGTCCGGGGGGGGGGGGGGGGGGGGAGGTGGGAGGGAGGGAGGTAGTAATACTGGAACCGAACCTCCGACTTTGGAGCAACTCTGGCTCTGGCAATTGGCTGAAACTGTGCGCCTTGTGACAGGCATAAATCAGTTTTGTTTCAGTAATCGGCGCAGCAAGAAGTCCAACTCGAAGGCGAAGTGGAGGTCTCTCTTGGAAGCCACCACCTGCCAGAGAACGATAATAATTCGTGTGTCAACTCACATTGCGGTGATCTTGAAATTTTCGCGAGTGTTGCGTCATAATTGAAAATGATCGCGGTGCGACGACACCTTAAAAGGCATTCCCGGTGATGACAGACACTCGGATTTGGTGGTTTTTTTTGTTGGCTGGGACAACTTGGCAACGAGTTAATTAGAGTGCGGGTCGTGTGCTCCGGGGAACTGAATACATACATGATTTATGTTGGAGCCGGTGGACAAGCCATTCCTTGGCCAAAAAAGGCGCACCAGCAATAGCAGCAGCAGCGTTAGAGAATAAACCACAAAATTAGCGACATTTAGTTAATGCACATAAATAAGATACGAGCCACGGCAGAGATTCGAATATTGCGAGACTCCAAATTGGGCAAGTCGCTCGTGTGCCTCGCGATCCGTGTGGGCAGCCTCCGTCTAACAGACAAATATATGAAATATAAACAAACAAAAAGAAAACAAATGACGAGTTTAAATAACACTAACAATCGGCTTTGCTGAAGCCCCGCTTTGTTGGTTAATGAGTGCCGCCATATTTGGCCCGATCGAAGTCGAAGCTAAAGCCGAACGCCGCAAGATGCCCGCCCCCCAGGCCACAGTGAAGCCTGGTTCGGGTCACACGACCAAGCTCAACAACAATGGCAAATCCAACAACACCGCTCCAATCACATTATGCAACTCCATCGCCCATCTGAGCGACTCAAGGACCAATCTCACTGTCAACACGCCCACCACCTGCCAGCGCTTAAGGTATGACATTTTTACAGCTCGGCAAATGAAAAACTGGAACTAGTTTATCGGGCCTAAACTGTTCTTCTTCTCCCCGATTGTTGGTGGTGTTAAGACATTATGCTAAAGCGTGGGCATCGGATGGGAAGGGTCCAATCGATGTGTGTTCGGTTCCATCGCTGGTGTGGCTAATTGTGTGTCTGCTAATATTTGGAATTTGTCAATGTAAATTATGGTAGAACGAAAGATTTCATTAATACTATATAAGAGAGGGATAATAATTTTTAAAGATTAATGAAAATTAGGAAAACTTGTTTCCTTAGAAAATATATTCGGTACATATTGAGTACATTCCCTCATGTTCCTTTCCAGATCAAAGATATCAACAAGGCAATTAAATTTGAAATGTGATAATTTACATATCATTTGTTAACCAAAAAATTAAAAATTCCCAATTATCTTTCTTCGCAGCGAAATGTTCCGACGTTCCATTGCCAGTAGCACCCATTCCAGTACCAGGGAGAATACCTACGAGGAGGTAAGATTAATATCCATTTGAATACCGGACAGATGATCCTTAGATAAGCTATTACGAAATAACAATTATACTTGTAAATGTGGATCGGGACAAAATAATAAATGAAGTATTGTGCGGGAAAGATCTTGAGAGGCGGCGGAATATATAGAAGACAAAAGTAGAATTCAAATCAACCCCAGAGATGGAAAACTGATCGCTCCTACCTGCCCCAGGAGTTCTCCTGTGAATGCCCATCACAATTCAAACAATTAATCAAACCAAATGCCAAGATGAAAATTTGGAGAATTCCTGCGAAGTTTCCGTTAACCCTAGGAAAATCATCTCGAATTTCCAGGCGTTCCGAGTTGATTTGCTTTTCATAATAAAATCTTTTAGCGAGCCCATCGAGGGAAAATAATTTATAAACAATTTGGGGGAACGGGACGGCGGGACTGCCTACTGTGTATCTGTATCTATGCACAGCTATGTATCTATAAGTGCGCGGTGTGTAATCCGAGCCACTTTCGGGATGAGCTCGCACCCAGGAGCAGCCAGCCGACGACGCGTTCGATTTATAAACAGGCCAATGCTCAAGTGTGCCAGCTGCCGCTGGTTGGATCTATCTGAAAGATATCTCTACCTTTCCTATTGCTAAGATGCTGCGAGCCAGGACCAACGCACCGCATCCTTAAAGACGGCGGCAGGCATTGACCTGCTTCGGAATGCCAAACAAAAACATCTGTCGCCGTTGCCCTCGCCCTCGTCCACGTCCTCAAAAGGGATCGTCTTGGCAGATATACCTTCATCCCATATTTATGAGTCTCGGGTCCCGGGTGTCCTTTTCGTGTTGTTACAGGCGTCGTCCTCGATTTGGCGCGCTCGTCGCTCTCGTCGCTCTCAAAAGCAGTTCGTTAGCCCGCCGAAGATCAAGTCGATGCCTGATGGAGCTGCATTCCATACAGGTTTCCTTCGATTTCCCTCTGGTGTCTCGAAAAACATCTGCCTGGCCTGCTAAGCGGGTCCTGTCGATAGCCAGTCCTGTAATTGAAAGTAATTTCCCTTTGCTCCCATGATGGCGGCAAGGTGATAAGCCAGTTTAGTCATTGGCATCCTGCAAGGATTTTAGGTTTATTCCTTGGCTGACAGTTTCCTGTTGCGGAACAATGCTAATGGCCAGGTTAAAGGGGTTCAGGATCTGAGTTAAACGGGAAACATAATTTAAGGGCTCAGTAAATTAACATTGACTTATTTGAAATACAAATATTATTGAACTTATTGTAAGAACTCTTCTTAAGAGACATAAGTATCGTCTTATCTGAGATTGCTCTTAGAAATAAATTGCTTTGCAGATAACCCAAATTAATTTGTTCCACTTGGAAAACATCTGTCTATCAGAAGAATTGGGATAGAAATAATTGACTTAAATAAGGAGTTCTTGAAAATATAATTATAAAACAAATACAAAGTGAAGGAATATTTTGTAATTTATTTACATTTAAGTATTTACATTGCAAATATATTTTTTTTCTATTTTAAACCCCTCTAAATATATATATTTACGGGTATATCACACCATCAAAGTGTCATTGAGTACTGTCCACAGGTTATCCGATACCAAACCGCAGAGTCTTCGCTCTCGATCTAAGCTGTTCTGCTTTGTGAAAATGTATCTGGCAGATACGCATGCCATGGATACACGCAGCAGGCAATGTGTGTAAAACGCATAAAACTGCAAATTACCGCGCTTGAATGCATTTTGTATGACGATTTCAAAGCAGCAGCTTTGATTCGATTTCGTTTCGAGCAGCAAAACCACAGGGCAGGCGGAGATACAATTTCAGACGCAGATACTAATGCTGATGAAGATACAGATGGAGGCGATGGAGATCGCAGCTTAAGTTGAGCGTGTGGCAGGCAGACGACGTTTTGTTTGGCTCCGATCCGATCTCTAATGGGCAATGGCATCATCATCATCATCAGCAGCATTGACAGTTGGTTTCAAGTTGCAATTAGCTGCGGCAAGTGATAGATGGAAGTTAGTGAACCCTAGCCCAAGACCAAGCTCCTCCTCCTCCCAGTCCCTCCCCAACCTAATCTTCAGACTGTGGAAAGTGCAAGTGAGTGCACTCAACTAAAAACATTTCTCCATGTGCCCCGCCCCCTTTTTTGTTTGCGTTTTATTGCAGCCGCCTAATCAGAAATCAAATATTTTTCCAAGCCTCGCTGGTTTTATGGCCTTTGCCTCCGTTTCGGTTCATCGTGTGGATCTGACTCGCAGTCCGAATCTGGATCGGGATCGGAATGGGAATGGGAATGGTGGATTGATCGGGTTCCCTCAAATATTTGACAAGACTCGGTGCATTCAACTTGGGACTGCAACTATTCAGAAGTTTTGGGAGGGATTGGAGGTCTCTAATCAGTGGGTCTGTTTGTCCCAGATTGGGTATCATAAATTACACTACTTTGCATTATGCTTCAAGTGCTCGAAGAAGGGGTGACGAACCTCCATGAAATGTTTTTAATTTTTCTGCTTAATTGGGTGATTTATGGCCAAGGAATAAAAACAAAGAAACAAGTTCTAACAGAATTAGTTTTTACGTATCCGAACTACATTTCTATATTTTCTCTGATAGCATTTTAATTCGTATCTAACATAATTCTAATTTTCACACTATGTAAATCAAAAGAGGTTCTTTGAAGTTCTCCGGCTTAATAATCCCATATATTTTCCAGGCTTTCCCTCCCACTTGGCTACACCAAATGAGTGTCACCTTCAATTGCTGTAGACTTTTCCAATTGAGGCGATATCTCAAGACAAACATGCGATGGCAGTTTGGACTCGGGTCATGTGTTTAGAATTACTTTTCTGGGGGTTTCGTGGCGGACCGCCCCCCGACCTCATTAATATGCAAACAGTTGCGATCCCTCCAATCCCCAATCCCCAAGCCCCGATCCGCTGATCTGTCCATGTTATTATTAAAGACACCTAAATGGGTCGCCATGAAGTGGGTATAGGGATGGGTCGTGGTGGTTATGTCTGGGTGCTTTGTAGTGCAGCACGTACAATAAATTAGTGGCATTATAACAAAATTAAAACGTGAGCTCTCCTCTAGCCGAATATATTTTGACAATAATAAGCAGCTTTGTGTGTGCTGCCTTCTTGTTTCTCCATATTCCATATTCCATTTCTCGAGAGACCCGCAAATTCACAACACAAACAACGTGACATGGGGATCGGGATTGGGGGATGGGAATGGGTATGGGGATGGGTATGGGTATGGGGATCGGGGAATGGGTTGGGTGGAGGAGCAGCTGGGTCTGTGAATTCGTTTTGTTTGCCTTTGCTTTATGCGTTTTTATGTTTTATAGGCCTCCTCCACTCCACTGCCCGCTCTCATTAGCATGCCGGGCACGAGAAGTTACCAGGTCTTCTCTTCTTTCCCGAACTGAGTTTAACAACGCACAATTGTCAATATAAAATTGCTGGCCAGGCTGACAGCACGCACTTTGAGATATTTAACAGCGACTCCGAAATCCGTATCTCAGCTCTGAACAATTAACGAAATAAAAAGGCCGCTCGGCAGATCCCACGCTTTTTTTTTGTTTTTTGTTCGTTGTTTTGATTGTTTTGAATGGATGGAAATGTACGGCATTTAAATAATTTTTCGATGGCAGCCCACACAGCGACCGCAGGCGGATTATTTGTACACATTTTATTGTTGAATTTATATGCGAAAATTGCATTCCAAATGAGCCGCAGCTCATGTGAGCAGATACTCGGATACATTCATTCACAAAATGTTGGAGTGAAGTTTCGCGCATCTCTCAGATACCCAGCGCATTATCATAATCGTATACAGCGGAAATAAAGAAGAAACAAAATCTTAGATACGTACCACCGAAATCTACCTGAATCCCATAGCTATCCGAAAGAATTCTCTGCCAGTGAACTGGTGAATGAACTGGGAGCATTAGTAGAAGAGATCTACCTCCCTCCCTCCGTATCTGTTTAACCGTCTCGAATCGGGGTTTTCCTCCAAACCGAATCTCTGTGCCATTAGCAGCTTTTTTAGCTGGAATTAGATTGTCTCCGAGGCCGCACTTGACTTTATCTTTGCCCAGCATGTTTGGGCACGGAAAGTCCCAGGATGCGGGCATGTTTTGCACACATTTCCTCCGGGCAAATGCTGTGTGGCCTGCGGCTTGGCAGGTGGTCCCTAAAGGCATTCAAATGAAGGGTGCGGGATGGGACAGGACGGGAGTTGAGAACGAAAAGAAAATGGCAAGCCCGACTCAACTAATTTTATGATCCCAGTTAAGTCTATTACGACTGATTGATTTATCTCTTGGGTTGTCTGGATTTTTGTCACCACATTTTCTAATCTCGAAACAAGGCAGAATAATGTTTTAATATTATTATTTTAATAATTTTTAATAGTAATTGCTTACTTTTCCCATGTCAAGCTAATTTTTGAACTTCCTCAGAAAATAAACAAGAAAAAAAGATTGTTAAGATCGACCTCAATTAAATTCTATAGTACCAAAAATAAGTATACATAGTAGTTACATAGTAGTTAATTTATTGCCGCTAAATCGGTCATAAGCCATATCTGGGAGTATTTGCTGCCTCGCTCCCTGATAAAAACAACTTTCTATTATGGCTTTTCACTATTTTTTAGCCAAAAGAGACAGCAAAATTCACAGCATTTCCTCATTAGTTTTTTGTTTGCGGCACAATGGATGTTGGATGTTGAATGTTGGCCAAAGTTGCTACTGTCTGTGCGGCTGATGATAATTAAATCAGCGTTGCATGACACAACTTAATCAAAACTGAGCCGAGCTTCAAGCCCCGAACTGAAAGTGAATTCAGCTGGCAAAAAAGATACAGATACAAAAACCGCAAATGAGGTCAACGAACACGGTCCGCGTTGTCAACTCGGCGGCTGTGGGCAGAACCCAAGCAAAGCTGCACTAATGTTTCTTCGGGCTTTGAGTAGTTTCCCAAAAACCAAAAAAAAAACCAAAACAAAAAAGACACACCAAAGACAAAGACCGTATCTGTATCTTTTTGTGCTGGTGGTGCTTTTATCAGCCCATTTACGTGCTAAATCAGCAGGTGAAAGTGTTGCAAAATGAGTGAAGAGGCGGCCGGCAAAGCTGCGAAGCAAAACAGCGAAATTGCTCTGGGGTGAAAATTGTTTTTCCTCGTTCCACGATGGCGGAGGAAAATTCGCAATGTAAAAAGTGCACCCAGAGCAGACGCCTCCGGTCGAGCTGGAGTTTTCCCACACTTCGGAGGTGGACGTGTCTGAACTTTGATTAAGCCGAGCGAGTTTTCACTGCACCAGCTCAAGTGTTTGGATTGCGGACTCCAGTGCCGGGCGGGTAATAAATGTGTAACATTCTGTAATGGCCGACATGTGGTCGCCTGGCAAATGGAAATGGAAGCCGATCTCTGAGTCACGGGCCATTAGTCAGCTGCGTGTTGCAAGAACGCCCCAAGAATTTTCGACAAGTGAACGGCCTTTGAGTCACAGTCACTGCAAGAGTTTTCCATTTTCATTTTCCCCCGAAAAACTAAAAACCTCTAACATTTTCCCGCGCTTCCAGGGTAAAAAGTAAGCGTGTTCCCGTTTAATGAGTGTCACTTGTATCCATCGATCGTTGTGGCACCTGTTTCCGTTGCGTAATTCCCTCGATCAGGCACCCGAAACATAAATTCCTTCCACATTAGTTGTTCCTTGGGTTACCAAAATATTTACGTTTTTTCTTGGTGGCAAACAAACGAACCCGAGGCGCTAATTCTGATGAAGTTGTGAGGGAGTGTGGCAGGTGTCTGCTGCGGGCCATTTGTAATCCGATAGAGCCTGGAATGGGCCCAGTTTACACTCTAATGAGGGATCAGTAGATACCAACAAATAATTAGCTGCTAATAGGATAGAAAAATTATCTGGAGCATATTAAGATGGTTAAGATGGGTTGAAAATGGTTTCGAACATTAATTTTTATAACTACAAATAAATACAAGTACATGCTGAGTACTATAAAATGGAAAATATTTCATTCAAACGGTACCTAATCATATAAATATCTGACTGCACTTTTTAATTAGCTTAATTGTAAACATGTATGAATTATAATTTTAATTATTTTATTCTATTTCCCAAAGCAATAAAATTATATTAAGCAAGCCGTAAAACTTCACAGAAGCCTTGGCAACTATAATTACAATTGTTTGGCCCATAAATCTTGCTACTTTATCAGGAGGGCCGCCTTGGGCTGTATTCCTGGAAAGGTCTTTCAAGTACATCAGAGCAAATACTCTGTGATATTTGTGATTTTTTGCACTGAGAGCATCCGCAGCTAATGCAGCTATGAGAAGAGATAAATGAGAATGGGTCTGGGAATGCAGAATGCAGAATGCAGAATTCCGAACTCCGAACTCCGGGTCCAGAACCGAGCACTAAGTCGGCGTGTGCGGTTGGCCAGGCTGCTTATTGTTGGGAAATCATAAAAGATCATAAATAAATAGCAGAGCAGAGATTTACATTGCCCGGGTACTGTCGAGGGTCGGTCACACTTTAATTGCCGGAGATAAAGCGAGTCTAAGCGGATCTCTCTCTGGCTGGGAAACGCACACAGAGCCCGGGTCCAGGCCGTGATTCATGCTGATCTCCATTTCCATCTCTCTGTCCGGGTAATTGATACCCGAGGTGTTGATTTGTAAAACAAAAAACTGTTTGCTTGTAAACAAAAGGCCTTGTTATGGGTCCGAGCAACGGTAGGAACAACAACTGAATTTTCGGGAATTTAGATAAGAAGCGAAAATGTTTTCATCCGAAATCGGGGGCCAGATAAATAAAAAAACAGCCAGACCCTCCGAGACTGGTCACACCCATTGGAATACGGTGATCTCGAACTCCAATGCAAATCAATGGACCATTAGAAATAGAAACGGTTCCCCCTCTGTGGGTCCTCTGATGTGGGTCCCATCTCATTGACTGACAGCCTGATTGTGGGACTCCAGTCGCGGGTTCTGCCTCTGTTTAAGTTCCAGAACCCAGAACTCATGATAAGGCAAAACGACTTATCAGCGAGGGGCCTCAAATATTTGATCTGCTTGTTATGATTTCTTGTACAAACGCTGAATGTTTATGCAAGATTAATGGTCGGGCGCACGCCTTCCTTCCTCTTGAGAAACCCCCCGAAACCCCTGTCTAGAGTTAATTTCGTATACAAATTACATAAACGCTAAGTCTTTTTTTGATCTTGAACTATTAATTAGGCGAGTTGCGGCTTGATTAGTGGGCTGGCTAAGCAGCGGATGTTAGTGAGTGGAGATAAAAAAGTTGGAGCTGGGAATATTTTGGGATGGGAAGAAATTCGGTGAGGAAATATCTATATTTGTTTAGCAACGAAAGGGTATAGATACAAATTGAAACTATCATACAACTGAAACCAAAGATATTTATAATTAGAATGTTTGTTGTAAATGTATATATAATTGAATATAATTTAAAACAATGTAAAATACTATATCAAGCATCCACAAAGATACGCTCTTAAATTTAAACCCATGACAGCTAATCCGAAAAGGTAATCTATAAAAAATATTTGCTTACGAGAAATTCAATATTCTACAAAAAAGTGGATACAAAAGAATACAAATTCCTTTGGTAACGTGGCACATTTGCCCGGAAATCTGCACACACAGACAGACATATTGTCAAACACCGGGCATGAAGGATCCTTTAGCTACGAGCTAGATCCTCTTTTGTGCGACACCTTTGGGAAACTGTCAATAAGCAGGGCATTGTTCGATCTCAGCCGAATGCAGCTGCCTCCGCCATCGAACTGCGAATCATTTCCTCGGTCGGAGGACAAAGGACGAAAACAGGATCTGGCAAGGACATGTGGCAGCCAGAGCCAGAGCCCAACTTATTGGCCAGGCAGAGAAATCAGGAATCGGTCGAGAGCATCTGCAACTGTCATGGCCGACATGTGCCGGCAAGATGGGTACGAATTTTTGGCGGTAAACTGGAATTAACAAGGGAAATCAGCAACAAAAAGAGGAGGAGAGGCCTCACTAACTATAATAGATGTCGGATTTTGGATATAGTACATAAAAGTACTTGATTTGGTTGGATTTCATGGCTTCTTTATTTTTATCTAGAATAGATTATGTTTTCATTGGAACAACATAATTTCTTTTTAAATAGTTATATGAAAGAGTTATTTAAGTGATATATCCGAGAAAGTACCCTTCTTACAGAGTTCTTGGTCACCCTGGAGAAACTTTCAATCCGCAAAGCTGGAATTGAAGCTAAAGCTGAATGAACTCATTTCCCATTGCTCATGTTGGCTCAGCTTCTAAGCAGCTTTCTGGCCATTAACGGAGCAAAGAGAGAGGGCCGAGAGTCTCTTTTTCTACGGCTAAGCTGGGCTCTCTCTCTCCTCTTGGCCAGAAAAAGAAGAGGCAGCAACTTTTCTTGCTGCCGCTGCCGCTTGATTTTATGGCTCTTTTTTTCGGCAACATGCTCAGCCAACCTTGGCAAGGCCGTTGTTGCCGGTTTTTTATGCTGTCCGTACGTGAGTGTGAGTGAGTATCTGTGTGAGTTTGCGTGGGTTTCCTTTGGTATGTGGCCAACGGAAATGCGTTGCAAATAGGTAGCTATCGACATCCCTCTGCCCCCTCCGTATCACCCCCTCCATTTCACCTCCTGGCCAGCAGATGTTGAGGCCCTTTGGTTAATTGCACTTGGCAATTGCTTTTGGGTATCATTAGAGCGGGGTTTGGGTGAATATAGCAATTATAGTATCCGCAGCATGTCCTGTAGCCAAATTGAGCGGAAAGCGTCAGGAGGGGAAAGCCTACCAAAATTGTAAAATGGTAATTTCCCTGCAAATAGTTAAGTAGCAAATAGTTAAGCTGGGAAATTGACTGGAAAATAAAACTATTTATGTACTTTTGAGGCATTGCCTTTAAGAACTTTAATATTGCAGAATATTTTACTTTGGCAAAGCGCTTAATTTAAAAACTTTTCTTAAATTTGTTATCATTTTACGCGTATATTTTTTGTTTACCATTTATTTTATCAACGTCCGAGAGAACTTCAACAAAACAACAAAACTCTCTCTCCTGCCTCTCAGTTTATCTAAAAACTCACTCTCTCTCTCTCTTTGTTTGGACTCACTACTGTTCAGCCCTCTCACACAACACTCAACAAAATTAACTGTTATTTTTAATTATTTGTATTGAGAAAAAAAGTTTTATTTTATTTAAGCGAAGTAGATTTACTCCAAATAAAACCGTGTTGTAATATTTATTCCGTAAAACAAAGCAACCGTTATAAAAATGCCAAGAGTTGTCTCCTTACTTTTACAAAATTTCTAAAAAGGACAATTAATTTTTCTAAGTGTTAAGTGCATTGCCAGAGCGGATGGGCTGTTGCCATCCCGCTCGCACAGCCCCTAGGCCACATCCGAGAGCGATGCGAGAGTTGTCGAGCGGCTTCGAAGTTGCTGCTGCCGCTGCGTCAATTCACTCGCTCTCGAGAAGCCGACAGAAACGGTTCATTTTCGTTTTCGCTCATCGCGCTGAAGATTGAAGTTTAAAACCGAACAGTGAAATAGGATAAACGATGCGCGTGCGCAGTGTGAATTTCGCAAAGTTTTGAAATTGCCGCGATCTGTGAGATGTGCCTGTAAAGAGTGCAAATAAACTGCAGACAAGACCAAGTCATTGCCCATTGAAACGCTTGTGGATTAGTTTCAAGTCAAGCAACATTAAAAAAGAAAACATTAACAATATGGTTCGCAGCCTGGCCCAGTGGACGAAGACGCTGAGCTTCCCCTCGCGTCTCTCGCCGAACCGCAACTCCAAGGACTGCTCCACACTGGCCGGTCCGGTGCCACCACCCACTCCGCCCCGCAACAAGACGAGCGGAAACTGCGCCACTTCGCGCTCATCCTCCTCCACGGTCACATCCTCCGACTCGTCCTCCCACAGTTCTCCCACTCCGGGGAGCAACAACAACAACATGCCCATCACGGAACTGGAACAGATTGTAAGTTAATCGCAATCGGATATGAAATATTACAAATAGGAATGTCCTTAAAAGTGTAAATTTAGATTTAGATTAAATCCAAAATGTCTAGATCAAGATAATATTTGTATTTCACCACATTGGGAAAAGCGAAGTTTTTACCAGCTGATGCAATAGTTTCATATAAAAGTAGCTTGGCAATTTTCTTGATGAATCTCTAGATATGTAAATCTCTAGTTATTAAATATGCAATTTTTCTCTTGTTTAATCTACTGAATTAAATATAGTTATAGTCTTTGCCAAGCTAACATAAAATTATGATTTATCAACAAAATGCTTTTGATAGATACGCAGAGAGTTATCAGGGAAAAGCATATCCGTCCCCTGTAGACGAGACTTCCTGTTTTGGCAAGCCAGCTGTGCAAACATTTAACAAACAAAATCCATAAATGTATGGACATATATGAGTACACATATATATTGTAATTTCCCCAACCATAAAAGCCTTGCCAAGTTCCCTATCGGAGTGCATTCCATTCCAGATAAAGCTCATTGACCCAGTTGAATGGGCCCTAGACCAGAGACCAGGGACCAGGGACCAGCGACCAGATACTGATACTAGAGCTTAGCCGGCACTTACTATTATCAATCAATCAGTTTCGTAAAACAAATAGCCATATGTGGACCGTGGGTATGCCGTGGCTAACTGATAGCGGATTTCCACACCCGATATAAGATAAGCGGGCTGACAACTATCGAATAAATATACTGCGGGCTCCCCAACCCAATTGAGTGCAATTAAGTCCCACCGTTTGGCGGCCAAGTCGAGAGCAATTTGCCAAAGCTGTGGGACAGATTGCCGCGGCTCACTCAAACATATGGCAGGAAAACAAACTGAAAGAAATGGAAATAAAAATCCGAAAAGCAAACAGGATGTAGACGCGCTTGGGCAGGGAGTCGAGTGGAAGCGGGAATGGGAATCATTTAGGGATGCAGATGCAGACGTAGACACAGATACAGATACAGACCGATCTTTGGCGACAACATATGTGCACAACGTGGCTGACAATTGGCCGGAGTTCCATATGGACAGAAGATCCGAATAGAACGGGAAAAGGTTTTCAGCAGCGGAATATTGATAGACGTAAACAAACTACTGGAAAAAGGGAACGGGTTTACCAAGAAAAATCTTTTACAATTTCATTGGAAAACTAAGAGCAATAAAGTTGTTGGTTTTCAGATGGTATCTTTCTTATATTGTGATATAATTTATACTTTTAATGTGTTTACTTAAATGCCAAATTCAAAACTATTAGAGATAGTTGTCTTCAATGATGCATCTTATTAAAAAACCTTGTTGGTGTAAAAAAAAGTATCTCCTAATGCTGACACGTTCGCATTACTGCATTCCCCATTGGGGGAATTTACATGCGGATCTGTGTGGGCTCTGCAATCAGAATTCCCGTAGTTCGATTTTACTGGCATTCTTTTGCAATCCGTTCTCTCTGGTCTGGTCTGGTGGTCAGTGGATTCCGCTCACGAGGCTGCATTCATTTGCAGACCCACTGCGAACCACACCCACTCGACACGACCAAGTGGCGCTGGCTTAAAAATTAATGACAGCAAAAACACGGAGACGGCACGGAGCATGCCACAGTTTTCATCGGTGGCATGGAAATTGTGGAAAATCGTGACCAGCAACGACGAGGCGCCGGCGACGCATCCGCGGCAAATGCCAAAGTTGAAAAGCACTTAAAACGCTGAGCCTAACCGTTAGTTGAAAATTAAAAAATAAAACTAAAGAGAAACAAATGAGGACCGGAGTGAGGCTTATGTAAGTCAGCATCGCATTTTTGGCATTTGCTAAAAATAAAAAAAAGAAACATAAACAAATCAGCAGCGAAAACAAAAACAAGTTTCTTGTTTTGGTTTTTGGTCTTAGACTAACGAATCGGTCGGAAAAGTTGCCCAACGGCATTTCAACTGCAGCAGTGCAAAGTACAAACATCCTTGGCCAAAGGTAAACCAGTTAACCAGTTCCAGTTGCACCGACCATCCAGTAACCAACTGCCAACGGGGGCGTCTGCCCTGTCGGCTACCCCCTCCTCCGGGGATTGGCATGCCAGGAATTTCGCAATTAAGGCCCGTTAAGTCTCGGGATGGGAACTTCCGTCGGGAGGAAACGTTTCCCACCAATCTGACATCGATCTGGAGCGACTTTCTCACACTAATTATATGGGATTCCTCTAGCACTGATTTACTTATCATTACGATTTTGAGTATGTACTTGCTATAAATTTTATATAGTCAAAGGAATAATATAAATTTTATAGAATTTTGTCAACAGGTTCGACCTGAAATCAATTAATATTCAATTGTAGTAAATGAAATTCGCAGTTCGCAATAATGTTACAGACTTTGATCTTCAAAAGAAATATCAATTTGAAATGTAATACCTTATTTTTCTGCCAGCGTGTGGAACGTGCTTAAAGTTGGCTTCAAGAACATTTCGCCTTTGGTTAGTAATCAATTAGCATATTGGCGATAATGACACATTATTAAAGCTACACCGCGACGCTGACTCAACTGATTTCTCCTCTCCAGTTCTCCCATTTTCTGGGGACCTTGTCAATGCGAAATATTTGCGCTAATGCCAGCAAATATTTTGGCAGCAGAGTCTGACGACCCGAAAAACAAAACCATACCATGGCTAACTGCATTTCCTGTCGTTTTTCCAGACAAGCAGATGCCAAATAAATACAAAAAAAAGGTCAGACCGGCATGAAAAAACCACTAACCAAAAAAAAGCAAAGAAACAGCAGCTGCTTAAAAGTTCACCTGCTGGCACCCGACGAAGTTGGGCAACAAATAAACTAGAACACTTGATCGGAGTCATAATTTAGCTATAGTACGTCTTGCAGCAAAAACGCATGCAAATTCATCACCGTGATTAGCAGAGCCACAAATAGCATTTATAGTAACATGGACATTGCTACCGATCTGCCTGTGTGCGAGAGTGTGTGTGCCAGTGCAGGTGTGTTGTTGCTGTCGTTACCTGTTTAGAAATCAGCTGCTCTGCTCTGCTCCGCTTTGTCCCCTCTTTCTCAGGTGAACAAAAAAAAAAAAATGAAAAACCTGTTTCTGGCTTTGGCCATGTTTTGTTTTCATTTAGTCTTTTTTTCTCTGGTTGTTGTGTTTTGCAGCTGTCTGGCTCGCATTCAGCGAGCTGTTGCTGCTGCTATTGCTGAAATTACATACTGCCCGAGAGTATTTTGTGGAACTCACAAAACTGCGCATCAGCTGTTTCACTGGTTTCCTTTTGAAAGATCCCCCCTTTCGGTTCGAAATTCGCCATCGATGCACTTTTCAAATCCGGCATCGATGCATTTTATTAGGTCACAGCAGCAGCAGCAGCACCAACAACAACAACAGCAACACCACCAACTTAAAACCATTGAAAACTTTGGCAACCTGTGTGCGACTGTGGGAAGTTTTGGCTTTGGGCAAACATACGAAACGATCTAATTAGGGCTCCAGCTGCGGGTAAATATCAAAAACATTTAGCACAGTTTTCATAGAGCTTATAATGTTGATACTGAGTGCTGAGAATTTCTTAAGCAAACACGGCCAGAAACTCGAAATATAAAAAGCTAATTCCGATGCTCACGTACCAAATAAAAAGCATGCCAGGGGGAGGGGGGGGCTCTTTTATTAATGCAGCAGACCCATGCCAAGTTTTGTTGTTTGTGCATTACACAAAATGAGCGTCAACATATTTTGGTTGGGAATATTCGGTGTTAACTGAGCAAACGGAAGTTGGCCCAGCGGGGCATGGAGCTGGAGTTGGAGTTGGAGTTGGAGTCGAGGGCTCACCAATAATGGTAGGTGCTAAGTCCCCATCCCACAGTTTTGATCATTCTATGATCTTTTATTTAACAGACTGAGAAATCGTGCTCTATGACAATAATGGAATACAAAAGTTGATTGTATTTACATTCGGTTCGAAATGTTTTCCTATCATAAATTGGGAAAAATTCCCAAATTCCCACACATCAACCGATAAACTTCTTAAAATTTACGTGTGAGCATGGGATAGTATTTATTCAAATTTAAATTATACAAACTTAGATGATTTAGCTCCCCCAACTTAACTAGATCAGTTCATCAAACTCATTTAGAAAATCACACAAACAAATCAGTGGGTCTGCAACCCTTCAAATTAAAGTGCCTCCCAATCGATTTGTCTATTAATAAAGCCCCCAGATCTCCAGAAACATGCCCGAAACTTTCAGCAGAGGCATAAACAATGCCTTGGCATGGGATGATTTTTTGTCCGATTGAAGCCAGGCCAGATCATAAAAGCCTTAAAAATAAAACAAACTTCTTCAACGTCTATGAGCGCCTTGAACTTTGGGGGAAGTTGTGGCAGGGGCACAGGCGGAGGGGATTGAAAGGTGGGGGCTTCCAAGTAGGAGGCACATGCCTTACACGGAATCGAATGAATTCGATGTCTAAAATTATAAAATTGTTTTCCTGCTTATTTCTAACTTAATTTTTATGATCTGCCGTTGGCCGCTGCAGCTCCAAAGTGCACCCAAGTGGAGCCGTGATGGGGAAACGTTGCCACTCCGGGAGACGTTGCGTCCCATAAAAATAAAACAAAATGCGCCAACTGCTGTTGCTCATAAATAATGCGATGTTCACTCTTTTTGTTGTTGTGTTCCCACTTTCATTGGCCCGAACATTGATTTTGTTTGGAGTTGCTGTCCGTTTGTCCGTCTGCCCGTCTGTCCGCGTCTCTATCCACTCTTGATGTTATTTTTTAATTACTTCGGACTGAAATTTGGCCACGCTTTCGTGTTCGAATCGGAATTTCAATTGGTTTTGTCTGCGGCTTTACATAAGAACCAATCAAACTGAATGACTCTCGAAGCAGTCGGGTAATATTCTTTATTTCCTTGCGCTCTTTTGGCATTGGGAGAAAAAAGCAAAAGTTGCCCAAAACTATCGCATAATTATATCGCATTATATAATCATCCAACGAAATCCGGCAAACGACCTCCAACTCCATTTTTGTGTGGTCCATGACTGAAGTTGGAGTTGTTGAAGTCAAAGTAAATTAACCTTAACAGACCGGCAAGTAATTGCCACTAAAAAAAAAAAATCTTCCTCCGGTTTTCTCCCCTCCTCAATTTTTTTTCATCTGTCCCGGGCACGGGACCGTAATTGTTTGGTTTCCCTGTAAACATTCGGAGCCGGTTGACAAACAGTTGGACGGGGGCAGGCAGCTTTTGATCTCCGATCTCCTCGGATGCTGCTGCATGTTCTTCATTAAGAGAGCATCCACTACTTGATATGGTATTGGTGTAAACATCGGCAATTTGTTTACGGCATCTCCGATTGAGTGGCAGTTACTTCCTCAAGTTTTTCGACTGTGGGTGGCTTGTCGGAAGATTTCGAAGCGAACTCCGAACGCCCAATTGGTCCACGATGGCCTCATCGAGAGTTCAACTTCGATGGCACAGTTCACCCCACTTAATGACACAAGACAGCGGAAAACTCGTTTTCACGTTAAATGAAATTACCAGCGAAGGCAAAAGGCAATTCCATAGAAATAATATTTTTATTTCTGTTCCACTACTACGCCCATTCGGCAGGGGCATAGGCACATGGGATCCCAGATGAACCGCACTGAACTCAACCGAAATCCCCCTCCCCACTCATGTGTTAATTGCTTATTATATCTTCGTTTTTATGTCGCCTCTGCGAGTTTGTCTCTGGGACCATTTCCAGATGCAGCGACATGTTCATTTATCAAAAGTCAAGCCACGCTCTGAAGCCCTGCCCCATACCCATACCCATACCCATAGCCAGACCCAACCCCAGCTCCAGCTCCATCCCCACGACAAACTGCAGATAAGGTCAATTAAAACAGTCAACCGGAAATGTCGCGACGCTCGGTTAGCGGAGATCCAGAGATCCCATGCAACATCTCTTTTTTATTCAGCGGCATTCCCCGAAAATTGGTTTGTCTCCTCGCCAATTTAATGGTTTGTCAAATATTCGATCGGGAAATTGCCTGAACCAAATGGGGGCATCGAATAGGGGCTCCGTTTGAATAAGATTAGAACTCGCAATCCACAACAAGTCGCACATATTTTCGCACTACAACGCAATTTATTATTTTAATCTACCGGATGCGAAGGCGCACTCCTCTCCCATTTCCAGTGCCTGGCAATTAAAAGCATAACACAGAACGGCGAAGGGAAAAACTGGGGAGCCCGACCAGAAGCGGGTGCAGTTCTTAAGCCCGAAGTTCCTGAAGACTGTGTGCAGAAGGCAGTCAAGCGACTGCAGCGAGCGGCCAAAAAGAACGTTAGAAGGTAGAACAGGAAGTGCACATCTGGGTGTGCCTAGGAACCTGAGCACTCATGTGTAAAACAGTTGACGGTTGGCCCAGGGAAACCCTCGGGAAAATGCATCAAACAAGTGAGGTGGAGGAGGAAGAGGAAGAGGAAGAGGAGGAGGAGTGGAAATGGTACCGGGCAGGTAGCTGAAAAATCAATATCAGCGATGGGCTGGATAAACAGCAGGTCTCGGGGATCGAGAGATAGGCGATGGTACTGGTATCTCCTGTTTATTAGCATGGGAAAGCAAATCTCGGACACCTTTTAAAGCAGGGACATCTCACTTAACCCATCAGTGTTCGTTACACATCCGATCCGCACTTGAAAACATTATCTTTGTGAATTTTGAAAAGCAAGTTTGGGTACATATTGGAAAAAATTCATATGTTCAATAAAACCTAAGTACATAGATTTTGTTTACCCAAACCGAATTCTTTCTCGATCTCAACTAACTCCCGGATGTTTATCTTTTCATTTGCAGATCTATCCCGGACCTGATCCAAAACACATCATGGGCTCCCTGGTGTTCTGCATCCACCACAAGCAGGGCTGCAAGTGGTCCGACGAGCTGCGCAAGCTGAAGGGTCACCTCAACGCCTGCAAACATGATGCCACCCAGTGCCCCAACAAATGCGGAGCCCAGATCCCCCGGATCATGATGACCGATCACCTGCAGTACACCTGCACGATGCGTCGCACACGCTGCGAATTCTGCCAGAGCGACTTCTCCGGCGCCGGGCTGGAGGAGCATAATGGCAGCTGTGGCCAGGAGCCGGTGTACTGCGAGGCCAAGTGTGGTCAGCGGGTGCTCCGCGGACGGATGACCATGCACAAATCCAAGGACTGTGCCAAACGCCTCCGTCGCTGCACCCACTGCCAGCGGGAGTTCTCGGCAGATACCCTGCCCCTGCACGCTGCCCAGTGCCCCCGAGCTCCGTTGGCCTGTCCCCAGAGATGCGACGCCGGGCCCATTGCCCGGGGAGAGCTGGAGGCGCATCTGCGCGACGAGTGCACATCGCTGGGCGTAGCCTGCAGCTTCAAGGAGGCGGGCTGCCGGTTCAAGGGTCCGCGCCAGATGCTGGAGGCTCACTTGGAGAGCAACGCCGCAGCCCATCTCTCCCTGATGGTGGCCCTCAGCTCGCGTCAGGGCCAGCAGATCCAGATGCTCAAGTCGGCCGTTTCCAAGCTGTCCATCAACTACACCGGCACTCTGCTGTGGAAGATCACCGACTGGTCGGCCAAGATGACCGAGGCGAGGGGCAAGGACGGCCTGGAGCTGGTCTCCCCACCCTTCTACACCTCCCAGTACGGCTACAAGCTGCAGGCCTCGATGTTCCTCAACGGCAACGGACCCGGCGAGAACACCCATGTCTCCGTGTACATCAAGGTCCTGCCGGGCGAGTACGATGCCCTGCTGAAGTGGCCCTTCTCGCACTCGATCACCTTCACGCTGTTCGAGCAGGGCGCTCAGAGCGGCCAGGGTGGCGTGGCGGAGTCGTTTGTGCCCGACCCCACATGGGAGAACTTCCAGCGGCCCTCCAATGAGCCCGACCAGCTCGGGTTCGGCTTTCCGCGCTTCATCTCGCACGAGCTGCTGCACAGCCGGCCGTTCATCAAGGGCGACACCGTGTTCCTGCGCGTGAAGGTGGATCCCAGCAAAATAGTGGCGGTTTAGTGGGAGCCGATGAACCGGCGTTAGTCTTAAACATTTACTCGACCGTGTAAATACTGTGTATTTAAATTTATGAGTAAATCCTAGCATAAGTTATCCCAAATCCCAGCGGCAGCTTCGGGCAATGTTTTCCGTTCAGTGTCAACCGGCCTTGGAACGCTGCGATCGCTGGGCCACTGCGTCATAGTCATACTCGATTCGTTTTATTTAAGTTTTGCAGTGCTGGAATTAAACCAAAGCATAATTAGCATAACGCATCCACAATTCATCCGTTAATGTACGCCTAAGTTCGTGTCTTAAGTCTTTTGTGTAGAGATTTGTATTTTTGCGCGCATTGCGAACACTTTCAAAAGATCTTCAAACTAGACCGTACGCCCGAAATCAGTTAGACCGTAAGTTGCATGTACATAGCATAACGCAAAAGTCGGAGCAGCAGCCCCAACAGCCGCAGCAACCGCAACTGTTCTAGTTCTAGTTGTAGCATCTAGATAGCAGCCTAGGCCAACGCAGTAGTCATTAGTACCCAGAACATGGACGCGAAGCATGAGAATCCAACTTTCAACATAGTCAACTAAGTTTATTTTAAAAGCTATAAAGTCAAATATACAATAAAATCGAACAATATAATACAACATCGAAATATTATTATTGGAATCTGGGAAAGTAATCCATTCCATTTTATTTTAAAAGCTTTTCATTAAAATTGAAGTCTACGTCCTCAATATAAGGCCGAATTATGCCGATATTTTGTCTGGAGTTGTCTTTTTTTGCTTAATCGGGACTTTTGCCGGACTGGATGCATTTGCTCGCTTTGTCGATGCTTTGGATTTTATCCGAGCCTTGGACGCATTCTTCGACTTACGATAAGCTGCTTTGTTCTTAAAAGATGGAACAGCATGATCGGCTTGACAAGAAATGTCTGGATCGAATGGCAAGATACCCGTTACACTGAAACCATACTTGATTATTTTCGGAGTTAACGCTAAATCAAGTGTTTTGTAGATCAGTTCAGCGAGGTTTTCAATTTCCAAGGTCTTTTTGGAATTTTTAATTTGCCAAGATTCACAAAGTGTCTTGTAGAATGTCTTCACCGTTCCAGAAACCGAAACTTCCAACGGCTGAAGTCGATGTGGCGGGACTGAAAGGATGTGGACCCCATTCTCAACGGCCAAGTCTAGCACTTCCAACGACAAGTGGCTGTAGTAATTGTCTATGATCAGCACAACAGGGGCAGCTGATGTTGGATTGGCGTACTTGATAAAGTGCTGCATGTAGTGAACAAATTGGGTCTGATCCATCCATGCTGATTCATTGACAATACCGGCGGTTCCAGCAGGAGCATTAGCAAGGAAGCTTGATTGCATTTTCTTTGTTGGAAACAGGAAAAATGGTGGTAAACTGTTCCCATTCGCGTCGACGGTTAATGACATGGTAATCATGGTGCCTCGTTCAGCGGCCTCCACATTGCCAAGTCGTCTAATGCCTTTCTTTGTGATCACTCTACCAATTTTCGTTGCATCTATCGAAAAGCCAGATTCATCCGTATTATAGATGCGGGAAGCTGTAAGATGATGCTCATTCAACACAGCGCCGAGTTGTTTGAAAAACTTCTTCACATTGGCTTCGCGAAAAGCATTGACGGGAGTCCATGACGTTTGGTCTGGGGTAGGCAAAATGACTTGGGGATGCCGACGCATGAACTTCCTGCACCATTCTAAGCCTGCCTTCTTGTCCTGCTTCCACTTATGCGGAAACTCAAGTCCGAGCTTTTTTGCAAATTGGTAAGCCAACTCACGCAACACGTTTATGGTGGGGCCGTAGTAATAATTGGAGCATTTCAAAGAGTAATCGATCAAGTCATCTTCCTGGGCTGACGAAAAGACCTTAAAAATTCCAATAATAAATTAAAACTCCACAGCTAAGATAAAAGTGAAAGAACATTTATTACCTAATTCGACGGCGCACGTTGGCTACATGTTCGGAGGAAATTGAACAGGAGGCCATCGTCGACGTCCTCGATGTCACCAAACTCATCTTTCACCTTTTTCAAGTAGCGTTGCAGAGTGGTTCGAGGTATGGAATATGTTGTAGCAGTCGGTTTTTGGGGCAGCTTTTCCATTGAACATCTCTTAATAGCTTGGAGCATAGCATTGAAATCAATTTGCTTGGAATCCGATTCTAATGACATAGCTATTAAAATTAAGAAAATGCATCGAACTCCAGTAATTAGAAATGTTTTTGGTGAGCACTTTGAAGAATGTTTAAAAATTTTGGGGGGACAGTGATCATGGGGAACACTTACATTCGAGTTCCCTCTTGAGGAACGGTCGTTCTTTTGTGTGAGCGTGCAGGTGTCGTCGAAGATAATTTTTGCGTTGAAAAGTTTTTGGACAAAGAGCACATTTATTTGGAGTTTCTTCCTCGCTGTCATCTTCAGAGCCGCCATAATCTTCATCATCATCATCATAGTCGTCATCACAATCATCATCGTCAGATGCCTCATTTTCGATTCTCTCACTCTTGACTTGGCGTTGGGATGGACACGTAGAGTCCTCTTCCTCGATAAACTCTACCTCCACTGGCTCGTTTTTCACTTTGATGTCATCCTCGCCTGGATGGCCTTCTAATTCATAAATTTGGAAGACTTCTTCAACTGGTTCTTCCTTTATTTGGCAACCGGCGTGATGGATTCTCGTTTCTTCGATTGATGTCCCATCATCGCAGTCGGGTATGCAGCAGACCAGCTCCTCCAGCAAATCCTCTCCAGCGGCATCTTCTTTGAACTCCAAGAGAAGCCGGCTGCTGATGTTTAATGTTTTTTTAGTCCTACCAGAAAACGCATCTTAACAAGAAATCATTGTAGTACTTACTCCTCCATATTACATATACATAAGTTCAAAACACTAGAAAAGAATTCCAATTCTGTTGCAAGCAGATTGGTTTGCTTACTATTTGAATGGTGCTCTTATCACCCTGTGGCGTGCACAAAGAGTGCTGTTAAGCGCGCATGAACTATCGGTAAGCCATGAAATCGCTATCGATTGGCGGGCCAATTTAAAATATGGAGTTATGAAACAATGCTTACTTGTTTTAATTGAAGCAGAAAAGCTTATTTATACATTTTGATCGCAGTAAGCATATAAATATACATACGACTACATTTCGTCATACGAGTTTCATTTTCAACGCAGCTTCGGAGAACACGGACATTCTCTTTCTAGTTTTCGAATTTCAAATAAAATTTACAATAAGTTTTAATCCGACTGTTTAATATTTTCAAGTTTTCAGAAATTTAAGAATAGAGAGACGAAGAGAAATGGCTGGATCTGGGGACGATATTCCCTCCTTCAAGTGCGTACTCGTAGGCGACGGCGGCACTGGAAAAACAACCTACGTCAAGCGCCATGCTACTGGAGAATTCGAGAAGAAATATGTTGCCACATTGGGCGTCGAAGTGCGTCCACTCTTATTCCACACCAACCGTGGCGTCATCCGGTTCTACGTCTGGGACACCGCCGGTCAGGAGAAGTTCGGTGGCCTCCGCGACGGGTACTACATACAGGGTCAATGCGCGATTATTATGTTCGATCTGACCTCTCGAATAACCTATAAGAGTGTGCCCAACTGGCACAGGGACTTGGTCCGTGTGTGCGAACACATTCCCATTGTGCTATGTGGAAACAAGGTTGACATTAAGGACAGAAAAGTGAAGGCGAAGAGCATCCTTTTCCACCGAAAGAAGAACTTGCAGTATTACGACATCTCGGCCAGATCCAATTATAATTTCGAGAAACCATTTCTCTGGATGGCACGTCAGTTGATTGGAGACCCTCACTTGGAATTTGTCAAAATGCCGGCACTTTTACCTCCGGAGATCCACATTTCAGAAGAACATAAGGAGCAGATCGAGGATGAATTGAAGAAGGCTGAAGCTACCGCACTGCCCGAAGAGGAGTCTGATCTATGAACCAATCTATAGTCAACCGGCCACAACTAAACACAAGTTTCCGCATGAGTCCTTGCAGTCTCTCAAATTACTATTGTTGGCAAGTGGGTTAAACATTTTATCTTCGATCCAGACATATGTTTTGTGTTTGTGCTGTTATCTAACCAATGATAAATGAGTCTTGTCAGCACCTATGTTTAAGTGGCTTTTATTTGATCGAGATAAAGCGGGTTATATTAAAATAAACTTAAAATAAAGTTAAACTGGTAGATATGTAAAATTATTTTTTACTAGGTAAAATGTGACGACCGAAGATGTAGCGAAGGTCTTCCATACAAGCAGCATGCCGGCAAATGGGACACTCTGGCCGCCCGTCCAGGGAGGACCTGATGCAAGAGTCCCCGAAGAGATGGCCACAGGCCAGGGAGACGAGCCGATGGTCGCCACATTCATCCCAGGGCGAAAGACAGATGGAGCAAGTAATGAGGTCTTGTTGTTCGGTTTCTAGTCTCTGCTTATGCACTTCCACTTCCTGAAGACAACCCTGCTCCTGGTCTCTGTGCAATTGACTTGCTTGCTCCAGTCTTGTTATATGTATTTTTAGCGTACTCAGCGAAAAATTATGATCGTTGATTATTTCCTGCAAGTCCCCGTTTACTACATGCATGGAAAGGATTTGATCCTCCAGTTTCGCCACAATGCCGCTGTGTTCATACGCCTGCTCCTCCAACTGCAGCGCCATTCCATCCCGCTCGATTGTGACCTGCTGGTCGGACTTTTCCTGCAAGTCCAAGCTGCTTAGCAACTGCTCACACATTTCCTCCTTGTGGAACAGCTCCAGCTCCAGGTCATCTATTTTCGCCTGCAGAGAAAGTATTTTATTGTTGTGCTGTGACACATGCTTATCGAATTTCAGTATCGTCTCGTTCCGATCGAGAACGACTGCCGCAAGATCGCTGATTATTTGTTCGGTTATTTCCTCCCTCTGCGACTTTTGCTGGTTGATTATCACCTGCATCGAACTTATTTTGTCCATGAGTGCTTGGGTATCATATTCGTTTCTGTTTTTCTGCAACTGCGCTTTTATCCCACCCGGCGTGATCTTAGAGTCGCAGGTCAGATTTTCAATGGCCTGCAGAAGCTGCCGATTCTCGGCAATCTTCTGAACGAGTTGCTCCTTTAACTTGTCCCGCTCCTTAATGAGCTCTTCATTCGATAGGTTAATGGTGCTTAAATCCGTTTGAGGATCTGTGTCGTCCTTATCGACCACATCTATTTCATCAGCGGGGATGGATACTTGTTCCATGCTAACGTTTCGTTCTGCGCCGTGTTAATTCTCCAAATGTCGCGGCCTAATTGATTGAGTTGCGAGTAACAAAGGCTGCAGAGAGTAGATTGCCATTATTGTTTCCGAATGAGATAAGATTAAAATTCAAATACAAACACAAGTTCGAATGGCCAATTCCATTGTACTTGCAAATACTAAGAAGCTTGTTTGATGACTTAATTCCGGAAAAGAGTAAGGGAGTTCCCATTTACCCATTTAGTTTCGCAAATACACACATACATATATGCATATGTACATACATACATAAATGAGTAGTTGTGCGAATTTTCAAATGCCGAAACTTTAAAGAGACCTAAGACAATTGGTATGATTTCACAATTTAATATTGACTCATTATAAGATAATTTCTTAGCTTAGTTCTGAATCTACGCTGCCATTATTTAAAGTTATTATTTATAGTAATGGTACGTTTGTTATTGTGGTAGCGTCAAAAGAACATCGGAAACTGCAACAATACAAAATATATAGCAAAGAACAAAATTGAATAAATTTGACATTTATTTCGATGTAATGATAACATGAATGAACACATACTTCGAAATTAATATGGTGGGATGATGTCTCGACCGTAGATATGGCGAATTTCGCATGGATGAGCGGGCTGTCTGCAAATGGGGCAATCTAAAGATCGACTTAGGTGAGCCACGATGCAGGATGCCCCATAGAGGTGGCCACAGGCCAGAGAGACCAACCGATGGGACCCGATGTTACCCCATTCCACCAGGCAGATGGAGCAGGTTATGTTGTCCTGGTTTACGTATTCCATGCTTTGCCTTAGCTGGTCCATTTCCTGTATATGCACCTGCTCCTGCGTCTTGAGGTCGTTGAGCACCTGCTTGCGCATTTCCTCCTTAATGGATATTTGCTGCTCCGATTCCGCATTGATCAGCTGCATGGAACTAATCTGTTCTTCCAGATTCCGGACTCTAGCTTGGTGTGTGACCTCCTGCTCCTCGAGATGCAAAACCATGCCATCCCGCTCAATTGCCAGCTGCTCCTTCTGCGAACTGACATACTGGATGTCGTACGTTAGCTTTTCATTATCCGCCTGAAGCACCTGGTTTTCCCTTTTGACGTTCTTGAGCTGCTTCTTTAACTTATCCAGTTTTAAAGTGATTCTTTGATTGTGAGAATTCACGGAAAGCAGCTGCACTTGCAGATCCGTCTGATTCATATCGTTCTCCTCTGGGTTAAGCTTCAGCCACTGCAATAACCATTCGAATTGCTCAGCCACAAAAGGATCATGAATCTTGACCAAATGGAGCCCCATTGACCTCAAACGATTATCTGTTAGTTCCATAATTAGTTTCGCTCTTAGACCTCGTGTGATTCCCTTCAATGACGCAGTCAAAGTGCAAAATTCCAATTCTATTCCAAGGACGCGCTAAGTCGACACGCTAGGGTTGCCAAGCTATTAAAAGAGCTTGACGGAAACGGCCTTTTCAGTATTACCATAGATTCCTTTTCAACTTGACGGCCAAAATATCGATTAATTAGGGAATGAGTAATATATTAATTTATTCAAATATCATATCAGTAATATGAAAATAAAACGTTTCGCGGCTATATCCGATTTTAGGATATTTATTTAACTTTACCTTTTAGGCAGCCATCATAATAATGCAATTGTGAAATATATATGTAAGTATGTACAATCTATGTATATTTGTAGAATCTTTTGCCATATCTTAACTAAATATGTGATAATTGTAGGGCTATTGATAAAAATGCATATCTTTAAACTTAACTAGTCAATAGCATTTTCAATGCCCATTCTAGATGAACTATAATTCTACAAATTTCGATCTTTTGAGTTGCAAAAATATAAAAAATATTTTTAGCATGGGACAGAGTCCTTTTAAAGAGCTTCTAGTTCTGGGTGCTCTCGATCTTCGACTTCTTGGTGTGAGATCGCTGATGAGATACAAAATTTGATTTGTATCTGAAAGTCTTCGGGCACTGGGGACAGTGGAAGGGCCGCTCTCCTGTGTGGATCATCATGTGGGTGTCCAGAATCGCTTTAATGGTAAATGCCGACGGACACTCGGTGCACTTGTACCGTCGATCTCCCGTATGACTGCGGATGTGTATTGAAAGATTTGTCCTTTGCTTGAAACTGCCCGGGCAATGCGGACACTTGTACGGCCGTTCCCCAGTGTGGCATCGCATGTGCTTTTGTAGATATTTGGGTTCTGCAAACACCTTTTCGCACACGGTGCAACTGTACGGCTTTTCCCCCGTGTGAGTTCGAATATGCGATTTCAGACTGCTGGAACTGGTAAAGGTCTTTGGGCAGAAGGTGCACTCGAAGGGTCGTTCTCCGGTGTGACTGAAGATGTGCTTTCTAAGACCGTTGCGTGATATGAAGGATTTCGAGCAGTGTGAGCACGGGAATTGCTCCCGACCAGTATGAACCCCAATGTGCTTTTCGAGAGTATAAACGCTTGTAAATGTATCTGAGCAATAGGCGCACTTAAACGCCCGTTTACCCTTGTGCGACAGGACGTGGGCGTCAAAAGTCGATTTTGTTTTGAAGATCTCTGGACATTCCCGACATTTGAACGGCTGCGAGTCCGGATGATTGGGTCGGGGTTGGTGGAGAGAATCGTCGGACTTTTCGCTCGAGTGGGTACTGACATGATTTCTCAGACCATAAGTATTTTTGAAGGACATTTCGCAGAGGGAACATGCAAAGGGCGCATGAGTGATGTTGTGATTTTGCAGTTCTTCACTTGTGGAATAAGACTCCGGACACTCGTCGCAGGGGAACGACTTTTGTCCCCTGTGCTTTGCTCTATGCTTTTTGAGAGTACGAATAGTTTTAAAGGAGGAAGAGCAGTGGGTGCATTTAAACGGTCGTTCCCCCTTGTGGCACAGTTTGTGGTTGTGTAGCGCTGACTTAGATTCGCAAATCTCGGGACATTTGGGACATTGGAATGAATGTTCCGTCCTTTGAAGGGGTATGAGTTCATCGGATGAGCTGAGCGGGTTATCGGACAATTCATTTGTGTCGGTTGTATCACAGGCCTTGGTATTCTTCGTCGGATTAGACGCCTTATGGGACAATTCGTGTGCGTCAAATGCCGACTTTGTTCCATAGGTCTTGGGGCATTTTAAACACATAAACTTATTCTCCGTAAGTTGAGAAGGTATTTGTAATTCAAAAGAGCTGGCTTGCTGGTCGGATGGTTTAGGTGGGTCGCGATCCGACTTTGCTTCATAGGTCTCGGCACATTCTAAGGGATCCTCTTTGGGTTCAAAACAGCTGGCCGACGTGTCCTCCAAGTGAGTCTTAACATGAGCTTTGAGTGTATTGCGATTCTTAAATGCCTTCGGACAGAAGGAGCACCCAAACGGCAAGTGACTAAATTTATGTACTTCTCGGTCATAACGTGATGCAAAAATTTGTGGGCATTTGGGGCAGCGGAATGGATTTTGGCCCGTGTGACTTCCGATATGTCGTGAAAGAATTTGAGGACTTGTGAAGGTATCCGAGCAGTATGTACACTTAAACGGCCGTTCGTCATTGTGGGTGAGGATGTGTGAGTCGAGATCCGTTTGGGTTCGATAGGTCTTTGGGCACTCGGTGCACTTGAACGGATTTTCCGTCGGATGAGTGGGCATGTGCTTGGCAAGGGAGCTTCTATATCTAAAAGTCTTTGGACAATGAGGACACTCAAACTGATGATTTCCAATGTCCCCATTGTGGCCAAAGAAATCTTCGTTAGTTGCCGTTTCATCAACATTATTTTCTTGCTCTTCTTTTATAATTATAATAAATCCCTTGGCCGTTTCTGTGGTGTATGTTGCCGTATCTCCATCTAATAAATTGCACGCCTCTTCCTCATATAAATCATCTTCGACTGGCTCGTTTTTCACTTGGCAATCCTCTTCAGTTCCCTCTTGCCCGTAGCTCTCTTTGATGGTTGATCCTTCCTCCCCGAGGTGCACTATTTGGAATACCTCCTCCTGCAAGTATTCATCAAAGTTCTCGATCTTCACTTGGCCTACAAGATCGCTAGATATCTCGTAACAATTAGATTGGTAATATGCATTGTCGTCTTCAGCTGGTTCTTGTTTCACTTGGAAGCACCCTTTCTCGTTTGATCCTACTTCCTGGAGGCCTAGTACATGCTCAACTTCATCCTCTGGCGTATCAACCTCAACGTTCTCATCTTTCACATCGCTAGTGAACTGGGTGCTCCATTCTTGGCTGCTTCGTGACTTGAGCTTTCTGGTTGATGCCCGAGTCTCGTTCGCATCTACAGCTACTTCGATTTCCTCACCCTCTTCGTGAATTTTGTTACTTTTCGCATGATTGGATGTGTTATTCTGCATGGAATCCTGCTCAACGTCATCCTCAGCGTCTTTCATTCTCTTTTTCAACCGCTGGCTCCTTCCATAAAAATTTCGAGCTCGACTCCTTCTCATAGTTTTGCTAAGTAGGTAATATCGCGTCCTTAGTGGAGAGTTCTTTGCATTGAGTGTTTTTACTTACATTTGCGTTTGTTATTATTAAGGCAATTAAAAATATCTCATTTTTATCAGATGTTTTGCTTGGTTTAGCACTTGCTCATTTTTGCTAGCGTCGAATTGCACAGGCCACCCTGTGGGCCGCAGAATGTGCTGTTAAGTGCATTGTCTAATGTTAGCCATTGTCTGTTATAGTTTTTTTTTTTTAAATTTATTCAATAAAATCTATTGAAAAAAATCATACGGAGTGTAAAAGTGAAATTTTATTGTACTAACCAAAATAAATTATAAAACATAACCATTCTGAATACTAATATTCCCCTACAACTTAATTAACACAATGTTTACCGGAATATTTAAATAAATTAGTCAATGCGGTGAGGAACGGTAATGGAGCGTACTCCCTGGAATGGTGTGTGATAAGATGCACTTATAATTGGACTAGGGGAAGCGCTTCTTTAGCAGATTCTCCAGTTTCCGGATGCCAGTTTGGGAGCTGCCATCGGCGTTCTTGTCTGCACTGCCCGTGAAGCTGCCAACACTGAAGATAAAGGCACGCTTGGGTGTGGAGGAGGACGTTGTGGCAGTAGTGGTGGTTGTGGAAGTTGTCGTAGATTCAGGTGCACCCGTTGCGGAGTCAGCGTCATCATTGGAGCCCGATATTCCTATCGCGGGCTCTGGTCCTTGGCTTTCTTCATCCCCGGCCGTTGGCTCAATCAATCCACTAACCGCAGCTGCCGATGCCGTGTGCTTAAAGAGATCGATTAGCTGCAGCTGGTCCACACGCTTGACCGCCTTCATGTCCAGTATTTTCTGGTACTCTGCAATGGTGATGTCGGGCAGCAGTTTGAGGACTTGCTGGGTGAAGTGCGCCGGTGGCTGGACGGGGGTCATTACCACCTTAATGATCATCTCCGCCCTCGTCATGTCCTTGACCACCACCTTGGTGTAGCTGGTGGGCGCCTTGCGATTGACGCTGGACCCGACCGACGGCAGCTCCAGGAGGGCCGTCTTCAGCGAATGGGTGTCCAGCAGTAGCTGCTCACAGCCCAGCACATTGTTGGAGCCGTCGGACAGAGTAAGCTTGCAGCGATACAGCACGTTGATGAACTTTGGCACGAAGGCGGCCACAAAGCGGTGGCAGAACTGGGTGAAGTACTTGCGGGAATTGGCCAGCGTATCCCGGATGGTGGGAACCGTCTGCTTGAAGTTGCCGCACATGCTGCTGATGAAGGAGCTCTGATCGCCCACATTGTTGATGTGCTGCCACTGAACCTTGGCCATGGCCTGCAGTGAGGCCTCGCAACCGGCTTCCAGATCCTGCACTAGCAGTTGGATGCAATTGGATATGATGCTGGACAAAGAAAAAAAGGATCTTGAATAATAATCTGATCTTGGAATACCTTCCCTTATTTTCTTGCAGATTTCACTGCACTTACCGATGAAAGACATCCTTTTCCTCGCTCATGTCAATCTTCGTCACATAGACAGCAGTCACCTTCTCCTTCAACTTATCCTCCAGCTGCTGCACCGTCTCCAGGCAGTACTCACCAGTGGTCAGGACGCAGCAGATCCGCACGAGGTCATCCCGCGAGAAGCGTTGCGTGTCGCCTTCCTTGAGGAAATTGTGGAACACCTGCCCGGCGGCGGTGGAGAGGTTCTGCATGTCGCGGGTGAGCAACGAAACGCTCTTGCCGAGGGAGCTGCCCGTGGTGGCAGGCACCAGTTTGGGCGTACTGCCCTCTAACACCTTGGAGGCGTACTCGCGGAGGTACTTCTTGAAGACCAGCGCCAGGTCGTACATGGGCTGCTCGTTGCTCAGCTGGTTGCACTGCACCATGCACTTTTTGTAGAAGACAAACAGGTCGCCGGAGCTGGGGTACACGGTGGTCTTGGCCTCGGCGAACTTGTACGGCTCCCGGGACATTTCCACAAACTTGTCCATCAGCTCGGAGAGATTCCGGTCGATGCTGCGTATATAGATGTCCAGGTGCGACTTAAAGCATTGCCCGATCTGGTCGTGGAACACGCTAATCGCAATAGGAGCGTCCGTCGGCGAAGGCTCTGTGAGCACTCGCGCCTGCTCGGCCGGCGTTGCTCCAAGGGTGACGCCCGTAAAGCGCTTGGAGAGCAACTGCTCGAAGGCCTGCGTCTTGTTGATGGCGAACAGAAGAAGCCGCACATCGATTTCGTTGGTGCGCTTGGCCATAATCTGCGACAGCTGATCGCGCGTCTGGCGACAGAACTCCACCGTAATGCACTCGGACACCTCCCAGTCCAGAGGGAACACTGCACCGTACTTGTCCTCAAAGTCCAGGAGATGACGCTTCAGCCAGGCATACCGCTTGTCGATCTTGTCCAGCCAGGCAATGTCCTGGTTCTCATGGAACAGATGCATATACTCCTCAAGCTGCTGAGCAATGAACCACTTGAGGAGTTCCTTCTTCACCTTGGGATCAAGCACGGACATCACCTTACAGGCATCGCCTAGTTGATTAAGGCCCAATCGGTGTTGGTTCTGCCCGGAAGGCTTCGCGGCAAACGCCTCCTTGAAGTCCTCGGTGATTTGCTGGGCCAGGGTGACCTGGATCTTGTCCACACTCTGGGAAAGATTCTGCAAAACAATGGGGGTGAATAATGAATACTCTTTGGGATAAAGAATAAGAGCCCACCTTTATTTCATCGATGTCGGAGAACTGCTGGAAGTGCTGGTTGACCTCGGTGATTGCCTGCAGCGGATTGAGAATCTCGCCATAGGAGCGCCTCTCGATGAGCTTGTTGAGGCTGTCAATGCCCCCTACCAGCATATGCAGGTGGTTGAGCGTGGTGATGGCTGCGGTGAGGTTGCGCTTGGCGCAGTCCAACTGCTTGATGTCCCGGGTGATCTCCTTTACCATCTCCTCGGTGCGTTCCGCCCGCGTTTTCACATCAATGATGTGACTAAACAAGGAGCCGATCACCTTCTGCGCCTCGCACAGTGCTAGCTGTCCATCCTGGCCGGTGTTCGTCTGGCCCCGCACCACGGAACGGATGTTGTCATCGATCAGCGACACCTCGCACTGCATCTTCTGGATGGTGTCGTCGATGCCAGCCAGGCTCTGCTCGTTCGGGAATAGCTGGTTGATATAGTCCACAGTGTTGAAGTCCGGCGCATCCATCGGATCCTCCGTATTCAACACCTATGAAGGAGATTTCGGCAGGTTCGAGAAACAATATGGTTCACCCACTTCGCTGACGTCTCACCTTGTCGATGACCTGCTTCACCTCCTTGGAGAAGTGGATCTTGTTGTTGGCCACCATTTGCTCCGTGGGTGCGACGTTCGGTTCCACAGCCACAACAGCCTTGCTCATCTTGTGCCCTTTGAATCGTCACAGATTTTCCACAAAAAATTATTGTTATTCTCGTCAGTCGCTGCTGCCAGGGACGGAGTGAAGACTTAAATCAGCGATGTGTGTGTGGGGTTTCTGTCGATTTAGTGCGTTCCCCACTGCCAAACTATTTATCGATAAGTTAGCTATCGAAATTTAAAAGATTATTATCAATTATAAAGTATTTCATTGGTTTTATTTATTTATTATTAATATGATCTATAATTAAATATTTAAAATAAGAGCAATAAGGACAACTTCAAAGCAAATCCGACTTTATATAAAACATATGTATTGTAGCTGTTTTAAGCTTAAATAAGCTATGATTTAGCATTAAGTAATCATACATTTAGCCGCCAATAATAAACTTATAGTTAGCTAAAAACTAAGCACTTCTCTTAAATCTATTCGCATTTCTCTACTCGGTTATTCATTCACAAAAAAGTTTTAAACTGTGCTGAGATATTAGTTACTGAGAAAACAGAGAGTTGCTGTTGGGGGTAGAACTGGAGCCAGTCATCGAGGCACTCAGCATGGAGGTGTCCCTCTGGGATGCGGTGGCCATGCGTTGGTAACGCGCTATGTGATCCAGCGAGTAGGGCAGGATGGGACGCACGCTGTGGATCTCCAGCAGAGTCAAGTTGTCCAGCTTGGCGTAGGTGCCCTCACCCTTGATGAAGGCGTCGATCGAGGTGCGCAGCTTGGACTCGCGTATGTCGAAGATGTCCTTGATGACGGTGCGCAGCTCCTCGCAGCGAGGCACATCGTCGGGAGCTGTGGACATGACCAACTGGGCCACCACCATGTAATGCTCGCAGGGCATCTTGGTGAAGAATCTGGGGGTTGTTCAAATGTTACAAAATACTTCACTAATCTCTGGGTTATTCACTTGGAGCGCTTCTCCTCCTCCTTGATCTCCTCCAGAATGTCCATGTCCATCCATTCCGGCGGCACAATCCGGCACTTTTGCTGCTTGCGCAGGTGCGTCGCCATCCACAGGGGCACGAAGACAGGGAAGCCCGCCCGGAAGGGACCCACGGATCCGTAGATCAGGTGCAGCGGTTCGTTTGAGAAATTTGGTATTATGCTGATCATGCACTTTTCCCCAATAAATTCAATAATTGCAGGATCCATTGCCGAGGCGGATGTAAACAAACACCAAAATAGCGCGAAAAGGTCACACTCCCAACTAGTGACGGCTGCTTCGATCTATCGATCTTCGATTATCGCCAAAGAGATTCGATTAAGTGGACAGCTCTTCCTGCCAATCGACCGTTAAAGTGGTTATATGTGTTTTTGTTTTTCTTTGCTAATTTGCTTGCATCACCACAGCAAGCTGCGTCAGTGTAATCTCGTCAAACTATATATACGTCTGAGTCTAATAGCCAGAACTATTAATATATCAACGTAATGCAGCGACCTTCGAGAGGGTTATCCCGCAATCTCAATCCCGATCGCATCGCACCGGGTAATGGGCCACTGGAAGCCCAGCTGAGCAGAGTGTTATTGCAGATCCCGGCGATTCCGGCTAAGGCAACTATCAACAACCAATCACGTAAAATGCCAGCCGGGCGTCGTGATAAGCGCATGAATGCCAAACATGATCAAGCGTTCAAGTTCAGCCAAGTTTTCCACACATATATAATGTATCAGCCAACTGCCCGTAATCCCTTGCACCACTCCCGCGTAAATCCGAAACTAAAATGCACCAGATAGCAAGGTGCATCTTATCAGTTTTATCAGTTTTATCAGTTTTATATCTAACTTTGCAAATAGCAGACGTGAATAAAACTATTTTCCTGGTGATGAACTCCACGAATGACGGTCGCCACAAGGTTAGAGTGGCGGGTAATAGAAAATATAAGCAGTTTGCAGTTTGCAGTTTGCAGACAACTTCGATAGAGGAACGAAATTACAAATCTTCTGTGTACAATTGGGATGTTCTTTATAAGTCAGCCAAAGCGTAAACAACAGCATCGATTTGTTGACTTATCGCTGTGAGAGACAACATGGGGGGAGGAGACTATGAATCTGTTGCCGTGAAATGTTCTCGAGCTGATAATACCAGGCGCGGCCAGTTAATTCCAGAAAACTAACCCCGCTGTGGCAGCCGTGGCTCAGAAAAACCACCTCCTGGCTACCTCCCAAACGGCGGAGGCAACCCCTTTAAGGATGTCAACGCCTCGAGAGTGTGCCCTGACCAGAGACAAGGAGCAAAAGTCCCACGGAGTGAAGGGTCTCCGGTCCGAGGCATGTTTCACACACAGCCGTAACTTAATCAGTAGGAGCTGAGAAGCTGGACGATTTTCTGATAAGCCGGAGAGACTGTGGACTGTGGAACCCAAGAAAGGAGGGGAAGGGACAGGGGCAGGGGCCGGGGGAAGGCGTGCCGAGCGATCGAGGCGCATTAATTTTTAGCAGAAAAGTGCGACTTGAGCGGCTACTTGGCTTAGTGCTTGTCTATTTTCGGCAGGGTACGGAGCTGCTTGCTCTCGCGACCATCGAAGCAACGACATACCAATCCCCAGCGCACCCAGGAAAACTGTTTTCCCACCACTCAACATATACAGCTGGCCTCGCGAATTGCATCGAAGAGATAAGCTCGGGCAGTTGCTCTTGAATCTGCATATGCGGTCTTTGATTCGAATTTGAATTGGAATTTCGGCAGCTTTAGCCCTCGACTCTCCTGACTAGCTCAGTGATAAGTCGCGCTTTGGTCCAGACAGGTGTCGAGAACCTCCACGTCGAAATTGGGAGAAAATTATGCGCTAATCTCGATCGCAGCCTCCTCGAGCAGTTCTTTATTCAGTCAGTCCAGCAGCTACTTTTTCACGTTCGATTCACCAAAGACCATAATGCCAGACACGGAGATCATTGTGACCAACGCTGGGGAGCCGTCCACCAAGGCGAGCCTGATTGTGGTCTCAAATCGGCTGCCATTTGTGCTAATCCGGAACTCGAAAACGCAGGAGTTGGAGCGCAGGGCCAGGTGAGTGAGATTCGTTTGGAGTTCTGAATTTTTAGTTAATAAAATGTGTGTGTGTGTGTGTGTTTTCCAAAATGGAAAAACAGTGAAAAATGTAAAAGGTTTACGTAACTACGAAGAATATGAATTGCAGCCAATGATTTCTTCGGAATATATACTTTTCAAATTATATGAATTATTGAGCTGTGTTTAAAAAATGTTACGTAATCAGGGTAGCTAAGAATCCAGTAACGAATAAAATTAAAATCTAATCTAAATCCTAAACTAAATTCCACAATGCATATAGTGATTGTGACTCCAAATTTCGAAAAGTTATTGAATTTTTCTTTAAATATTCCTTTAAATATTTAAAATCCGCTCATATGGAAGTTCTGATCCCGGCAATAAGGCCAAGTAAATAGTTAAATAAAATAATGTGAAACAAAGGAAATGACTGAATTGTCGGGAAAAACAAATAACACAAACTTTTCAAGCCGCTTATCACCATTCGTAAATTGGGCAGCAAAAGCTCCAGTTCTTCGCACTCCCAAAAATCTCCAACTAACCCAGTTCGATCCTCGAGCCCTCGGACAATTTGCATTGAAGATAAGCAAAGCCACCCAACCCTCCCCGATCTCGAGCCTATATATGTACATACCTATGCTTCGGATCACCGCGAGTCTTTGCTGGGTTGTCAACCTTATCAGCGCAAAATACACAGAGCGGGAGTGGGGGATGGAATGGGATGGGATGGACAAACCCTCAGCTCCGAGGCGAAGTCTGGGGAACGAATTAGAAAACAGATTCCATAGTAGTAGTAGCGGGCCTTATCAGCGAGGTCCGTTACGCGTTTTTGACCCTTTCGAGTGTCTGGGAAACGGGTCAAGACGGGAGGCGTTGTGGCAAGGCTGTCATCGGTGCCAGAGGAACCCAAACCTGAACCTGAACCTGACACTGACACTCAGATGCGAAGTCACGTGAGTGCGATTGCTGCGGGATGGAGACTCCCGACCTATGCCAGGAGTTGGCTTCTGGGCCTCCACTCTTTAGCTCCCCTTGTCTCCGGGTGGGATGGACCGGAGCTGGGGCCGCAGCTTGTTTACAATCGCCGCTTTAATGGGCTTCTTATCAGCGCAGGGGTGTCGTGCACTCTGCACAAAATGGGCTGGGTCTTCACCTACACACACGCGAGCCCACATCCCGTCCAGTAATCCAGCCCATTGCCTCTAGTACTTACCCGTGACGTCTCCTTCACGTTTAATAGCTTCTTTCTAGGGTGATCAAGGGGAGAAGGGGCAGCATATGTTATGCTGGGAGCCAAGGCAAATCTTACTTATTTCATAAATCAATATATTATTAAGGATTTATTTTAATTTGTACCTTCCTCTCCTTTCCAGCGCTGGTGGTCTAGTCACCGCAGTGTGTCCGGTGGTGATCAAGGGCAGCGGTCTATGGGTGGGCTGGTCGGGCATCCACTTGGAGGACCCCAACGAGGCCATTCCCGAATCAAATCCCAATGACCAGACGCCCACCGCCGGGCTGAAGTCCGACCAAGTGGTGTCCGTGAACATCAACTCTACGATCTTCGACAGCTACTACAATGGCTGCTGCAACAAGATGTTCTGGCCGCTCTTCCACTCGATGCCGGGGAGAGCCAATTTCGGGGGAGCGCACTGGCACGACTATGTTACCGTGAACAAGCACTTTGCCGTGCGCACCATCGAGGCCCTGGAGAAGTGCCTGGCCAAGAACGAGGGCAGCGACAAGAGTCCGCCGATCGTGTGGATCCACGACTACCACCTCATGCTGGCTGCCAACTGGGTGCGCGAGCACGCCGAGGAGAAGAACCTGCCCTGCCGGCTGGCCTTCTTCTTGCACATCCCCTTCCCACCCTGGGACATCTTCCGCCTGCTGCCCTGGTCCGACGAAATCCTGCAGGTGGGTTAAGCCAATAAAATTTGGATCTTCTTAATTTGGAGTTTACAATTAGGATACAACCTGGCTGAGGTTATAGCTTGTTTCTAGGCAAACTAGTATCTCCGTTTTAAAGCTAAATTATGTAGCATACACTCGTATATATATACATAGGTCGCAAAAGCAGGAATCGAAAAACAACATCACATAGCTGGAACATAACTTTGTCAATTTATATTCTAATTAATTGACCTCCTAAAAACCGGACCACTTAATCTTTAAGCTGTCATAGAAATGATGTACAAAAATGGGGTAATGAGCATATCACAATATTCTAGGATAGGATAATAGGCTAGCTAAAGCCTTCGTTTCTGGTTTTAAACTATTTTCAAGCCAAAAACTAAAGTTAAAGTTTTAAAATATGTTTTTTAAATGGTTCGTTATATTTAAATCTCTTCCTGTTTGGTGTTTAGGGCATGCTGGGTTGCGATCTGGTGGGCTTCCACATCCAGGACTACTGCCTCAACTTCGTGGACTGCTGCCAGCGAAACCTGGGCTGTCGTGTCGATAGAAACAATCTGCTCGTGGAGCACGGCGGACGCACAGTTCGCATTCGTCCATTGCCCATCGGGATTCCCTATGAGCGCTTCGTGAACCTCGCCCAGACCGCGCCCAAGGTGCTAAAGACGGGCAAGATGCAGATCATCCTCGGTGTGGATCGCCTGGACTACACCAAGGGCCTCGTCCACCGCCTGATGGCCTTCGAAGCTCTGCTGCTGAAGTATCCGCAGCACAAGGAAAAGGTCAGCCTGCTCCAGATCTCGGTGCCCTCACGCACTGACGTGAAGGAGTACCGGGAGCTAAAGGAGGAGGTAGACCAGCTGGTGGGCCGCATCAATGGCCGCTTCACCACCGCCAATTGGGCGCCCATTCGCTACATCTACGACTATGTCAGTCAGGATGAGTTGGCCGCCCTGTATAGGGATGCGGCCGTCTGCCTGGTCACTCCGCTTCGCGATGGCATGAATCTGGTGGCCAAGGAGTTCGTGGCCTGTCAGATTAATGAGGTCCCCGGTGTCCTTGTCATCTCACCGTTCGCCGGAGCAGGCGAGATGATGCACGAGGCATTGCTCTGCAATCCGTACGAGGTGAACGAGGCCGCCGAGGTGATTCATCGGGCGCTAACCATGCCCGAGGATGAGCGCATCCTCCGAATGGCGCGTCTGCGCCGGCGGGAGGCTGAGTGTGACGTCAGTCACTGGATGCGCTGCTTCCTAAAGGCTGTGGGCGCTCTGGAGATGGACGACGTGGGCACCACCATCATGCAGCCGGTCTCCGTGGACGATTTCGATGACTACTTACTCAAGTTGGTGAACCCTCGCTCTTGGTAGTTTGGATAATACTTAAGCTCCTCCCTCTCTCCTCCCCCAGATACATCGGCTATAACCATAAGCTGGCCCTGCTGCTGGACTACGACGGCACCTTGGCGCCCATTGCCCCGCATCCGGATCTGGCCACTCTCTCGCCGGAGATCAAGAACGTGCTGTACAAGCTGTCCAACCACTCGGACGTCTATGTGGCCGTCATTTCGGGACGCAACGTGGACAATGTGAAGAAGATGGTCGGCATCGAGGGCATCACCTATGCGGGCAATCACGGTCTGGAGATCCTCCATCCGGACGGCAGCAAGTTCGTGCACCCAATGCCCATAGAGTACGAGAAGAAAGTCAGTGATCTGCTGAAGGCGCTGCAGGACTCGGTCTGCCGGGACGGAGCCTGGGTGGAGAACAAGGGGGCACTGCTGACGTTCCACTATCGCGAGACTCCGAACCAACTGAGGGGCCCGATGGTGGACAAGGCGCGCTCATTAATCGAGAAGTACGGCTTCCGGGCCACCGAGGCGCACTGCGCTCTGGAAGCTCGTCCGCCTGTGCAGTGGAACAAGGGTCGCGCCTCGATCTATATCCTGCGCACATCTTTCGGCGTGGACTGGAACGAGCGTATCAAAATCATCTACGTGGGCGATGACCTCACCGACGAAGACGCCATGGTGGTAAGTAATCGGGAAGGGGATACCAGAATTCGGATGTATTTGTAATTCTTCATTTTCCAACAGGCCCTCAAGGGTATGGCGCGAACTTTCCGCGTTACATCGTCGGACATTGTGAAGACCGCTGCCGATCACCGCCTGCCCTCCACGGACTCCGTTTACACGCTACTCAAGTGGGTGGAGCGGCACTTCATGGGACGTAAGGCGCGCGCCAACTCGCTAACCTACAGGCCGACAAAGGGCGACGGCGTCCAGATGCAGATGTCCCTGGAGGTGGCCTCCTCGGCGAATAACAATCTGGAGGTGTGAGCCCACATATACATAGTCGTATGCATTTGCAACCTCGTAACTCACATAACTTGTAAGATTTTAAGAATAAACAAAACAGAATCGTAGCTTACACAAATGTACAATCGATTTTGGGTCTTTGTTTTTGTTTTTTGGTTACGCTATGGAACGTGCACTGATATTTTAAGACTTAACCACTAAGCGGAGCGTCACGGATCAGGCTAGTTGTGGGACACAACCAGCCACGAAATGATGAAGAAGAACAGGAAGATGGGGTAAACGGCCAGGGGTTTGCGGTGGGGAGGCTGACTTTGGCCCAGGAAAATAAAAGAAGCTGGAAAGATATAATTTGGCAAATAAGAGTTGGACTTTCCACTATTTATGCTTAATGACTCACCGTAGGTGGCCCAGGCAAAGCCCAGGGTGGTGGTCACAAAGCGCAGAAAAAAAAGCAGCCGTGTCTGCGCCGACAGGAGGATAACCCGGCACACAATCAGGGAAATGGCAACCGGCGTAAGGCAGTAGCCCAGCACGCATACGGATTGGAAGAATGAGCTGACGGATATTAAGGGGAATTGATACATGGTCAGCAATCAATTGCGTCGCATTAATAGGTAGCAAATACACACATATTGCCGCCCAGCAGCTTGGAGTTGAGTGTGACGATGGCCGCTCCTATCCAAACAATGACGAACACCTGGGCGAACTCGGGTCCGTTGTCGGACATGCTGTCGGCGGAGGAGGAGCCCTGCAGGATAGTCGCCATAAACGTGCACAGCACCAAGGGTCCCCACAAGTCCCCTGGAAGAGCAAGAATACCATTACAAACTGCTTACGACGGCAGAGCAGAATCAGCTGATGACGTACAATCCCTGAGCAGACTGGACTTCTCCTTGGGGTACAGCACATGATAGAATTTGATGCCCACGGCTCGGATGTCCCTCAGCACGGTTTCGCGGATGGGCTCGTCCAGCGTATTATAGTCGGGAACTCCAGCAGAAGAGGCTGCAGTTGTGGTTCTCTGACCCGGAATGGACATATCTCCCTCCAGGGAAGGAGCTGGCGACGTGTTTACGTCCTCAAACATCTGCGGATCATGATAAATTTTTAGATTTGGTGTTGTCGGATCTTTTCTGTACTCACATCCAGCTTGGCATCCATTTCGCTCTTAGCTTTTAGCTGAGATTACTTTTAAAACATAGACAAAACTTGAAAATACGCCAGCTAATACATAGTACGACCGTTCACAGTTGTAGAGTGTGACCGTTCACCGTTTACCAGGAGATGCACAGCAATCGAACTATCGATTGACATTTATAGCTCTTTGGCGCCAACAGAATTAAGAATTTAATTACTATTATTATTATCTTTTATTTTATTCTATTTCTTCCAATAAATTCTCAATAAATGTAATCTCTTCGCTGAATGACTAGGAATTGAAAATTAAATATTAATAAATAAACAAATCTGATATCAAAATAAAATATATGTAGATAGGACATGAAATACGCTTTGTGAACAGTGCACAAGTCTTTGTTAGGAAAATAATTATTATAATTTTCCAGCAAATCATTGCAGTACTATATGGATTCACTGAAACTTGAATATGTAACTACACAAAGGGATACTCATAAAATAGAACGGTACATGTTGTTACTGCAATTGGGGGAGCTACATTTTAATATTAATATGGCCGTCAAACAAATTAAATTGATGAAATTAATAATATCTGATAAAGCCTAAAATAATCAACATCAAATCTGTGATCTGAAACCAAAAATGACTCAATTGAAACAGTCCCATTAGCATAAAGTTCGTGAATTGAAGCAAGCACTGAAGAACAATGAGGACGTAATCACGTACCACATCTGTCTTTCGTCTTTGGAGTCCAATGGTGACCATCGAGTCATATTCCTGGCTTGTGGCCATGTCACCGGAGACTCGCATTAAATCCTACGTGATGCGGAATTACATATGTTCCATTTGCCGAGACTTTGCCAATATTGAAAAGCTTCGCTATATTTACGGCCGCCCCTGATCTTTCAAACAAAAAAATAAATGGCCCAATTGCCATTATATTATTTTTGATATTATGTTCTTGTTTACTTAATAATTCTTTTGAGAGCCAATCAAGACAAATTAATTTTATGAAAAATAAATTTTATTTGAAATGGTTGTAAGCTTGGACAAATATCGCAGTGAGAATATCGCACTGATGTTATCATATAAATTATCGCTATCATCGATATATCGATATAATATCAACAATCCTACGGCGAACCCGAAACGAAACAAACGTAAAGCCCGAGGAAACTATGCTGTAGGCGGTAGATTAAACATTAAACTGCAGCCGCAGCAGCTCGTCAAGGAACCGGAAAATGGCTGCGAAGCAGTCCGAGATGCTGGAGCAACCGCAGCTGGGCCTCACCACGAAGGTGGCCCTGCGGCGCCTGCACGAGGAGATCGAACGGGTGCTGCTGGAGCACGAGAGGCAGGGCGGCGCGGAGAGGTGGGTCTCCTCCTATCAAGTGGTATCTGTTGATAACAACTCCCCATTCCCCAGCTCCTATCGCAAGTTGCGGGCAGCGTTTGTGAAGCGCTATGACAGTCCGCTGGGCTGGCTATCCATAGGAACGACCCTGCTGGCCAGCGCCGCGCTTCTCACCACGGGCATGATGTGGCCCGCTCTGTGCCTGCTGGCCATCCTGGCGCTGGATCTGTTTGTGGTGGTTAGAGAGCACAATCTGCGACGCACTGAGGTATGCCGGAAAACGCGCCATGCCTTGGCCGAACTGCGCCTGGCGGAGCAGCACTTCAGCGAGGACTGGCGGCCGGCCAATTATCCGCATCTCAGCAATCCCATGTCGCCGTGCGTCTCCTTGCAGTGGACTTATCGCGACGGGAATATCGTTAATCTGCCGTGGGCTCTCCTGGTGCGGGGTGATTGTATCGTCCTGCGACCAGGCCACATCTCACCTGGACCCTGCCACGAGCTGGCGACGAACAGGTACTTCCAAGCCAACGAAATCTACGGAGCGGCTCCGCAGGGCGATCCTCCCGTGAAACCTGTGGCCCGGCCGCCCCTGCCAGATTTGGTCTGTTCTTTGGAAAGCACGCCCTACCTGGACAACCTGGGCGTGTGCTTGCGAAGCTCCCTCAAGCGCCCGCCCACCATTTACAATCAGCAGCGCTATCTTGTAAGAAGATCCCTATAGAAATTCGATATTAGAAACGTTTCTTATCTCTGTCTTTTCGTACAGCTGGTGACCAAGTACATACAGCAGTGGGGATTCATCAGTGCCCTGACCATTACACTGATTTCGGGTGTGCTGCGCCTTCATGGCTACGGATTGCCTACTGACGAGAAGCACAACTGGCGCTTTGTGCTCATTGAATCCCCGGCGGCGGCCATTATACCATTATTGCCGTTAATTTTCCCGTTGATGTGGATATCAATGAACCTATGGGGCATTGCACGGCTGCAATGTTTTCTAAAGACACCGCAAGCCGTGGGAAAGAGTTCGAGCAAGTCGTTCGAGGAGGACCTAGACTCTCCGTCCTACGACTACCACAACATCCCAATGATGCGGTCCAGTGTGTTCCGCATTTGGATGGCACTGTGGCGCGGGGACAGTGAACTACTTCCGAGATCGGCGAATCTAGTGCAAGTGTTAGGCTCCATCTCGGCCCTCTGCTGTGTCGACAAAAAGGGCATCCTGTCGTGGCCGAATCCCACGGCCGAGAAGGTTTTCTTCCTGCACAACAGCGACGAGGCTCAGCACGAGGACGGCTCAGGCAGTCAGTCGTCGTCGGAGAGCGAGAGCGACGAAGCGCCGGACGTGGACGAGGATCACAAGGAACGGGGGATTGTGGCCGAGGTGCTGGACCTCACCCACGACCAGCACTGTCCCTTCCGGCTGGAATTTGACGACCACGAGTGGAAGGCGCACATAAAGTCACTTAAGCCATTGGGTGAGCCTCCCCTAATCTGTTTGCTTTGTGTACTTCTTTATAGTCTAACCTAAACTGTTCCAGGCCTGGCCATTCTGCTCAACACCTGCTCGCCGCTCACCCACGAGCACTACGCTCAGTTCTGCGGCCATGTCACCGCCGTGGCCATGCTCGACAAAGATCTGGTGCCCGTGACTAATCGGTATGCGTATGCACTCATTGAGTCGAGTAAAAGCTTTTTGCATGGGTACGTAGTTCATTGCCATATTCATTGTTAGTTTCCATCTAACCAAATCGATTAAAAGGCCGACTGCATCGGCCCATAATACTTATATAGTCTAATGATTTTCTCCAATATGGCATTCAATGCCAGCCATCCAAAGCCAGCCCGATCAAATTAGTCTTTGCTTTGGGTATTTTTGATTTTTGAATCCGATTGGACGATGATTTTGATTCCCCACACAAAACAAAACAGACACAAAAGCGATTGGTAAAGATTTGAAAATTGTGAGCGTAAGAAAAACGTATTTTTGATTTCCAGTATTTCGCTATTCCCTAATCGTTTGCCTCTATAATTTCCCATAAATCATTCGAGCCTTTCAAATAACCGCAATGCCGACACATAACGTTGTTTTTATTATTCCTACTATGTTACTTTATTTGTACTCGTAAATCGATCCTAATTGTCTAACCAGCCCCTCCCCCCTCTCATTGGCATGTTATTTTAAGTAGCAAACGTTTAAGAACGCTTAAATATAGTCGCCTCACCCACGACCCCATGCCATCCCAGTTCCATTCCTGCTCCCAAACCATTCGCCACTTGCCTGCATGCTCACGCACCGCCGTCGCATCAAGCGGCAGTTGGGACCAGTTCTAATCGGTTGCTCACCCCTTGTTTGGCAAACAGGCGCTGCCTCTGCGAGCTGGCCAAGCAGATTGGCTTCACCGACCATGCCACGGATCGATTTGCGCTGGAGGGTCAACTGGCCAGCTACCGACACTTGGTAAGTTCATCAATGGGTTCAAACTCTTTAACTCTGTTGGAATCGTATTCCTGAAACAACAGAATTTAAGATTTAACAAAATAATAATGAGTTCTCCTGTTTATCACAGCAACCGGATGTGGTGCGCAGGGACATTCGCTTCGCCCGACAGCTGCAGCTGTCCTCCAAGGTTAAGGTTCCGTTTCCGCACTCCTTGTCGGTGGTGATGAAGGAGAATCCCGGCGGATATCTTTCGCTCTTTACCCAGGGCACGGCGGACATAATCTTGGACTGCTGCGATGACTTCTGGGATGGCAAGGACTTGCGCCCACTTTGCGCCCAGGATCGCAAGCGGGCGTTGGACTTCTACCAACGCAGTGCCCTCACTTCCTATTGCACAGCCTTCGCCTATCGCCCGCTGAGGCATGGGATCCATGGTGCGCTAAGTGGTCCCCGTCAAAGTGGAGGCGAGTGCCTGTATCTGGAGTTGCCGCCGGAGTCGAAGCTGCGCATGCAGCACGTGGACAAGACGCACTGCGACTTCCAGGGCGGGCATAATGTAAAACTCAGCCACAGCATCAGCACTGACTCACTGCTATTCTCGGAGAGCAAGGACGAGGACTGCAACGATGTTGAGGGCTGCTTTGAGATGCAGTGCCACCAAGTATTCATCGGCATGGTGACGATGCAGTACCAGGCCCAGAACGACATCGTCCGCCTGGTGGAGCGCCTGGAACGGGCCTGCATTCGCTTCGTGCACTTCAGCAAGGAGAACGAGCTGCGCTCGCGCGTCTTTTCCGAGAAGATGGGCCTCGAGTCCGGCTGGAACTGTCACATTTCGCTGCTCAGCGAGCCAGATCCTGAGCCGGGCGAAAAGGAAAAGGATCGAACTCCTGCCAAGCCAAAGGAGCTGCCGGAACACGCTGGTAAACCAAGCACCAACCAAGACACCACAATTGATACCCATGAGAACAGCCATTATCCCACCAGTGCCAAAGTCATGTACATTTCGCCCCCTGCACCTGCATCTGAATCCGCATCCGAATCCGTTGACCCACCCGCAGCTAAAACCACTGACATTGTAGGTGACGGTCCGGAGACGAGCTACCTTCTGGGTTTGCCCACCAATCTGGAGTCCTCGAAAACGTTGAGCTCCTCCGCTCCGGGCGCCATATCCAATCCGGATGAATGTAATCCATTGCATGCAGCTCTTAGCGCAGACCAAGCACAATCCCCCGATGGAAATGACTCTCTGCAGGAAGAGCTTGCAGGGGATGCCGAACTCGAGCTAGAGGCGGATGCCGATCCCAGTAGACTTAAGCAACGCCACTCGCTAGACTCTGCAATGGACGAGAACTGTCGCTCGCTTAGCACGCTAACCGAGAGCACCGACCAGAGCGCGCCCATCAACTTCGACATGTCGAATCGGGCGAAGCTTCCGCGTGGAATCGAGAACATCCGACCGCATCTGGAGCAGGTGGACAATGTGCCGTTGCAAGTCTCACTCTTCACGGACTGCTCGGCAGAGGCAACGCGTCAGATGCTGGACATCATGCAGTCCTATGGCGAGATAGTTGTGTGTTTGGGCAGCTCGGCGAGCAATGCCAATGCGGACATCTTCCTGCAGGCGGACTGCAGCATAGCCGTCGAACCGCTGTATCCGCAGGTGTGCCAGGATGTGGACGCCTACACGGAGGCCAACATACAGCACAACAAGCTGCTCTGGCAGCGACATGTGGGGAAATCCGCCGGCAAGGCCGACGACGAGGAGCTGCTGGAGGGAGGGATGCCCGGTTGCGCCATGCAGACACCCGCACACACCATATCGCCGCTGTATCTCAGTCGGCTGCTCAATTCGCTGCCCTGCTCCATCGCCGTCTGTCGCGACGACCCACTTTCGCTGGTGGCCATAATCGAGCTGTCACGCCGCTTCTCGCTAGGCCTGTGGAACTGCATCCAGTACTGGGCCTGCTGCGCCGGCTCCATCTCCATTCTGAACGTGCTGTGCGCGTGCCTCTCGCTACCGCCCCTCCTGCCCCCGCTGCTCGTCATCTACCTGATGTGTGTGCCGGTGCCGCTCATTGCCATTTCGCTGGCCCACATCGATGTGGACCCGAAGATCATGAACCGGGCCACCAGCAAGAAACAGACGGACTACGACTCGCGGGCCTTTGCATTCGTCATGTGGTGCTATGGCTGCAAGTTCATCGTTGCGGTTATATCATTGGTGAGTGGGGTCTATCTTATTTTGATGTAGCCAATTAGAATTCCTTTTGAATATACATTTTAGCTCGTTTCCTACTGGCTGTTTTTGTCTCCACCGAACGTCGAACCCGTTCTGGATTCCCAAGAACTGAAATCGGATGCGGAGGATGACGCGAACTTCTATGAATTTCTGTACTTGGCAAGAAGTTGCGCCTTGCTGGCTGTAATCCTGCACTTTGGTAACTCGTGTTCTTATTTTGGTTTCTTAGAAAGACTTCAACACATTTTAACAATTTCCAGCATTCATCTCTGTTACCTTTGTTCATCGGGATTATGCACTCTGGCAGCGCAATCCCCTTACCAATCGCATCTGGGCCATCACCTGCTTGGTGCTGATCCTTGTCCACGGGGGGATCTGTATATTGCAACTGCTTCTGGATGATTACCTGTGGGAACAGCTCTCCACAATGTGGATGGCCATGTTGATCTTATTCGGCGGCAGTTTGCTCAGTATGATTATCAGCGAGTTGGCCAAGTTCCAGGAGAACAAGTGAGTGATTGCATTGTTGTTTTGCCGTAAGATTGCCGTAGGAAATATCTTTATAACAAAATTTCCTATCCCTCATTCAGGGTCAATGCGCGCTATCAGAGGAGGGCGCGCCTTGATTTCGGCACCAAACTGGGCATGAACTCGCCCTTTTAAGAACCACTGGCCCAGCAAGAAATAAAACAAAAGACGCCTCCACACGTTACACATGTACTTAGTGCCAAGGCTGTATATAACACTAAGCAACACTCAACCCGCTTCTTCGTACTTACATTTTACTTTTACGACTCCAACTAACCAATGCTTCTGCCGGCTTAGGTGTGACTCGTTCTTAAGTTCGGCCCCGTACTTTTACCCATTTGTACTTCCACATGTTTATTTTAGTTTGTGACACCTCATCGAGTAACGAAACACATTTGTTATTCTTGTTTCTAAAACGGATTGGTTTGTGTTCCTTGTTTCAATGGGCGACAACATTGTGTACTAACATTAAAAAGACTTGCAATTATTGTATGAAATATATGTGTATGGTAAAATTGAAGAGCCTTCGTTAAACAAGTAAAAGTTAAAAAGCGGGTATTTCGTATGGTCTAGTTGGGAAAGTGGCATGTCCAGCGCGTCCAGAACTGGTTCTTTGCAGGCCCAACGGAATTGAGATGCGAACGAGCGGGACCAACAGTTTGCAGCACGCCCGAATAGGTGCTAATCGGGAGGGGCACGCTGCAGCATCAAGTGCCTCATTTACTGACCCACATCCATAGCTCGATCATGGCAAGGAAGTTGACAAATATTATTGTCTTTAATTCCGTCTAGAAATCGTTCAATTTGGGTTACACATGGCCATCTCTCGATACGAAACGATTGAAATAGTATTAATTAACACATTGGGGCATGGAATGGGAATGTTTGCGGGAGTTTGGATTCTTGGATTTCTTCATTCATGTGTTAAATGTGAAATACGAGTATTTAACCTTACAGACGGAACATTCTTTATTTAAAGATCGAGTCAGATTTAATTTGATTTGAAGTAATTTAAGAAAGAAAATTTGGTTAATGCTAATACAATGTAATCTTTGAATCTGATATTTTATTTTAATGACAGAAGAAATTATAAAGATGCTTCAGAATATGTATATCCAATGTGAATTCCCAAAATTGGCTACTTTATGGATCTGAAATTCTTCAAAATTAAATAGTTTATAATTTTTTTTCAAACCTCAAAACCAAATTTGTTCTATTAAAACTCGTACTAATGACTTGCAAAAGTGGAGGCACACGCCCCGAGCCACATTCCCCACAGAAGCAGTGGATGTGCAGGCACGGATCAGTTATGGAGTGGAACTCCACTCTCCGGATGAGCACATGCTAAGCTGGCGGGAGCACATAACGGAAGATGGTATCGGTAATGTGGAGTAACAATTGATTAGCACCTGCAACGTCGACGAAATGAAAGTGCTGTTGTGCCTGGCAAGATCGCTTGAATATGGATCACTTCTAGTAGCACCTTCTGCCCGGTATCTGGGTCATGAAAAAACGAAATCACGAACTCTGCCGTCCGGAGATGAATAAAACCAATCACCACTGAGTGATTCCATGTATTCGGGATTTTCGCGCGACGCGGAACGGAAACGTTTTTATCGAGCTCCGACGGATATGACGAGAGTGTAGCACCGAAAGGATACTTCAGTGATAGAGTGATAGTGATAAAGATACAGATAGAGTTTGAGTTAGAGATACGAAAACGCTAACCAACGATGTGGTTAGACGGCGCTAAGTGGGCGCTGCCTGTGTGCTTTAGTCTTTTCCTCGGCTGTGTCCAGATTGAGGCCTATTCCCAGGTTCTGGTCAGTGGGAATGGCGCGGATACGAATCCGGGACCTCGGATTTTTAAGGCTTTAAATACGGATTTAATATTCCCGAAAATGTAAGTTAGCAGGTGCGAGCATTCCCGAACGAGACTCCTTACTATCCAGCTTACAGCTTCAACTCAAGCGATAATGTTGTATCCACCACTGGAATTCCGGTGGTTACATCCACGACATCGCTTCCTCCAATCCCCTACAACCACCAAGCGGAGGTATCAACGAGCACAACAGATTCTCCAGTTTTTGTGACTCCTCTGGCTCTCTCAGAGGTGGAGAAAACGAGAGATCCTGTTCCCTCTCCTGTTTCCGAGGAGCAACCAGAACCTGTGGTGGAGGGAGCATCCACTGGCCGTGCTGTGGATTACCGGACAGCTTATCCCTTTGGCCAATTGATTACTCCATTATTGAGGGCGGGAAAGCCACAGCAGTATAACTCCCGACCCTCACAGACACGTATTTATTCCCAAGGTAGTCCTTCGTACCACTCCTCATCGTCATCGTCATCGAAATCACGAAATCCATCTCGCTATCAGGGTGCCAGACCCAGTTATAAGAAAGGTATTATTCATCACAAGAATCTGTTGGAATTTGACAAGTTTAATTTTAGAAATTATTGGAATATATTAAATGGTTTATTTACATTCAATAAAAAAGAGTTTAAATATCTAAATGTTTTTAAAAATATTTAAGCCAACACTTTTTCTTAGCTTGCTTCATTTGCCATTTTTGTTAAGCATATTAAACATTATTAGGAAATAAATTAAACCATTTTTTCGTCCCCAGGATTCAATGACCGATTCACTCCTGGTGAGGGAACCGCTGCTGGTCTATTCAAGGGCAAAAAGAACAACCACGATCACTCACACGACCATTCCCATGGACATGACGGCAAGGTGGCTTCTGGCTCGAACTCTGTGAACTCCTATGTCTCCCCCTCGGATGCATATTCCTTCCCGCCCCTGAACACCAAGTATCCTTCGCCGGCGCAAGATCCCAAGGCAGCTCTGCCTTCGGACACGGTGACGAGCTACCTGCCGCCAGCATCTGGAGGTTTGAGCAACGCGGGTTACGCCTATCCCGGTCCCCCAATGCCCTCGCCCACGGGATACAAGTATCCCGGTCCACTTTCCGCCTCAAATGGGGACAAGGATGCGGCTGCCAGTTCGGCAAGTGCATCGCCTCCAGCGGACGATGATCCCGGGAATGATGATCAAATTGGAGTCCTGGATGCCAGTGCGATGGACAATATCCCGGCAAAGGATGAGGGCAAGGATGCTGGTGGAGATGCTGGAGATGGTGGGGATATGGGGCCCCCCGCTGATGACGGAGATGTGGGTGGAGGCGACGATGACTCAGCTCTCCCAGCGCTGCACAACGATGGAGGATCGCATGGCGGGGACGAGCCCAAGTACGATCCGAGTATGGAGTACGCAACACCTCCACCCGGTTGGCTTGAATCCCACCCAGAGTCCGCAGCTCCCAAGCCGCAGGATCACGGACACGATCATGATCATGCGCCTGACCACGATCACGTGCACGATCACCACCATGATCACTTTCCGAGCCACTTTGATTACCAGCCATCCTATCCGGATGACACTTATCCCGATGTGATTTACGATGATCATCCGCACCACCACCACCATGTCCACCATCCACCGCCACCTCCGCCGCCGCCGCCACCACCACCACCACCGCCGCCCACTGAACCGCCGCCACCGCCACCTCCTCCGCCGGAGCCGCGTGTGAAGAAGTACAGCTACTTCTACATCGGCCGCAAGCTCTGGTATATCCCTCTGTACTTCACAGTGTGGTTCAGCTTCTACATCCTGTGGCTGATCATCAAGTCAATCGGCAGGCACAAGGTCAACCTGCCCAATCACTACGTCTCGCGACGCAGTGCTCCGGATCCGTTGACCACGGTCCAGGGCAGGGACGAGTACATTAACGAAATGACGGTGAAGGTGCTGGAACACATTGATAGCTTTAAGCAGAAATACTTGAACTGATAAGGACGCTACTAAATACGTAATGGCTAATAAAAACTTAATTTTATATGAAAAGTTTTAATTATTCTTGGGAAATTTGGGAAATAGATAGGCAAAGAAAGGTTTAGTTTTAATTTTAGCGTGTTTTCAAATGAATTTCAAAAATTCGATAACCGATAAATCGAATAAATTTCCCTTGGATGTGTCACCTGGGGGAATTTCCCAACCGGCTTTGGTGGTATTTTGTGCTTGCCCAATACGGTCTTACTAGTCTCACGTTTTGTTTATGTTTTAATATTTCTGCGTTAACCGGGAAACAAAATAACTCACCAAGATGTCGTATATGCTACCACATTTGCACAATGGCTGGCAGGTGGACCAGGCCATTCTCTCCGAGGAGGACCGTGTGGTGGTAAGTAATCCGAAGCAGAACGAAACTTTCTGACCCGCGGAGCACCCAACATGATTAAAGCTTATATTTCCCCCTGCAGGTGATCAGATTCGGTCACGATTGGGACCCCGCCTGCATGAAAATGGACGAGGTGATGTACAGCATCGCCGAGAAGGTGAAGAACTTCGCGGTCATCTACCTGGTGGACATCACCGAGGTGCCCGACTTCAACAAGATGTACGAGCTGTACGATCCCTGCACGGTGATGTTCTTCTTCCGCAACAAGCACATCATGATCGATCTGGGCACGGGCAACAACAACAAGATCAACTGGCCGCTGGAGGACAAGCAGGAGATGATCGACATCGTGGAGACGGTCTACAGGGGAGCTCGAAAGGGCCGGGGTCTGGTCGTTTCCCCGAAGGACTACTCCACCAAGTACAGATACTAAGATGGGAAAGGGATCTCAGTTTCACCTTCAGGCACTTAGCATAATGTACCCAATTTAGGCATAAACCAATTGAACCCAAATACAAACGAGACTGCGTCTTGGCAACTTGTGTATATGTATTTTCTTCTGGTTTATTTTTCACTTGTCACATTTCTCATTAATATCGCTAACATGTACATCAATTTTCTTTGTTTATATATATAACATTTAACTAAGTTTGCTCGTTAATAGCTCATACTTTTTTAAAAACTTTTAATCCGTTCTTTTAAAGTAATGTTGCATTAATAATTCTGCTTTTGCACTTTTAGCTACGCATATTGTTTGGTTTTGCTTCAATTTCGAATTGCTTTCGTTTGCCGGCTCGATCAAATATGCTCCGAGCTTACCTAAAGGACAGACATCGAGTTCGGGGACTTTACGGAAATGGAGCGAAGTCTGGGGAGTCGGTCGGTGTTAGTACAAAAGTATAAAAGAAAACGTCACAACGAAAGGGGAGACTTGGCTAGTAAAAATTCGACTATATACTCGCTGGCAAACGGAAGGGCTCGGGGCTTCTATATCTGGCTTGTCCAACTCCTGTCCTCCTGTCCTCCACATTGTTATTGTTCATTCAATACAACAGCTCCGTTTTCGTTACAGATTTATTACGCTTAGGTTTAACAATTGGTTCCGCTACTCATTGACTTACACAAGTTAGGTTTGCTCACTGGTTTCATTAAATATATGCATGTATATTTAGCTACGGTATTAGTTTATATGTATATTTTTTTTGCTCGTTTCAAACAAATCAACGCTACAATTACAATATTTTCGAATCTCCATTACCTCGTACATACTTCAGCATTTAACCAACAACGAAATGTTTCTGTTTTGTTTTGTTTTAGTTCTATCTTTGCTTTGGATTTTTGATATACCATTTGAAATCGTTCAACTTGTTAGGCGCCATTCGAGTTGATCTCGTTGTACAAAACACTTATTAGTATTAAAAAATATTCAAATAGGGCTCGATTTATACATGAGTTGTGTATATAAATATATACTTATGCGTAGGAAAGGTACAAATCAGGCTCAGGCTCATGCTCAGGCTGAGGCTGAGGCTCGCGAGAAAGTCTCTAGGGGCTGGGGGGTACCTCAAAATGCAGCTCTATTATATTATCATTGCTCTAGTCGACTAATTATTTATTTTGATTTGAATACGATTCATTTGATTTGCTTTCCACATCGCCTTTAATCCCTCCCTCGGCTTGGCTTTTCATAGAAAAATAGAGATGCGTAGGTGGGATGAGTTAGGAAATAGTTTACATTAATTCAAGTATATATATTTTTTTGTATTCGTTTTCTCGATTTCGTTTGGTTTTTAATTTTATATTCGCTTTTGGTAACTCTAACTGCTCTGGCAACAACTCTATTATATAGTTATCCAACAATTTGGGTTCGAATAGGCAGGAGCGGGAAATGTGGAAGTGTTCTAATGTTGTCTAGCTACGCATACAGACATTTAGGCATCTTCGGGTGGACCTCGTCGACGGGGGTCCTTAAGGTCTGCGGTCAGAGTACTTCGGTTTGAGAATAACTTGATGTTGTGCATTCTATAAAATATCTAAATTACAATACTTTAAGTATTTGGCTGCTGTTTAAGACACTAGAAGAGTTTTCGTTCCGTAGTAGAGAGATGGATTAGAGATAGAGATAGAAGGACCGATATAGCTGGCGATCGATATACCCTTAGAAATATATAAATCTTCTCCCTAGCAAATATATATATATATATATATTCGAACATTTGCGGTTTCCCCTTTACAGATAGTGTGAAAAATAAATCCGAGTATCACTACTTAACCTTTAGAGTTCTATTAACAATAATAGACAACAGTCTCTAAGTACGAATACGTTGTTGTTGTTCTTATTCTTGTTCTTGTTGCTGCTCATTGCCCCTCCCCTCGATCGGTCCGCGTAGGTAGGTTCTACTGTAACTCCAGGCCGCCGATTGGGGGTAACCCAACTAACTTATGATTTGACTAAATGCGCTTAATATAATCCTCCTAAGCTATGCCTATAGCTAATACTCATCAATACTCGCGTCTCATAGTGACAGGTCGCGGGCAACCCAGGAAGTTGGTTGCCCCACCATGCCATGGCCATCGAAACTACAGTGAAAGCTTCCTTTGGTGAACGGGAAAATGTGACTAGGTTTTTTCAAGGAAATATTCTTAAAGGAAAATCGGTTTTGAAAACAGATGGAGACTAGGTAAAGGCACAGCTAGCATGTGAGTTAGAAGTATAGCAATAAGATAAAGATATATAAACGATCTTGAAATCAACCGAATTATCTATAACAATAACCATTTCCTTTCCTGGTCAGTTTTCACTGTAGTTCCGGTTACCAGGCGTACAAAGTCAGTTGCTAAGCTCTTAAATAGTGGCCTGGCCCGGCGGACTGCCTACGCTGCAGCAGTGGAAACCAGCTGGGCTAGAAGAGTGTCTCCTTGGACCACTTTCTGGAAGTGCCGGGCAAGCTGGGATCGCGCTTCTCCTCGCTCGAGTCTCCGTCCTCCCTCTCTCTCTGCACGTTCCCCTGCTGCGCATCATCCTCTTCCTCATCGTTGGGCAGCCGGATCAGGGGCAGCTCCAGCATGACGGCGGGGGTCGCAGTTGTGGGGCCTCCGTCCTCACAGCTCAGGTTGGCAGCACTCCGGCTGATCCCGCTGATGGGCGGGGGATGGGGCGTGGCCTTGCGCAGGATCAGATCCTTGAGGGAGGCGGGCACGCAGATGCTCTGGTGCCGGGTGGTTATCACCGAATCGGACACGGACGAGGGGCAAGGATCGTGCCCCAGCCGGAAGGCGTTCGTTGGCAGTTGAGCTGGCTGCTGCTGAGTTGTGGGCTGTCCAGCGGCGTTATTGTCCATCCGTGGTGAGGTGGTGGTCAGAGGAACGGGACTGGGCGTGGATCGGCCCAGACTGATGACCGTGTTCAGGCTGCTGTACTGCGTGTGAGTGTTGGACTCGCCTCCTCCACCTCCGGTGGCTGCCAATCCACCATCTACCAAGCCCAGCTCCGTGTTGAGCGTGGAGCAGGTGTCCTCCTCCGTGGTGGTGGTCGTTGTGGTTGTCGTCGTCGTCTGCGGATCACTGTACTGCTGCAGGAGCGGTCCTCGCCGGGGAGGGCTCTGACTCACGACCGCCCCAAAGTGGGTTTCCAGTGGCGCCGTCTCCGGCTGAACGGGCAAGCCCAGGTGGAACTGTTGGAGGCCAATGAGTGCCACCCGATCGCTGGACGAGCCGCTGATGGTGCGGTTCCTTTGGAGCAGAGGTCTCCGCGGTCGGGCCACAGCTCCACCTCCAACTCCCACTCCCACTCCCGTCGAAGGCACCGCACTCAGGCTGAGGCGCTTCAAGGGCTGTGCCAAAGGAAGGGGATTGGGTTTGACCTCCCCACAAACCCGCATCGCAGAGCTCTGGGACTGGGACTGAGCGAGGGCCTGAGCCTGGGCCTGGGCCGCCGCCTCCTGCTCCTCGCTGTCGCTGCTCAGCTGCTGCATGTCATCGTCCGTGTCCGCCGGACTCTCCAGCCCAAAAACCGAATCCTCGTCCAGGGAGCGCAGCTCCGAGTCCGGGCACTCCAGCGAGGAGATCTTGAAGGAACTAAGTGAGGCAAGCGGTGCCCGCTTCTCCGCATTGATGTTGCCGTACGGCGGCATTTTAATGGAGGCGGATATGGTGCCCAGACTGGCGGTGTCCGCACTTCCACCCCCGTTCAATCTCTTCAGACTCGCCGGCGTGCTGTCCACACTGATGCTGCTCGAGTTCTGAGCCGTGCCCGGTGCTGAAGGAGCTGCTGGAACCGCTGCGTGTGCCGCCGTGTACGGAAAGCTGTTGTTGTTGCTCTCGTTGCGCTGCAGCTCCACCAGGGTCAGCTTCCGGCCCACGCCCAGGCGGAGCTCCTCGGAGGGCGAGTCGCAGAAGTGGAAGGTCTGGTGGGCGCCGGTGGGCGGGGCCGATTGCACAGGCTTGGGCAGAGGCAGGGCCAGCGCCATGTCCACACTGCTCTCCTGGTTGTACGGATACACGTCCACGGTGTCGGCGCTGATTGAGTGGATCTGCTGCTTCCGTCCCGCCTGCGCACTGTCCGGATCGTAGGACACAATGCTGTGCTTCCGCTTGATGCTCGGCGCACTCAGGTTGGTGTTCCGTGATCCGGACACGGATCCGGATGCCGAATCGTGAACACTCCGCTCCGAGGGGCAGGGCGAGGCCTTTGGCGTGGGCTGGATGACCTGGATGTCCGGATAGTAGTAGTCCCAGTTCTCAATGCTCGATGCTCGCGAGGCCGTGGACATCTTGCGATCCAAGGCCGACGGCATGTTGCCCATGCACCCGGCCATGTAAGCGGAGGTGCGCCGCTCCAGGTACGAGCTGTCCGTGCTGCAGCAGGTCATCGCACTGCTCCGCCTGGAGTCGTGGCCCTGGGGATTACATTTAGGGTATTACTATTACTATTACTCTGATTCAATTTTACGGAATTTTCTAATCTACTCCTTCCCTATAAATCATTGGATATGGTTCAGAGAAAACAGTGTAAAAGAGTTATAAATTATATAAATAATTAATTATATAATTTAACTGACTTTAATTATTTTGATCGAGACTTCCACTTGCACTCACCGCCATCGGTACGGACAGAAATCCCTGCTTGCTGCGTGTGGAGTCCGTGCGCTGATGCTGATGTTCCTTCTCTTCCCTGACTTCCTGCTGCATGTACTCCTCAGCCTCCAGCTCGTCATCCGTCTCCACAAAGTAGTCGTCCGTGCCAAAGCTGCCACCCATCGGATAGTTACTAAAGATGCGTGACGACTCCGATCCGCTCTTGCGTCGCCCCACATGCCCGGAACCGGGTCCACCTGGCGACATGGCCGAATAGGAGAAGCGGCGCGGAGGCTCCAGCAGATAGCTGTAGCCCACTGGAACACCAACTCCAACGCCACCTGTTTTTTAAATGATTAAGATTTTAAAATAATCTTAAATTAATAAGGAACTATATTCGCAATTTTCAGGATGGTTTTTATATATTTTAATTAATTTTGAATACTATATAATACTGATATTGATTTGAATCCGATCAAGAATACTTTAAGTTTCTGTCTCGGACTTCCATATCCTTTTGGCAAACTCACCAACTGATCCACAGCGATATCCTCGATTGAGCAAAGGCGGAGCACTCACATTGCCCAGGGAGAGCATCCGTTGGCGTCGGTAGACCAGTGCATCATACTCGTCCGGGTAAATGGACATACCCGTGGCCACAATGGCATCGTGGATTTCGCGCTCCTCCTCCTCCTGCATACAAACGGCCGCCACAGCCGCCATCTTAGGGTCCTTAAGGACCTTCATCGTCTCGTTGCTGCTGCTCCGGCTCTTCCAAACGATCAGAAAGACCATCAACCCAAAGAAGCCACCCAACGTGGCGGCGATCCTCACGCCCGTCATCACGTCATAGGTGGCAAAGAACTCCTCCCGGATCCTGGCCCGCTCGGCCGCATTCTCCGCATCCGTCAGATTGCGTTCGCCGGGCGGCAGCAGTGGCATGTAGGGCGTGGCCGTGACGTGGGCAGGAGTGGGGGCTGGACCGCTGGCAGTGGGCGTGGCACCGCTCTCATTGCGTGCGCCAGTGTTGCTGCTGTTAACGCCGACCAGCGCCGCCGGTGTCGGTGATGGCGATGCAATCTCGTGGAGGACATCGGCGCTGGTGTCGATGAGAGCAGCTGTTTGAAGTCTTTTGTTGATGTTGCTGTTGTTGTTGTTGTTGCTGGTGGAACGACGGGCGATGCGTTGCTGTTGCTCCCTTTGAAGTTGCTTCTCCTGATGTGGCTGTTGCTCCCTCTGATGTTGCTGCTGCTCCCTCTGATGTTGCTGCTGCTCCTTCTGATGTTGCTGCTGCAAAAGTTGCTTCTCCGGTTGATGTTGCTGCTGGGTGTAGCCTGTGGCATGACTTGGGCCGGCAGATGCTGCTGCTGCAGTAGTTGCAGTTGAAGTTGCAGTTGTTGCTGTTGTGGCTGTTGAAGGCGTTGCTGCAGACGACGAGGCACGTCGTGAAAGTTTGGCCATCTCTATTGAAACATTTTCTGCAATTAAAGTGTGCAAACAAAATCAATTATGCAAATTCGTTACAAAGTTTAATTGTGAAATTTAAAATGAACACAATAGCCAGAAATAGCCACAAGCCTTTGTTAATTTGAAATCTAGAAATGATTAAATATTTAGTAGTTGAATAGTTGTATTAAAATCATTATTTTGAGTTGAATTTAAGGATTTTTTATATAAGTACTTTCCAAACCTGGATAAGATTCAAGTTCTTATTGCTTTTCCTATTTTCATTTCTTTATTGGTTGTATGGAAATAAAATCAACCTAATTTTCAAATTGTGATCATTAATCACCTTAAATTATCAGTCAGAATTTTATGAAATCATTCGATTTGATGGTGCAAGTACTAAAAGCAATTTGTTTTATTGCCATCCAAATTACAAAAGATCAGATTTAAATTGTTCGAATTGGCTTTTTCCTTATGACTGCTCCCAACACCAAATCGTTGATGGATTGAGAGGGCACACGCCTTACTTGGGCCAGCTTTATGCTGCTCCATTGGACCTGGCTAACTGCCCATGAAAGTGTTAGTCACGAACAAATTGGCCATACAATATCGACGTGACTGCCATTCAAGCCAGAGCTGTGAGCTGCTGTATTGGGAATGGTCCAATGAAATTAACGGACACTCACTTGTGGCGGACGGAGTGGAAATAAAATAAGTCGGAGGGCTTTAAGTATATTGTTCAGTTTACTGCAGTCCAAATAATGTTTCATTTTTAGGGGGCATGGAAGTCAAAGGTTGTGATTTCAAATGTGTCTTACAACTTTGGAAAGTATTATATACTTTTTGGATTGACCCAAAGAACAAGATAATGAGCAATCTAAGAATCATTGACTATCCCAAAAATGCGTTCTTCTCTTAATTTTCCTGTCTCAACACCTCAAGTTTCTAGCTTTTGTTTTCCCAAGGCTCCAATGCAGGAATTTCTCCCCTTGTTGAATCCTTCACGGATTGCTTTCTGCCCTGAACAATTAAAACGCCATAAACTCGTCCACATTTCTCGGCGCATTCTTTGGCAGCGCTTCAAAGTTTTTAATTGTTTTCAACGCTTCGGTTGTTTTTTGTTTTTTTTTGTGTGCAGCTCCCTCTTGCCTCTATGCTATGTTTCCGTTGGGAAATAACTTGGTAAATTTTTTACATTTTGTTGAAATGAGTAAATTAAGGTAACACCCTCTCCCACACACACCCACACACAGACAGGCGAACGCTGTAAGTTATATTGTTCGAGTCGCTTCAGCATCTCCTTTGGCGATATCCTTGGATTTTCAACAAGTTGCACGCTCAATAATTCAGAAGGACACTGTCGCTACGTGGGAAGTCGCCTGTTGCCGTTTTTATGTGCTCATTGTCCATTGTCATTGGCAGCTAGTTGGTCAGCTCTCTCAGCTTTTTTCCCCTTAGCTTTCCCCGCATTTCCCGCCCCATCTAATTGTTCGCCTTGTATTGACAGTCGTGCAATTGCGGAGCTCTGCTCTGCTGAATTTTCTATCACAGTGTTCACTTTTTCTTTTGCCGTCCATAGTAATGCGATTGCTGTGTGTATATGTGCGAGTCCTGCTTTGTCCTGCCAAGGACAGCGACATTCAGTCAGGCAGCGAAATGATTATTGCAAAACTTTTGGTCCAATATTCGCATTCCACCTTGAGCTTCTGCCTTGGCTTATTTCGGCGAGTCTTCCCAGTTTTTCTTCCCAGATTTTTTTTGTACCATTCATTTTACCACTCTTCAGCTGGTTTGGCAAACAAAAAAGTTTTTAATGGCTATTATACATTGGTCATAATTCGTGTCCAATTTCCGTGCCTCGCAATGGGGGAGCAAAAACAAAAAAAAAAAAAAATGTAAAATGAAATTTGCAGTCTAAGCAGTTTGGCGTGATTTTTAATGGCCCCAAAAGTTGTCGGATACTTTTGCCGTGGCAATTATATTTGAATCTCACTAATGGCTGAAAATTTGTCTGGTCTACTTCGGTATACTGAATAATAAGGAGCAACTTTCCAAAGAACTCCTAACAAGAGGAATTTAAAACTTTCTCAAAGCTGGTTATAATTATTTCCTTTTTAATGGATATGATTACCTATTAAATTGGGTTGACTAAACGTTATATATATAAACTCTATATATTGTGAAAATATTAAGTTAAATCAAAGTAATGTTGTTGAAAAAAAAAACTTAAGAAAGCTTTCCTTAAATTCGGTGGCTTATTAAATTTGAATTCACACCCCAAGCACTAAAAGTTCATTGAAAAATAAGGATTCGAACAAGGGAGAAAGCTTTCGCACCTCCAGGGACCAAGGATATTGAATACATGTAATAAGTCGCAGCTTCCGTTTCAGGGAACACAAAAATGCTTCCAGTTTCCCAGCCCCCCGAAAAGTAAGACAAAGTGTTGAAGCTCCAGTTGAGTCGTATTGATGGATTAGCACATTTGGGGATTGGGTTCCGGGGGTTCGTCGGCTAGGCACGGATAATTGCCTCTGGCTTAGTGCAAATACTTGTGGGCGGTGGTGTGGATGGAAAAAAAAGGGCAAACAATATACGTAGAATACATTAACAATGTCCGTCCGCCCGTTGAACGTGTGTATCAACGCCGTATCGATGTCAAAGTGGGCAGGGGAGCAAAATGAGCGGAAAATGGGTGGCCAGGCTAACCAAACAACAACAATTAGAACAGCAACAACATTGTGTTGCTTGTTGCTGGCTGGTGTTGCTGTTGCTGGTTGGTGTTGCTGTTGCTGCCGTGCAGCAGCATGATGAATGATTGTGGTTGGGCCCCCGGACAAACGGACAGCGGGCAGCGGACAAACATGCTGACAGGCGGCCTCGACTTGGAGTTGGATTTGAGTACACGCTGCGTATGCGTAATGCCTGAAGAGTGTAGGTTGGGAGGTTCCCGGCCACGGGGAAACAATAATTCATCATGCTCCCTGGCATGTCTGCTTTGTGTACTATACATAAAGATATCTGCCGTATTTTGGCCACTGTCATATTTCTGCTTTCGAAGGCAGCCAGCCAGCCAGCTTCGGCAAATGAAATTGACGGCAAATCAATTGAAATTGTGTTCGAATATGTCTGCTCATATGTGTATGCAAACAACCCCAAACGATGCCTTTGTCCGATTTCACTTGTCTGCTGCATATTTCGGTCCCCATCAGATTGAGTTTTGCCCTGGGTAGCAAAGATGCCTCCAGCTACCGTCAATGGAATCATTCGAGTGGACTCAGGCGTTCTACCATAAATACACAAATTTCAATTTAAATGGAAACAGTTGCGATTTACGATGCGCAACGCCTACTTAAGAGAGAATATTAATGGAAAAGTTATATAAAAAGATGGAATTTTAATTTTATTATTTTTAAATAAAAACAACAAATATACAACTTAATCAATTGATTATGCTTAATCCCCTTGAATACCTATTTAAATGGGCTATATTGTTATATCAAACACATACACACTTCTTCAGGTACACAAAAAGATATATAGTACCACGTAAGCGGCTTATAGGAGCATTAGGCAAATGAAATGGCCTTTTTCAATTCGATTTGATGTTCTTATACTTGGCCTTCATTTAACGTTTCTTTTTTTAATTAGCTAAAATGTTCACTAAGCTGTGGAATTGAAAATGTTAAAAGCTCAACGGTCAAAAAAAAAACACAAATATAATGCGGTTTTTAGTGAGTCTGCTTGCCTTATTAGTGTATGTTTTGTCTTTGCGAAAGGATTCGGTTTTTGCCGGGGCAGGGGAATCCCAAAATGCTGCACAGCCATCCGAAATTATGAGAAGTACGGCATTCCCCAGCCACGACTGGGGAAAGTCCTGTCCGTCACCTTCTCCGGCCACCTCACCTCACCTCCTTCACCTTGCAACACACAGCCGTGCACCATTTAACAAACATTCCGTTAATCTGCTACACTTGGCAGCGCCATGGCCACGAGCCTGCCACCCACATCCGCTCCAGAATCTGTCTCTACAGTTCTGCCTCCCCTGGTTCTGGCCACTTGGCTATTTTCCGCATACCAAAAGAGTCACCAAAAGAGTTATTTGACCAAATATTTTTTATAAAATTGCTTTTCTTCCCTTTACAAAACCATTTCTTCCCATTTTTTTAAATATAAATATCTTGTTAAAAATATTTTAGCATCGTTTATGAACTCGTTACAAATAAATAAAGATTTTATTTACCAGAGATCAAGAGGGTTTAATTCTAAAATATTTGCAATTTATTAGCGATTACATTTGTTATAGGCTTTCTAATTTTATTGTATCTTTTGGACAAACGTTTACCCTTTACAAATCATAAAATAAATTGTGTTTTCTGTTCATAGAATATTTTCTCGGGCTTATTAGCCCTTATATAAATTATTATTATTTTTTAAATGTTTTAATAAAGGTCATTTTGTTCAATATTTGAGGGTAATATACACAAATAAAAATAAAATAATACCAATAACTTTTTTATAATTTTAAATATTCAAACGTAAAATAACGAAAATAAAAAATAATATTCAATAAAATATAAATAATTAATAACCAGATGTGGAATTATTAAAATATTTCTGAAGGTTTGACCAAATTAAATGTTACATTTTAGAATGGAAAATAAATAACCCCAGCGGCCAATTTTAAATTGAATTTTTCAGATTTGGCCTTCAGGTGTTTTATGTAGCTTCTTTTTTTCTTTTGGTGGCCAATTGTTGGCAGCACTGGTAACTGATTCATGGTGTACTAGTATGTGTGCCTGTGCGTCTGTGTGTGTTACCTCATGCCATAGAGCTCGGCAATGTTGTCCTCGTTGTTACTGCTTATTGTTGTGCTTTTATTGTTATGGCCATGTTTTTCCCCAGACCACTGCCTGCTCTTTTTTGTTTGCTGTTTCATTTGGCGGCATTGTTGCCCCGCCCCCAACCCACCTTCCCAGTGTGGGTTTGTGTGTGTGTGTGTGTGTGTGACAGGATATATGCGAGTTCTTTTTGTCTTTAGTGCTAAGCGTTTTACGTTTATGATCCCAACTCAGGCCCAGACCCAGACAGGACCCTGACTCCCAGACCCAACCCCCGTTTATGTGTATGTCGCCCGCAATCGTTCTCTGCGAGCCTTAAAATGTGAAACCTAACTCAAATGACTTTTGAATTGCATTCCGGTTATTGCCACTCGTTCGAGCGCAAATTATGCTCTTAAAGTCACATTTTTGGCACACGCACGCACCCCAAGGATCTCCCTGCGGAGGAAAGGCGAAATTCGATTGCTTTCCCCTTAAATGTGTCACGTTTTGAATTCGTTCTACTTTTAATATTTGCTCAAATATTTACCAGGACTACGTGCCTGGCCTAGCCAAAAAAAAAATGTCCGGGGCAAGGATAACGATAACTGACTGAAGATGGCTTCAAGTCTTAAGCTCCGACTTCCATGTCCCCATTTCCCCACTCCCCACTCCAGACGTGGCTTTTCCCATTTGCAACGTTAATAATTTACTGTCAACTTGTATATTTATTGCTTAATCACTCGGAAGACCACAGATAATATTCGACGAGTGTTTGTGCGGTCGGCTGTGTGGGGTCCTTGTGTATTTGCGGCTCGTCTATAAATCAAATGGGAAACATTCATTTCGGCAAATGAAGTCAATTTGTTGTCAAAAGTCAAAGGTAATGGAAACGCACATAATCACTGACTGAGAGGGATTAATTGAAGATATGGGATTAGGGGATTAAGGCTTAAATAAGAGCCACACGGAATGGGAGAAATATGCAGGGCACTTCGAAGCGAAGTGAATTTAATATAGATAATCCCTTTCAATATACGACATTGCTTTTGTTGGGAGGTTACAAACATTTATATTATTAATTATCCAAAGAATCATTTTCTGAAAAAAACAAATAAATCTTAGTTATATTACACTCTCAAATAAATGTTAATCCAATTTAGATTAAGCTTAAATAAGTACATAAAACCACCTTGAGTAACTTAAAGGTTCGGTTAAATTCAAGTAACCTTGAATAAAGACGAACTAAGCCCGCGTTTTCTTCATTTTTACTACGTAAAAATAAGAGCCATAAAACAGGTTTTTGCATTTACTGCCCGCCAAGCTAATGATTATCCTAGTTCAGAGCTAACCTCCCTCGTGACACCATAAAAAGAGCCATTAGGCGTCTTCTATGGCAACCGCTTTGGCAGCTGGTCCTGTCCGAAAGCTGGCTGGAAGTAGTTAAATTAACAACTAATTTAAAACAATTTTTATGTGGCAGCCGGACAAATTGCTCGCCAGCCAATTCCCGAACCCCTCCTTTTGGCTGGACAATGAGCTCTGTCACGGGCTGTCCAGGCGCTGACTTTAGTGGTGGTTTTTGGGTGGTGGTGCTGGTTATGGGGTGCTCTTGCCGGTGGCGTGTCTTGTGGCCTGTCATGTGAGTAGACAAAGATGTCTAGACAAATTTATAACGACTGTTGTTATCCAGTTTGCGACATCAGCTCAGCAACAGCAAGAGCAACATTCCGGGCATTCCAGTTCGGACATTTAATTTTGACAACGGAGATTGACAAATGCGTTGGACTTTTGGGGTCAGCACTCTGACACTCTGGGCTGTCAGTCGGGTTGATGTGGCATCTGTGTCAGTGGAGTCAAGTGTTAATTAAACGCTATGCGAGAGTTCATTTCGAAGCAATGAAAAAGTATGGACAGCGCACATGGCGTATACGTAATTTACTTCAGCGCCACAACAAATGACATTGAGTGCGTGTGTGCTCCCCCCACTTGCTATCTCCTCCTGCCTCGGGCAGGGCGACACTTGACTTGTGCTCCTCTGTTGGGTTTTGTTTGGCTGTATCCTTTACAGCGGCGTTAAAGTGCCAAGCAAAGAAGATATATACATATGTGTAATGAAAGTGCCACAAAGTATGCAGCAGATGCGAACACAAGCGCACAGGAAATAAACGTCGCTTGAGTTAACAATTACTGACACCATTAAAGTTGTGTGTGCCGCCACGCCCACTGCCCACCGGCCACCTCCTCCGCCCCCCAAAGCTTTTGTCTTGCCAAGGCTGCCATTATAGTTTTTCTTCCCTTCCCGCTCCAGATCCTTTTAGTTTTCCTCATTTTTGCCCAGAATTGTTTTTGTAGCTTGTGCAACTGTCGCTGTATCTGTATCTGTATGTGGGTGTGAGAGTGCGGGTATCTGTGTGGTGTGCTTGGTAGTGACATGTGCCCGGCACAGATTGCACATTGTCTGCAACCGGCAGCCCACACTCATGCATTTTGCTGTGGTCCTGCAACTTTTCCGTGCTGGAAACTTAAGAGCATTTTATGCAAACGACGGCAAACTTTTACCACAATTGTGCAAATTGCTGTCCGGAAATGTGCCTTGATTCAATAGCCAAAGGCCGGGCCGAACCGGTCCGGGCCGGGCCATCAGAAACTTGCATTCATTACCAGAATTTCAAAGTCCATTGCCTCCGAGAGTGGAAGTTGTCGGCGCTGGCTGCCCCCAAATGTGTATTTATCATAATGCCAATGGCTCTCGCCACTCGCCACTCTCCACTGGAAACTGGCAAACTGCTGCAGCTGCCGCTATTAACCCATTAAAAGCCCACAACAAGGACCGCATCACGTAGCATCCGAGCAGGCAGGCATCCTGCATCCTGCAGCCAGCTGCAAGTGTCCGGACTCTGTGCCCCGGCCAACACAGCACGTAGCCACTTTTGTTGAGCAGATAGCCAAGGGTCGAGGGGTCGAGGGGTCGCAGGGTCATCGAGGGGGTCGAGCTAAGTAGGGTTGAGCGCAGATACATATACAAATGCAGCAGCAGGTAGGTTGCAGGCACGGCAGCGTTGCCATTAAATCAGAGTTAACAACTGCCTGTTTCCCCTCGGCACCATGGGCCAAATTTATAAGAGATACCTATTTGGGGTATTTGGGGTAACTCTGATGGAGTGTTTTAGGATCTACGGATGATAAATGTAAAGCCCTCAATTTTAGATGATTTTATTCTATTAAAATTTGGGATGGATTTTGAAACACTAAAAATAGTTCAAACATCTGATTTTTCAAGATACGCAAAGAAAGTTTTCCCAAAAAATCTGTTGTATCAAAAGTTTTAAATGTATTATAATTAGAATATGATAATTCAATTTTATAATAAGTTCTCTTTTTGCAATACTTTAGTTTATTTATTGTAATGTGCACTTACTCACAGCCCTATTTCAATCTATAACAAAACAAAAAACTAAAATAGAAATAACAAAACTTTGGAGCGGATCGGGAAAACCCCACCATTAAAGTGGAGCTTCTGGTGCTTTGTAATCTTAACTTTATAGCCCTCCAGACTTAAATGATTCTGATGCAGCCCCAGCTATTTCCCACGGTAAAGCCATTCACCTGACCTGTTTGCATTTGCCCCTCGTTCTTGCAGCAGCTGCCACAGCTGCCTCTACACCTCTCGTCTACGTTTATCCTGCGGCTGCTGAAATCACGCCGACGAAAAAAGATTAAGCTACGGCAACAACTTTGGCTTTATTTGAAAAAACAAGAAAAACAACAAAAACAACATAAAAAGAGTGCAGCGAGCTTCGTGGCTGACTCGCCAAAAAACAATTATTTGTATAAACGCAGCGAGAAGGAGAGCGGATGGGTTGGTTGGCTCACTGTATATACATATATATATATAAGAATATTTATTCTAAGGCCACGAAGGACGAAGGACTCCGTAGAAGGGTGGAAAGGGGGGAAAGCCAAGGGACAGCAGAAATAAATTGAAGGAGGGAAATGCTAGCAGACGCCACCTGGCGGACGCTGGAAGCGACTGCAACATATGCCGCCTGCAGTTGTTGTTGTTGTTTTAGATATCGCTGCACTTGTCCCACGCTATTTCCGTCCCTGTCGGCCGTCATCTGGCACCAGCTTTTCATTTTGTCCCGCAGTTTTATTTTATTTCACTTCGCTTTGGTTTATTTTCCCCTTCAACCACCCAATCATCCAACCACCGCCCACACTTTCCCCCATTTCCCAGCATTTTCATATCTTTTTATTTATTTGTGCGCTGCGTTGTTTTACATTTGGTAATTGAATACTTTAAGTGATTTTCGCTTTGACTTTTTGCTAGTTAATTGACAAAAATAGGGACTAAGCATCGGCGTTCTGTCGCTCGGTGCTGAATATTTGAATTGCATCACTTAAACGTAATGAAAGGATTTATTTACGAATCAAATCGAAGGTTCGTCCTGTAGCTTCAGGGAATTCAAGGAGCCGGCACTGGAACTGCTCCAGTGAGTCGTAAATAGGTGAGTAATTGGTAGCTTTGATTTGATTTATACGCCGAGCGTTCGGTATAAATATAAAAAGTGATAAAAATCAATTTATTTCATCTATTCGTTATAGGTTAAAATAAATTCAGCTGGAACGTGAGAGTTATTTATATAGTACAAATAAATTGAATAAATGAAAATAAATGTGTTTGTGCTTCGAAGAATATGGTTAAATGAACTGAAAGCTTTACTGTATTGATTGATATTACTTATTTATTATAATATTTGTAAGATTGCGTACTCTTTAATAAAGATATTAAAGCAAAACAAATGCAATTTAAGTTTATTCGTGTTATTGATATCTATTATTTACGTTTCTAACCTGTATTAAAAAATCTAATGGTTCGATGTTTGAGCTTTAATAACTAGTTAATTCCACAATGAAAATAAATACATTAAATATTAATCAATTAAAATTATATAACAAAATAGACATAAATCCTACAATCAACATTCAAATAAATAAATCGCTATTTGAAAGCTTAAGCTCTCTTTGATCTGCAATCATCTACTAAAACAATTTTAATTTTAATTTAGAGGAAATCATAATATTAAATAGGGGAACAATAAAATTCGTTCAACCTTGAATAAATAAAATACAACAAAATAAGTACAATATTTAAGTACTATTTTATCTGTAATCTCTTACTCATACAATATTAATTGCAATTATGTTAGTACCCCCCACTATCCTGCATAGCAAATAACTAAACTGGGTGAAAGACGAAAAAAAAATTCAACTGCTTGACCCCGACGTGATTTGAACACGCAACCTTCCGATCTGGAGTCGGACGCGCTACCGTTGCGCCACGGAGTCCACATGGCTATGGTCGACCGTCACACAAATATTAGGAATCCGTCTAATGCTCGATACCGCTTTTGTTGTTGCTATAATGAATTGTTGTTGCTATTCGCGTGCCTAAAAATAATGCCCCACTAAATAATGCGCCCCGACTTTTGCGCTGCCGCAGCTGGCGTCGCAGTCGGCGTCGGCGTTGACGTCGCGTCACAGCGTCATGTTTTCCTTCAATTCTTTGCTTCTCCCCTCCCCCTCCCTCTTCCGTTGATTAGTTTATCTCGATCAATTAGTTACTGTACTTGCAGCGTTCGTTAATACCATTAATAAAAGGTATCACAAAATAGAAAGTAACTAAAAGTTAATAAAATTGTATGTTAGGAACCAAGATACAAATTAGAGATTCTCTTTTTAAAAAAAAAAATGTTATAGCATATTTCAAGTTATAACTTATCTTTTAGCTTCCCCTTGTGCTTAT
>JAJJHY010003831.1:6215995-6259638 GCA_021224005.1 Drosophila setifemur | reverse complement strand
TCACCCTGTGTGTTGGCGTTATCGTTTACCTGTCTATACAGGTAACAGAGGAGTCAAAGCTGACGGCGATAAAGGCATCCACATAAGCACACACGAAAGAAACGCAGCCCATGTGAATATGAGCACATTCAAATTGTTTGAGCTCTGGCATTGGCAATTTGCTATCACCCAGTCGCTGTGGAAATGGCAAATTGAATACGAAATTGAACTTTCGCCTTTGGGATGCGATGGGATGGGATGGGATGGGATGGGATGGAATGGTAAAAAACGGGAGGGTGCAGTTCGGAAATTGGCCATAATTGTGCGCAGGAAACCGTTGCAGTAACTTTACCCAAAAAAAAATGAAATAAAATTCACTAGCAACATTGTCAATTTAACTGCTGGGGCTCTGCCATAAAATTCCTGTTCAGAACGAACTGAGATTTCAGACATTTTGAGTCAAAGACCCGTGAAAGAATTATTTCTATCGCCTCGCATCAGACGCAATCAATAAACATCGCGTATACGCAACGTGTGCCACGAGTAAGCAAACAAAAACACCCGCACTCAGGCAAATTTCATAAATGCCACGCCTCGCCGCGTTTACCTGGCCAAGTTGAGCATTTTTCTTTTAAACTGGATCAATATTCTCCAGCAGCAACAGCAGTAAGACGTTGACGTGGCAGCTGTGTGTCCTTGTAAGGACAATTGTGTGTCCCTGCCTGCTTGTGGCACATTTTTTTCTTTTTTCGTGCGAATGTGTGAATTGGATTTTTGCCTTCTCTTTTGCTTTCGCTTTTGGAAGCCAAGGCCTGACAATGGACTCGGGCTGGCTGTGACCTGGTCCCAGTTTTCGGGCCTCGTCTTTCCCACATTCAAGTGGCAATTAGTGGGCCCAGCCACGTGCCTCGGTCGAAAACTGAAATTAACTCGAAAATGCCCATACAAAAACTGGGGAAAACGTTTACCTTGAACGCAGCCAAACCAGAAACCTAAAACGAAACAAAAACATTCACCGAATACCAAAGAAAATATCATCATCATCATCAGTAGCAGCAGCAGCAGCAATAGCTGAGGGAAAAACATCGGAGAACCATGTTAGAACAAGCCAAATTGTTTACAAAATTCGAAAAGTAATGGCGTTTAAATTACAAAAGGCCGATTTATGTCTGAACGCAGAAAATGCAAACGCCGCCGAACAATACAAAACAAATCCCCAAGGCAACTCGGAAAGGCGATGTCAAGCGGAAGATGGACTAAATAAGTCCACAAGGAAATAGGAAAGGTTAATCGGAGGAAGTGCCACAATCTAAATTCAGATTTTTCCATTCCAAAACAAAAAATATAATAGAAATAAAAAGCTTGCCAAATTGTATGAAAAATAATTTGCTACACAATAATATTCAAAATATTCAAAATGTTATTAAAGAATTTTCAAAATTGTATTTGAATTGAACTAACATTATAATGCATAGATATATAAAAAGATAAGCTTCTAATATTCAAACCAAATTTTGATTAAAATAAATACTGAAGATTGTATTATACAAAATATTATACAATTTATTAAAATAAATTTAATTGCGAATACATAGAATATGCTATGAATTATTTTCTTTATTTTTATTTTCCCCCTATTTTTCCGGCACACAAATCCCACCTGATTAGGCACTAATCAAATGACTGAATGACCACTGAATTTGACGAAAGCCATTCAAAGAGGTTACCGCAGATTTTCACAGACCGCAACGTGCAAATCGTTAGGTAAAAATTGGCTGAGCTTTGATTAATTAACTTAAAACAGCTATTGACAAACGTGTGGCGAGGCGCCAGAGAGAGAGAGAGACACACACACACAACCAGTTAAATGGAAAATCATGGCCAGTGGCAGTTCCACGGACATTGGCATTGGCATAAATTTAATTGAATTGTGTGCGGCCCGGGGAGCGGAGGAGGGATGGGGTAGGGGAGGTGTCGATGCAGTTTACCCGTCCATTAATGAACTGGGCCACGAACGAATAAAGATACAGATCGGGCGGAAGATGGGGGCGAGGCAGCTGGTCAGCTGTATAAGCACACATGGAGACCCAAATTATATACTGACAAGTATTAAATTGATGCTGAAAGTGTTTTCTCCCAGTTTGTTACATTTAAAAAATTAAACCAAACAATTAACGCATTCTCATTGTCAAAAAAAAAAACAATTTAAAGTAAATATTTTCCATTGAATTTATTATTAATTTGCAGATTGCAATTTGCATTTGAGTGTGATTGTGGAATACACAATCAAAGTGAATTTATTTTTGCAAGAAGAGTTAATTGAATTCCAGAAATTCTTTTAGTTTTCTAGATTTACTTTAACAGCAATTGAATTGCTGGAATTCTTTCAGTTTTCTAGATTTACTTTAACAGCAATTTATGCAATATAATTTTTCATATTTTCCCGTCACTAGAATTTTATAAATCGATTGGGTTTTTGAGTCCATTAGGCAGACTACAGACTACTGACAGTTCCTAAGAGCCTACGAGGCGTAATTGTTTCGTTTTGTTTGAATTTGGTTTTAGAATTTGTTTTGTGTACGGGCGCCTAAAAATAACCAAAATCGACACGAGCACGTTGTCTACATAAATATACTGCACATGTACATGGAGCACAAGCACACCAGATTAGTGTATATATATATATATCAATATATATATTGGGATAGCATTTAGCTGATGACTACACACATAAAAGTGAAATTGACCAAAAGCAGCAAAACCCGAACGAAACGGGCCATCAAAATTGAATGGGATTCTGGTGAATCTTGTGATTCGGATTCTGGTTGCGGTCTGGTCCATTGTGCGGCTCTCCGGTTTCTCAGGGGTCTCGTATTGAACTGGCTCCCCGAATTTGACTCCTGGCCAAAGTCCTGCCTCTGACTGCCTGCCTCTTGGGCGTTGATTGGCCGGCCCACATGCAAAAGTCAATGGCAGACAAGGTTCTGGGCCACCTTGGGGCACTCTCTCTCTCTCTGCCCTTTGCCAATCATTCGCACAGCCAGAACAAACAAAGTAAAATAAAAATAAGAAATACGAAATGCGAAATACGAAAGTCGAAATAAATAAAAACCAAAATGAAAGCCCTCTGAAACCGAACTCGAAGCCCATTAACTGCGCTCGAGTGGATAACCTTTTCTCGGGGCCCGGCTTCGAGTGGAATTTTTAATTGCTCGAAGGGAAAAGCGTTCGACGAGGGAGCCCAGAAATTCATTTCAAAGAAATCACTTCCTTCAAGAAATGTTCGGGGTCGAAAATTATTACAGACGCGCATCCTTCGCGTCCTTGCCCAACTAGCAGCGTCCTTGCGCCTTCATGGCCACAAAAACAAAGCACAGTCCACCTGCACTTGGGGAAAACTTGGACTTAAAAGGGATATATGATGAAATCGATCTCATTCTAATTTATCATACTAGTTAAACAACAATAAAAGAATTTAATGAATTCGTATCGTTATTTTTTTAATAACGTATTAACATAATCATTTATTTTTTAACAAACTTTAATAAGTGTTGACAAATTAGTATCTTTAAGAGATCCCTACAAAAATGCTTACATCATTTATAGAAGAGGTGGCAATATTAAAGTTAAAAAAAAATTATATTTAATTCAATAAACTTTTTGTAAACATAAATAATATTTGTTGTTTTTTGAGTAAAGAAATTGTTCAATTTACTAAACCTTAAGAAAATGTAATTTAAAACCCAATAACTGATTCCTTCAATGTGGTAAAGTAAACTGAGATGATTAAAAAACAATATTGTTTTAAAATAAAAAACAATTAAAAGCCTTACCCATACAAAAAATATTTAATTACCAGTGTAGACAGGCGCTTTCTTTGGGTAAGAGACTGTGGACTGTGGGTTTGGGGATGCGAGCGAGTGCTGCTTTGCATTTAATTACGCTTAAAAATTAATTAATTTCTTTTTTGTGTGGCCGGGCCCTGTGGAGTGACTCGAGTCGCGAGACATAATCAAGCTGCCGCCGCTGCTGCCAAAGAGAAGGACTTTGGTGGCGCCGCCGACGCCTTAATGTATGCTACATTGCGGCCACTTTTATCTGCTTGGCATTATCCTCGCACTTGATGCCGGGATGGGAGTGGGTGGTGGCTAGTGGGTGGTGGGAGGTGGGTGGTGCGCACTTGTGTGTCTTAAATAATTCAACAAGCGCAGTTTCGCGGTTGCCACCAGCAGCAGCAACAGCAACAGAAGCAGCAACAGCAGCGGTAGTGGCAGTAAAAACAAGAGAGTGGCAGGGCAAGTCAAGCATTGTTAAATGCCAAGGATGAATTCCCGGGTCTGGTCTGGGTTAATCCGAGCAGCTCGGTCACACCGAGACACACACAGACGCACCCGTTCAGCCACAAGTCCATTATCCCTCGGCTTACAACGATTTCATATCGCTTTGATCCGAGATAATAATTCCCTAAAACAATTACCAAGGGTACGGGAGTGGTTCAAACTTTTTGAATACATTAAATTAACCATCTCAGGGGAGGGAAGAGTTTCATTTGCTAACTAAATGAAAAGCAGACTAAATGCTATGCACGAGTAAAAAAAAAAATACCTTAAAGGATAATTGGTTTTGAAGGCACAGCCAATTAGGTTTATTGATTCAATGAAAAAGAATCGTTTTATATATAGCAAATATCCAAGACCAGTTACCTGTAAAGAAAAAAAAGATACAACTGTTAGCAATGGGTTTAAAGACCTTTAATTAGTTTTTCATAATATAAATATGATAATTCATATATTAATCTAGAAAGCCCCAACAAAGATCATGAATCGAAAAAATCCCATTGTCTGATGTGAAAAATGTCTAAGCGGTTTATAGAATGCAATTGTAAAGTAAATTTTAATAACTCTGTGTGGATCTGTCATAAACAATAGCAGCAACAATTATAACAATGCGAACAAACAAACAAACTGGGAACCACAGGCAGCAGGCACAGTAACAACAAATTTACTCAATTTTAGCATTTTCAAGGTCGCCTGCTGTTGATGGTTCTTTCGGTGCATTCGAGGGTAAAAACAGATGCACACAGTGAGATACATTTATTTCCACCTTTAAGAACAGTTTCTAAATCGCAGATTATTTTTTTATAAAAATAAATAGTTCCTTTAATAATGATAGATTTAAGCAAATCATTTATTCAATAATATTACTTAATAATTTCATCATTTTTGTTTACTGCACTTTACTACACCCACTGTAAAAGCGTGCGTTTGAATTTTTTCTTTTTTTTTCATCTGTTTATTTTCGGTTCATGAGTTATTCAGTAAGGCAAATCGCTATTGAATTTTTCACATTTCAAATGCAATAACATATATAATAAAAGTGTGTAGGTCCTCGAAATTAGTGCAAATACAATGTATTTATCCGAATTGTGAAAATGGAAAACACGGCGTATACGCAACGTGAATGAAAAGCTTCAAATATATTTACAAATGCAGCAATTTTTGCAGATTTCCCCCAAATGTAATTCAATTGAGGAATAGTTTTCGGTTCTCCTCATGTGTATAGAGTAACATTATTTTCTTTCAGGTGAAAGCAGGGGAAAAAACTTTTGGCCCATACACAAAAGATGACCTTGGGGCTGGCTATCCAGGCCTACGTGTGTATGTCATACATATCTGTTGGCTCAACTATAAATACGTAGAAAGCTAGAATTACGAATGCCGAAAGATATATGCACTCGGATACAGATACGTGTATGTATGCACGGATGAATGACTTTGCTTAAAAGCATTTCTTGTATCGCATATATATTTCTCGCCCTTTTCGGTTTCATTTTCCTGTGTTATTTTTTATTTTTTCCTTTTATTTTTGTTCCTTGCCTGCAAACGTAAATAAATGCCGAATAAAACACATGGCCGTTGGCCTTTTAACGCTGGCGTCTCTCTCTGGGAGACTGGGACAGGAAGCAATTTGGATGTGTATAAGAGCAAAAGTGTGAGAGTGTGTGAGCAGGTGAGCAGGTGAACAGGTGAGCACCTGGGGTCAGGCGTCACAAAAATTAAAAGCGCTGAAAATATAATGCAAAGCAAAGCAAAAAATGCCAAAATAAAAAAAAAAAACAGGAGAGCCGCCCAAATGGCAATAAAAATGAAGCATATCGCTTGTATCTCATTCACTTTGATATGGACTTTAATATCATTGAAATTATAATGATGTGTGTTTTTATGTGCGACCATAAAAAAGAACAAAATGTGAGTGGCAGATCCCCCAGAACCGAATTCAATATCTGATTCAGGCCTTGGGCCACACTAAATGGGTGGAAAACTTCAACGGTTGGCCACCTTCACAACCGTCCAGGATGGAGGGATGCCCAGGAAAAAGTTGACCGGTCATTTGACCCTTATTTTGGAAACCCCACACTCTACTCCATCTCCCACCAACCCAATCCCAATCCCAATCCCAACCCAACGAATAATTTGTTCATCTGGGCAATTTGTTATTTATGCCGCGTATACGTGTTGATTCTTTATATATGCAAATATTTACCTTATCCACATGCGTGTGTAGATAGCTCTCTTTTGCTCTATCGATCGAAATATTTTTGGCCTTTATTTACGCCAATCGGAATGTGTTGGCCCAGGTGCGGAGAATGGAAAAATATAATAAAAGCAGGAAAATAATTCGCCTAAATTAAGTTGACAACCGTATAATTATTTTCATAGACCCGTCCAAACCCGAAAATATGCATTCCAATGAAGAAATATTTATAAATAGTCCAATTAAAATCAAATCGATATATCAAGAAAATATGCCTTGGGAAAAATCAGGGCTAAGGAGGGTATTAACTTAAGATCTTTAATAAGGTGAATTTTAGATTGTTCCAAAATCTAAAATCGGTTTTAAACACATTATAATACAAAATACAAAAGAACTTTAAAAAGTTTATACATTTTTGCGGACAACTTTAATATTCCCAGTTTTTTAGTACCATTCACTAAATAGCACCCTGTTTGTTCCGAGCTCCGAGTGTATTGGTTAATTTAAATACCAACCGAACGATGAAGGGTTCATGGTGGGGATTCCAAACCCAGCTGAGGCCACTCGATTCAATTAATTTCAACTGCCGAACAATGGAGGCCCCAACCTCCGACTAATTGCCAGGCAGGCAGGCCAAATGTAATCAAAGATAAACACCATCAGCTAGATGCCCATTTATGTACCTCACGGATCAGAGCATAGAGATATGTATGCGAGTACACAAGATGCATCAATTATGAGTGGCCCACAAATTCGTGCCTGAATAATTACCGGCAGACTAGGTTCTCTCCGGTTGATCCCGGCTCGGATTTGGATGCGAAATCAACAATCACAATGTGCAGACGACAAACAAACCAACCGACCAACCGACCGACCAACATTCTCGCTGCTGAGGGAGCAGGCGAGACTTAATCGAATTATGCAACAACACCAACGGGGGACACACAAGGCGAATCCAGCTGCACATAACCGGATTAACATATTCGATAACCCCGTCGTCATGTCCTGATCCTGGCCATATTTGTCTGCCCGTCTCCCATTGCCCGTCTCCCATCTCCCATCTGGCTGTCTGTCAGGCTGCTTTTCAATTAAAATGCGCATATGAAATGGGTAAACGAGGCAGCCTGGCAGCCTGGTGCTTGTCACCCGGCCGAGTCACAGGCAGACGGCTGAGAAAATCGAATCTTTTAGTCAAATTTCCTGAAACACACGGCCACACGACAACAACAACAACATACATACATACAACGAAAGGATGCCACAATCCAGAATTTACGTTATCCTTGCACTAATTGTAATGACTCACAGTGTTTTTGCAGACATCAATTTCGAGATATTTGCCGATGACAGTAAGTGGTATTCGATGGGTGAGAAATCTGTGTACTCCACTCTGCCAAGAGCTGAGCATAATTTATTGTTTTCGAGGAGTTAATTTACTGCAAATTAGAATCTTGTTTCTTTCCCATTTTTTCATTTTGTTTATACTAACTTTTAACTTCTCTGCGGATTCAGGAGACTATCCCAACAAGTGTGTAATCGACACTCCCAAGGGTCAGACAATCGTCGGAAGTGGCGAAACCATTCATCATCCCACAAAATGCGGTCTGATCGAATGCGGTAGATATGGTTGGGCTTTGGTCTATACGTAAGTTTGTCTATTAGTTTATCAGTTTACTAGTTAATTTTTAATCATTTTTTTAGGTGTAACTTGGAAACACCGCCACAAGGCTGTGCATATGTTGATTACGTGGATATAAATACAAAATTTCCCAGTTGCTGCAAGATGAGTTTGAAATGCAATTTTATTGACCGTGACCCATAGGATGATCCAAATATGTGGATGATATATTTTAAATTTTTGGTTTCCTTACAGAAGAAAAATGAGTGTGAATAAATAACTTATGTTGGCAATTCAAAATGTAAATTATTTTATTAGAAGTTTCGTTTTTATGTACTTAATATTGGGGCTTTAAAAAGTTAATTTCAAAAGAAGTTAATTATAATTCTTCCATTCTTTAAAACGTATATTTTAGTTATAAGTTTAATGCCGTAGTATTATTTAACAAATGGAATTCCTTGAACTGTTGGGAAACCCTAACTTTAGGTTTCCAAACTGATTTTCTAATACTCAAATTACAAACTTCACATTGAAAATTACTTTCCGAATCGAAGAGAAGTTTCCGGTTAACCATGGATGCTGTCCATCACAGTGCTGTCGAGCCTTCAAATCGCGGGCAAGGCAGCCGAGTGGCTGGGATTTTCCAAGGATCCCGGTGAGTACACACAACCGCACTCCCCCTTCCCACTCCCCCGGCAACTGTCACTCTCCAATTCCATCATTCAGACCATCCCGGTAAGTGCAGCATCAACCCGGAGTTCGTGCTCGACCCGGGGATGAGCATCAAGGATCCGACGCACGAGTGCCGGCAAATTGTGTGCGGACACAGCGGAAAGGCCACGTTCTCAGGTGAGTTGGCAGTTACCGGAGCTCCGAGGCGCCACTAATTGACCCCTGGCCAGCTGCGGAGTCACTTCCATGAGCCTTCCCTGCAGCCCCGGTTAGTATATAGATCCGCATATAGATCTGCTTGCCCTCATTTGCAACTAAGCAGGCCGATCGGGGAGTGTGAAACTGGCATTCTATATCCATATACCCGTATATCCACAGTGTATAAAATGTTGTTCTCCCCAAAAACCCTTATTTTATTCGGCTTCATTTGGTGCTTGTGCCTTTTCCAGTGTAAGGCTTACAAGGAAGTTTTCTCCTTGAACAACTACGCGGACAATTGTAAGTTTGGCCCAGAGGAATATCTTCCTCTTTATTGGATTAATATCAGAGAAAATTGATCGCAGCCTATCCCGATCGTTGTGTGATCGATACGGGCGGTTCGTTGGTGCTCATGTCCCAAGGAGACGTTTTGCCCTTGCGCAATCTGCCCTGCACCAACATCCTCTGCACCGGTGATGGCATTGGTATGCTATATACGTGAGTATATAAATCTGATAAATCCGATTACAGTATTTCACAAAGAAAACACAGACTAATGATTACATTATTTTAATAAAACATTTATCAATTTAAATGTTTAAATTATTATCAAACAAAAACTTCATTTGCGGTATTTGAGATTCCATAAATATTAAAACGAGTTCTTTATTCAGATCTAACTAATAATAAATATTAAAAATTAGGTAACTAATAACTAGTTAATACTACTATTTAAAGAACATTCTAAAACAAATATGCCTTTATTATCTAGGTGCCAAAAAGAAATCCCACCCGAGGGTTGTTCTTACGGCGAAATCTTGCACTGGGATGCTCCGTTTCCAAAATGCTGCAGACGCAAACTTGTGTGCAATGAAAATTAGTTGTTAGCTAAATGTGTTTATTTCGGAATTATGTCATTACTTGAATTTAACCTAAATTTTGTCCAGCTGAAGAAGAATTAAACTGAACCACTTTGATCATCAAATGGTGCTAAATTTACAGATTCTGATTTATTGGTTGATCTCATAGATTAATGTAGCTGAACTGCCTATGGATTTTCAACCAGCTCCTTGGCAGTCATTTTTGTTGGCCTAGATATACTGACCGCTGGTCAAGGTTCCATCTGCTCTGCTCTGCCGTGGCCTTCAATTGCTCGATGGCTTCCCTGGGGATGGACACGATTTTGTGCGAAATCAACTACATTGTGCCGGAAAGGTAAAGGGGCAGGACAGGCTGCAGAAATTGAAACCACAGCACCAACGCTAATTGACATTTGAATGGGGGGCAGATTAAGCCCTGGCTCCATTGCGGGTCAAATGTGATGACCTCGACAGTTGCTCCCAATTCACAGGCAACACAGTTTAAGGCCGATTGCCTGCTGACCTTCCATTCGCACTCGCCCACCCGACTAAATGCTCTTATTATTTTCAATCGTGTGCGATGCAATCAAAGTCGCATCTCAATTCTGTTATTGATTGTCAAAGTGCTCTTGTTTAGCAGCAAATGGTATAATTATACAATTCGGTTTACAACCATCAAATCTACATTAAGTGCCGTAGATGAGCAGTCGGAGAATAGAATTACTAAGAACTAGAATTACTGCTGTTTTATTTTTCAATATAATTGTTAAACATTTTTAATGAAATTTAACATTTTTTGAAACGTTACTTAGAACTAGAATTACTGCTATTGAATGTGTTTTATTTTTTCTAATATTATGTTTGATCATACAAAATAAAGATTTTTTCTATTGTCATCAATTCCTAACATAACTAATGAAAAATACTTAAGCAGCTTTTCATTCTATTAAATAAAATAAAAATATTCATAATTCTAATAAATGAAATATATAATTTCAACTGCTAATCCAACATCTGAAAGAGCTTACATACCATTTTGAAATGAATTAATAATTAATATCCGAATTTCGCATCTCAATACGGAATTTGCACACTCAATCAGCGACAACAGGTACTTAAGTTAATCCAAATAGAGAAATTGATTCAGTGGTCGTGTTAAATGCATTTAGGTGAAACTAATTAAAGTTGCCACATCTGCATGTCCGGGATTTAATTTAAACGTACGAGTACATTTCACGCATAGAATTTACTGTGGCTTATCGAATGCTGGAAAATCTCCCATAATGCGGAATGCCAAAGGAAATGTGCATGAAAAGTCGACGAAATGTGGCCATTAACCCACAAACGAATTGAAATACGCCACAAGAGAGTGTGTATGTTGTTTTTTTGTTTTATTTTTTTTCTTGAAAAATCAAGAACTGGCAAAGAAATCGGCTCCTTTGTTTGCCCGACCGAAACTTGACCATGGCACCATGACCACAAAGTTCCGAACTCAAAAAATCTTCAGGGATACAGAGACCGCAGCAAGTTTTTGGTCGCATGCGAGAGGCAAACGCCAGCCTCAGCATAAAAAGTGAATATTACAATTTTTTGTGTGTGCTCTGCTCTGCTCTGGTCGAAAGTTAAAGCCGGGATCCGTGTATCCTTGTAGCCCGTGTGTTTGAGTTTGGGTTTGCGAAAACACATGTACATACAACATTTGTAAATTGACATGGCATGGGGGTCCGGTGGTGACCTCTCGTGCCAGTCTGCCGGAGTTGGGTGGCGGCCAGAGTTTTCGGGTGAAAGGTGAAGGCAATGCTGGCCGGGACGGGCCGGGCAGGGGCCGGGTATTGCTGCAAATGTGTACATAAACGGAAAGTGAAATAAAAGTCGGCAGCAAACGAAAAAGTCGAGCAACTCAAACTTGCCCGCCGCATGCCATATAAAATGTAAAAGGTGCAAAGGAGCAGCTTAAAATATGCAAACGCACAAACTCCCACACACACACACACACACACGACTTTGTATCTGGTTTGTTCGTTTTGGTGTATCTTCTGGGGAAGTATCTTTAACTGCACGAACTGCTACAGCTACAGCCAAAGTTTATTTATTCATTACTGTTCACGCGCTGGCACAAAAAGGCCCCAAACGGATATTCTTTCTTTGAAATAAAATGCCTTTTCTTTAAGAAATCTAATCTTTTTTTTTTAATATTAAAAAACACAATGAACTAATGAAAAGTTTGTTTAAATGATTAACGCTCTTTTGCAAACAATTATATAAAGATATGTCAATATAAACATTTCAAGCAAATATAAATGTTTGTCCATGTAAAACCACAATTCATGTAAATAATTCCAGTCAATCAATATTGGCTGTAATATATATATTGAGGCCATAAATCAAATATTTGCATTGTTAGTCTTTTTTTTGTTGTTGTTTATAAACACATTGTTTAGCTTTTGAAAAAAATATACTAAAGGGATATAATCAAATTGTAAAATATTTAGATGGAAAAAAATTGAAATATTATTTTCCCAAATTCATTCACATGCTCTCTAATTTTTAGTCGTCGGAACTGTGCAAACTATTTGTTTTTTTTTTCCTTATTTGGCCATTTGTGCTTGTTCTGCTTCCTACCACCACAAATATCTCCTGAAATTGAATTTTTACCCCCCAATGCTCCGAATGTGAGTGCTTTTTTGTTTTCTTTCATTGTTGCTCGGTTGGGTTTAAGGATGTATGTAAAATAAATTATGAGAGCAAAGCACTGCGGACTGTTGCTCTCGTGTTTTACGAGCTGTTGGCAAAGATGGTTGCCATAAAAATGTTCCAGGCGCAAAGGGAGTCCGAATCCGGGCGAATTTTCATTCGCAATGATTTGTTGTAGTCGGAGTGTAATGTTTGCCATGAATTATGGAGGAGACATCTTCTGACCCATCTCTGCACATTCCCTATTCAAAGCCAATAGAAAAATATAATTTATTCCTGATGCCTGGCATTGTTGAAAATAACATTAGAAAAATACATTTCATGCTTGAGGATTCAGTTGAATTTACTTGTGCTCCTTTCTGGAAAATGTAATACTTTATGACTTTATAAGCCGAGTTACAAGATTTAGTTATGGCCAGTGCACATTTCATACTCAATCCACTTTTGTACTTCAATGAATTCAGTTTAGTTTTAGATACTTCTGCTGTTTTTCTTGGGTGAACTAAAAACGAATCGCATAGTAAATTTTGGTGCCCAACTTGTGATTATTATATTTTTTTGTTTTCAAGCCCATTTCTATATCCATTTAAAGAATTTAAAGAAAACTGCTTCAAATAGAAACCATTCAGATCCTACTTCAACTATTTTTTGTTTAAGCTTTCAACCCAAAAGCAACAAAATTATCCCACATAGGTGCTCGTTTGGTCAACTACCAGTGAGCATTGAAAAGCAATTAGAAAACATTGTCCTTCGTCGGGCAAACTCTATCCGAACTGCCATCTCACATCCGCCCCGTTGTCCGCCCAACAGCATTGCGCACAAAAGTGGGCTATACTATAGATCGTAACTAGTTTACTCAAATAGCCTAATTATAGCAAAACGGTTTTCATTGCACGCCCATTATGCCACGCCCACTCCCGTTAATCGGTTTTGCGTGGTGTGTATAATGAGAATCTCAGCTTTGCTCATTCGGTTAGCCACGTAAATGAAATCGAAAGGTTTATTGACTTTTACGCTGGCTCGTCATCTAATTGAGAGCGTTATGGCTTGCTAGCCAAATGGAAATATTTGCTGTGCAAATATTCACTCATCCGCAGATTTCCAACACAAATTCGTATGAATCTATGAGAGAATTAGATTCAATGAGGAATGGAATAAAAATTCGTATTGAAAAAGAAACACAAATTTTTGCAGCACTCTGTATGAATTTTAATGTTTATTAAATTATCGGGATGAAAATATTTTTTGCCTTTAAATGATATACTGTTTGGCATAATGCTTGTTTTGATTATATTTTCTGATTTAAGTCTAATTAAAGATTGATCGGAGTTCATATATATTATTATGGAAAACAAAACAAAATACCGCCAATCAACCAAAACATTTTCATAAGGATTTAAATCAATTGTTTGTATTTTTCACTTTTTACAACTAGAAATAGTTTTGATTATTATCTTTTCTCGCAACATTGTAAACATTATCCTAAAGAAATCGTCAGAGCTGATTGAAAAATGGTTTTAGCTGTTTGCCGCAAAACAAATAAAAGCACGAAGACAAAAAAAATACATTTTTGAATAATTCGCTCATGCGGTTGTATTCCATTCAACTTTTAATTATGCCCGATTTTTTCTCCGAGATACAAATTGTGATTTTTTTTTTTGGCATTTTTATGGGATTTTAGGGCTTATTTAAGTTGCGGCCGCTGAAAGAGAATTCGGTTAGGGAATAATCGATTGAACAGATGGTTGCAACGGGGGGGTAGGGTGGTGGTATAGAATGTTTGCACTCACCTTCAGAGTAGGCCACCAACTAGAAACTGCTGCGCCAAGGATCCACAAAAGATGAGAAGAACGTGAGGCCGCGCAGCGAAACAAAAAATGGCTGAGGCTGAGGATTACTGAACCAAGAACAAACACAATGGCCAAGTAGATGGATGCTTGGATGCTTGGATGCTGCAGGATGTTTGGATGGTTTATTCTTGTCCAAGGTAACGCAGATACACGCGTGCTCGAGTCGGGCAAACGCAAACAAAAAACGAAATCAGCTCGCTGGGAACGACCACGAAATGTTGCCAATGTTGTTGTTGCAGTTGTTGTTGCTCTCGCTGCTGTTGCTGTTGTTAGGAAAAATTCACGCATCACCACAAGGCAATCTTGGCCATTGTTCCGCCCATCTTTTCACTCGNTTCCCTCCCCCCCCCCCTCTCTCTCTCTCCCTCTCTCTCTCTCCCCCCTAATTAGCCTCAACTCTCGCCTGAATAAGTTTGAATTTTGTGTGTGCGTTGCATTATTATTTCCACTTATCTGCATGCACAATGATTATGGCCAGCATTGTTTGTTCCCATATTAATGTAAATCCTGGCCCTGGCCCTCGCTCTCGACCTGCAATAATGGGCACACCTGGCGGGCCTCGCAAATAAATATTACCTCAATGCCAGATTGCGTATACGCCGCGTCGGCGCAGTGGCCAAATCGCGCATTTCACTAATGGCATTTCAATAAGGACAGCATCATCAGCATCAGCATCAGCAGTAGCCGCAGGAAAACTGGCTGACCGCAGCGAAGCCTTTGCATGAATAATGCATTTTATTTATTACACAGCCCAAACACAGACATCATGTGTGCGCTGAATAATACAAAAGCTGGCGCTTAATAATGCACGGCAATGGCAGTGGCAAGGCAGGACCTATTTTGCATAAAGGTCACCCCAGCATACGGCAAACTTCAACTTGATGTGCAACAGTAATGAAAAAGTTGGCGACTCTGTTGAACCCCACTGCTCTCTCTTTTGCTATTTAACTTTTGGACAGAAACGAATTTAAGCAAGCCTTACAGTCTCCGGAACAAGCAAACAAATTCGAGTACAGAGTTTTATTTTTATATAAGATTTAGATTGATAAATAACATAGTTGTATCTGAGAAAAATATATATACATCCGAGCTGGTAACTTACTCGTTAAAAAGTTCTTTAAGTACACACTTATAAAACGCTTTTGAAAAATCTTTTGAAAAATATTTAACAAATAATTCCTAATAGCACTTAAATCGCAGTCCCTCGAGTATTTTACAATAATACAAATTCATTGCACACTCTCTTCACCATTTAATTTAGTCCTTTGCAAAACTAACCTAATTAAATATTTAAAACGTAAATTATCTATGTATGTAAAACATATTTAAAAAAAGTTGTAGTTTCTTTAATATGTTTTTATTCAAAACTCATGCAACTGCCAAAAGTTGCCTTGCTAAAACACGAATCCATTGAACACTCTCCTTGGCATTTGGCTTATTTGATGCGAACTTAACATCGTTTCACGGCATTGAAATAGCTCTTTGTGGTAACTGTTGTTATTGGCAGGACGTGTATTCCGCTGTCGCTTACAGGACCTCGCACAAGAGCCACGAATTCGGAAGCGAAGGAATGGGAAGAGAGCGACAGAAGTACCGAGCGAGACAGGTGTCAATTGTGTTGTGTTACCTGTTACATGCCCTTGGCTAGCCGTATGTGTGCGTGTGCCAATGCCTGTGTGCGTAGGTGTGCATGTGGATGTGCATGTGGATGTGAGGCAGAAAAGCCGCCGAGGCAGCAAGGATTTAGAGCCGCAGGATTGCCTGTCTCGGGGGCTGCGGAATCGTAAATCGCATGCAAATGCCCACGTATTGTCAGATTCGACGGCGAGTGTCGCATAAAACTAAGTGACAAAGAAGGACATTAAAGTCGGTGAGCTGAGAGAGAGCCTGAGAGACACGCACACGCATGCAGCTAAAGGAGAATCACACACACACACACACAAACAAGAATATAAAAATTGTAATATTCTCGCTCCGCCATGAGGATGATGATGATGATGATATTCTCTGATATTTTTCATTACATTGTTGTGCTTTTACGACTGTTATCCTTGAGTGAAGAACTTGCTACAGGATGCTAGCACACACGCACAGACACACACTCGCAGACTCACACACACACACACACACCCACGCACACACGCACAGGCATGAACGAGGTGAGAGAGCTTTTTTGGCAGTTGATGGCTAAACCGTTAGTTTCCGAAAAAAAGAGAGAGAGAGAGAGTGAACTCGAATTGGAGACTGACAAAGTGCGAGTGGGCAGAATTTTCACCTTCGCACTTTCAAACTTTTTTCAATTCAACTTTTGAAAACACTTTTTTTTGGATTTTCGTATATTTTGGATTTGCCGCAATTACAATTTTTGGTTGGCACTGGTCACTATAAAACCGCACATTCGAAATCGCTGTATCGATGGATTTGCTCGAATCGTCCGTCGAGGGGAGTTTGGTTCTATGCCATTTATGAATGTGTTTTTTAAATATTTACAGACGCGCCTCGACCGTGCACAACACACGGGCTGTTGTTCCGTCGTTCGTTGGATTAGAACTGAATGCCAACAAGCCACAAGTCCAGTGATTTGAAGGAGAGCGAAAGCGAGAGCGAGAGCGAGAGCGAGAGCGAGCGCGAGAGCTTTTCCCACGGACCTTGGTGGCGTGGGTGGCGAAGAGAGCGAAGGGAGCGAAGAGAGCAGGCAGGCGCTGGAAGAGAGAGTCTGGCAACTGAAGAGAACCAACTGTTTAGTTGGGACGTTGCGCGCCATTTCAATATGGTCACTGCCTCTACGATTAATTCAATTAATCCATTTTCTTTTTTATTTTTATTGACTTTATTATTCATTTATTGGATAGGTATAGAAATCTGATGGAAAAATCAACGTTTGGCTGTTTAAGTCAAGAATTTTATTTGTTTTAGGCTTGGGTTATAAATGAATTAATTAAAGATTCACCATTATTCATGTGATTGATTTTTTATTATGCGTCAATAATCTCCTTATCACAACAGACCGGGTAATCAGCTTTGGGATTCTTGAATTTTCCAAACTTCTTGCCAGGGGGAAGGCCAACAGAACCACAACTAATCCCCCGAATAATTCAATTAATTTCGAAATTCGTTTACAATATCTATTCAACTTACGTATGAATCTGAACATTGCTGTCGTTGCTGCATATAATTCGTTCACATCTGACGGGATGTCGGGCAGTCTGTCCTGCACTTAAAATAAGGCCCTCGAGTACACACTTTCCTGGATGGGCTGGATCCTTGAAGACTCCCCGTGAAACGGCTCCTTCACTGCCAAAAAACATGATCACTGCGATCACCATGCAAAATATTCCGGTTGCTTGACGCATCTTTAAGCCTTCAAATCCCAGTTTATACTAACACCTAGGCTCCAAGTAAGTTCGAAGAAACATTTGCTCATCACTAAACCTGTTTGTACTCGAACCTAGAACTTATTATTACACCGCAAACTATTTGTGATTCAACTAATAATTTTAAATAAGCAAAACAAATAAATTCATATGTAAGTTTAAATATACCTACATATATATATACAACACTTTATGTCTTTACAGAAATATTTGAATTTTTCCATGTTTTAGCTTTAATATGTGGCTTTTCCACAGTGCATTTGTTTAAATAAATAAGTAATATGATAATGAAGCTTTGACCAGCATTCCAATCACCTCATCAGCAAAAACAAATATATAAATTTTGTATTTTTTTAATTCGTCGCGGCAGATAGTTCCAAGTTACTATATATGTAATGTAGCTTAAATTATATACATATGTACTTATTCGTACTGCAACATTTTGTATGACTGAAATATCAACAAAAGCTCGGCTATTGAATTCCCATTACTCAATAGAAAACAACAAATTAGTTTGCTTCTTTATTAAAAAATATTTGTGTTATTTGGCAAGCACCTTTTTCATTCATATTTCGATCAAAAAATTTTATTTGTGCTTATATAGTGGCGATATAAAATATTTTTTTTTACCTAACAATTTTTATCTGGCTCAAGATCATTATTACAATTTTTATTTACCCCCTCTGATAATCACCGAGATATATGCAATAAAATCCTGCACTTAAAATTTAAATTCTTATGATTTTAAAAATGAACTAGTTCACAATGCAACAAACAAATATCGATAACACAAATGCGTGTCGGTATACCCGGTTCGAGTAGTCGAAACTCCCATCTCTACGCTCTAGTAAACAAAGGTGGAAAATATTTGGATCTATTGCCAGAACTAAACTTTTGGCTCGAAAACTATCACCGTAGGCATGTCCGACGAATATGCCTGTGTGGCCAAGGGGAAGCTCAAGTTGAAGAGCGACTCGGAGTTGAAGAAAAAGAAGAGGAAGCACAAGAGCAAAGACAAGGAGAAGGAGCGGGTGTACGTGGAGCAGCATCTGGCGGAAACGGCTGCCTCATCCTCTGGAACAAGTGGCTACGAACGCAAGCTAACCAAGGCGGAGCTGGCCAGCAAGAAGCAGCAGGAGAAGATGCGAAACAAACGGATCATGGACAAGGCTCAGACCACGCACAAGGAGCGCGTGGAGAAGTTCAACGAACACCTGGACACCCTCACTGAGCACTTCGACATCCCCAAAGTGTCCTGGACGAAGTGAGACCACCGTGTCCGTAACTTAAAGATTACATTTATTATTAGGTTAAGTAATTTCAACTACGCGGGGGTGATGAAGTGAGAGGGAGGCCAAAATAATAAATCCGGATGGCACAACTAAGCTAAATACACAGACATATGTAGTTACAACGTAAGGGGGTTAGTTTCCAACTTTCAGTCCAGTTCCATTTCTGCTCGACCATCCGCCCGCCCTCCTAGTGCGGCGCAATCAGCTCGAACATGGCGTACTTCCAGGTCCAGGAGCGCACAAGCCGCTCAAACCGCTCGCGCTCGTGCTCGTAAATGTAGCCGACCTCGGGCTCCATGCACACCTCGGTGTACGGATCGGTTAGCAGGCTCTGGACCGATAGCAGCACCTTGGCCACGTTCAACGCCAGCGACCAGTTGTGCTGCTGGAAAATGTCGATTCCAACGTCGCCATGCCGCGAGACATTCGGGTGTAGGATCTTGGTGAGGAAACGCACGATGGGCGGCGCCATCGGATAGCGTTCCGGGAAGTAGATGAACAAAAAGAACTTGCCGCCCTCGTAGGGGCTGCCCGGCGGGCCCAGAATCGTTGCCTGCCAGTAGTTGTTCTGCCTGTCCAGCGGTATCGCTGATATGCCTTCCGAATCGTAGCTGTTTAGCAGATTCGCCTCCCCGCGCAGGAAGTTGTTGCGCATCGCGTCGCCCGGCTGCTGATCCTGCTCATCGACCTGATTTTGATTGGCCAACTGTCCCCGGCCGCCCATCTCGATCAGGCAGGTGCGGCAGAAGCAGGACGACATGAGCGCTCCATAGAGGCGGTACCAGTCCGGATTGTCGGTCAGGTTCTCGAAGAGCGGCCAGCGCTGCTTAAGGTATGTCTTCCACATGCTCTGTGCCGTGTTCTTGCCCACTATATCGTGCCATTGCTTGCACACCTCGCTGGCCATCCACAGCGACATGTCGTCTAGGTAGGCGAATATCTTGAGCATCACCTCGACGGGTATCATGCTGATTATCGCACCGGCTGCGCCTCCTTCTCCTTCTCCTGCTCTTCCTCCACCTCCTCCATTGTATTCGTGCGCCCTCGCCCGTCCATCGGCCAGTTCGTTCATGTAGTGGGGCAGGGCCGGAGGCACCATCGCCCGGGGTCGCTTAACGGGCAGCAGGAAGGGATTGACGGCAGGCCCCTGCTCCACTTCGCGTTCTGGGGATTCGCGTCGTGCTGGCGCCGCTTCCGGCGCCTGTTCTGGCAGATTCTCCACTGGCTGGGCCGGCTGCTGTTCCTGAAGCTCCAAGGGTTCCTGAGGATCCGCTGCCGGCGGCTCCTCCAAGTCTTCGAAGCCCATGATATCCACATCGTTCTCTGCCTCCTCGTCCTCTTGCTTGTCCTTGAAGGGTGGCTCGTCGTTGCCAGAGTCCTCGTCGTCGGACAGCTCCGTCAGCAGCTCTTCCGCCCGCTGTGCGTTGTAGAGAAAGGCGTGGCAGGCGCCGCACAAGGGCTCGCCGAAATTGGGCCCATAATAGCCGTTGCACACCCAGCAGGTGTGGCTATTCTGTGGGTGGAAAGAAGGAACGGATGCTGTCAAATGTGAATCAGCGATAGTGGGACTGACTGTATACACACCGAAAAGGAGAACGTGGGCTCTGTCAGCTGGAGCTTCTCCTTGTCCGGCTCCTCCGCCTCGTCCATGTCGTCGCTGCTGGAGAGAAGTTCCTCCAGCAACTGCTCCTGGTCCTTTTGCTGCTGCGCTGGCACGCAGCTAGTCATTTTTCCAGAACTCCCGATACTGTTGACAAAAAAACAAAAACTTTGTGCATGCCAGTGTGACCGTTGCAAACTGCAGGGAAAATCCCATCACTGAGTCGATATCACCGATAGGCAGCGACGATAACCAAAACAAAGTTATTTCAACGTTGCACGTGCAATTTTTGTGGAAACTTCCCAACAAAATGACGCTGGAAAAGAAGCTGGGCAAGCTTTGGAGCATAGATGGGTCCTCATAAGCTGGTGTTAACCCTTATGTTTATTCCAGGTGTGGGCCTTGGCAGGGATGAGCGGTTGGTGCTTGTCGTTGTGAGATCATTTAGGAGTTGGTTAGGCTTTACACCCTTGCGGATGATTTTAGCCCAGAAGCTAGCATTCATTTCTTAATTTGTATATAATTAAACCCAACTTGTGGCTTACAAGTGATCCCTTTTCTTTTTTAGTAGTAATTTCAACGTTCACTGTCTGTACATATTACCAAAGCGAACGCTTTTAATTGGAGGGAAAAGGTAATTTCCCATTTATTTGATAGATACATATATAAATCTGACTTTAATATCAGTAAAATTAAAATTAATAGATGAGAACATATAACAGAAATAATACAAATTAGGTGGTTATGTATAAATTACTGTATTTGGCACGTTAATTTTCACTTGATGACAACAATGAGGGTAATCAGCATGGGGATTCTCAAATTTTCCAAACTTCAAGCTACCTCCAACGACGAAAGTACCACAACTAATCCCCGGAAAAATTAAATTAATTTCGGAATTTGTATCCAATTTATTATTAACTTACGTATGCATCTCGACTTCGCTATCCCTGCCGCAAAAAATTTGTTGACAAAATCGGGGATGTGGCGCAGTCTGTCCTGCATTTAAAATGAGGCCCTCGACAGCACACTTTCCGGGATAGGCTGGATCTTTCAAGATTCCCCGTGAAACGGCTCCTTCACAGCCCAAAAACATGATCACAGCGATCAACATACAACAAATATTGGTTGCTTGACGCATCTTCCAATCTTCAGATTCCAGTTTCTACTAACACCTATGCTCCAAGTAAAATCGAAGAAACATTACTTATCGCTAAACCAATTGTACTCTGAACCTAGAAAAAGAAAAGTAAACAAAACAAAAATGGATTGTACCAGTTATAATAAGTATTGCGAATTTACAGTGCATTCGTTTAAATTAATTAGTAGAATGTTAATCAAGACATTGTACAATAAATACGCAGGTCACTAGAGGTTTAACCAGCAAACAACAAATACACCAAATGATCTACAATTTATGAAACAATTAAATTTCCTTTAATCAGTAATGGATAGTATTTCCTAAATTATATTACCAAAAAGAACTCTCATTAAATTATCATTAAAAAAGATAGGCTATACACCCACTTAATAAATTTATAAATATAGATTATTTCTTGACCGCAATAGTCTATAACTGCAAATCCGATCACTGAGCCGATATCACCGATAGGCAGCGGCGATAACCAACACAAAGTTATTTCACGTGCAAACGTGCAATTTATGTGGAACTTACGAACAAAAAAATGAAGCAAAAAAAGAAGCTGGGCAAGTTTTAGAGCGATCCCATAATTGGTGTTAACAAGAACACTTTGTTAAGGCTGACTTCAAACCTCGCGAAAATTAACCCTTCTGCATATTCCAGGTGTGGGCTTTAGCCGGGAGGAGCGGCAGGTGCTCGTCGTCGGTGAGATCATCCAGGAGCTGCTAAAGGCGCATGAAGCCAAAAAGGATGTGAACCTGAACCGCATGAAGTCCTTGATCTCCTCCAAATACGGACTGGACAGCTCACCGCGCCTTGTAGACATTATTGCAGCTGTGCCACAGGACGCCAAGAAGATCCTGCTGCCCAAGCTGAGGGCCAAGCCCATTCGCACAGCCAGCGGGGTAAGACTATAGTCCTTATGTTTTTTACCCTGCCAGAGGATATTAGCTTAATTTCGTATATTGTATTTAATTTTTTCCTTTTATTTCGCCACTACCTTGTCAGATTGCCGTAGTCGCCGTTATGTGCAAGCCCCATCGGTGTCCACACATCAACATGACGGGTAACATCTGTGTTTATTGCCCCGGCGGACCGGACAGCGACTTTGAGTACTCGACGCAGTCGTACACGGGCTATGAGCCCACCTCCATGAGGGCCATCCGGGCAAGGTACGATCCCTTCCTGCAGACGAGGCACCGTGTGGAGCAGTTGAAGCAGCTAGGCCACAGCGTGGACAAAGTGGAGTTCATCGTGATGGGAGGCACATTCATGTGCTTGTCGGAGGAGTATCGCGATTACTTCATCCGTAACCTGCATGACGCTCTGTCCGGGCACAGTAGCGCCAATGTGGCGGAGGCCGTTCGCTACTCGGAGAAATCGCGTACCAAATGCATTGGTATTACGATCGAGACCCGGCCCGACTACTGCCTCAAGCGACATATATCGGACATGTTAAACTACGGCTGCACCCGGCTGGAAATCGGCGTGCAGTCTGTCTATGAGGATGTGGCCAGAGACACGAATCGCGGGCACACGGTACGGGCCGTGTGCGAGAGCTTCCAGCTAGGCAAGGATGCCGGCTACAAGATCGTGGCTCATATGATGCCTGATCTGCCGAACGTGGACTTCGAACGCGACATAGAGCAGTTTATCGAGTACTTTGAGAATCCCGCCTTCCGCTCCGACGGATTGAAGATCTACCCCACGCTCGTCATTCGAGGCACCGGCCTGTACGAACTGTGGAAGACTGGGCGCTACAAGTCCTATCCCCCATCGATGCTTGTGGACCTGGTGGCCAAGATCTTGGCCCTTGTGCCACCATGGACACGGGTCTACCGCGTGCAGCGCGACATTCCCATGCCACTGGTTAGGTGAGTTTAGTAGTGTGAAATATCTCCAGCTAGTTTTACTCGTTGAGTCCTTGCAGTTCTGGTGTGGAGCACGGTAATCTCCGGGAGCTGGCCCTAGCCCGCATGAAGGATCTGGGCACTACCTGTCGCGACGTAAGGACCCGTGAGGTAGGCATCCAGGAGATTCACAACAAGGTTCGCCCGTACGAAATCGAGCTGATACGCCGAGACTATGTAGCCAACGGCGGCTGGGAGACGTTCCTCTCTTACGAGGATCCCGAGCAGGACATTCTCGTCGGACTACTTCGGTTACGCAAGTGCTCGCCGGACACCTTCCGGCCGGAGCTAAAGGGCGCCTGTTCCATCGTTCGTGAACTGCACGTCTACGGATCCGTGGTACCGGTAAATGCCCGCGATCCCACCAAATTCCAGCACCAGGGCTTTGGCATGCTGCTAATGGAGGAGGCAGAGCGCATCGCACGCGAGGAGCATGGGAGCACCAAGTTGGCGGTTATTTCGGGCGTTGGAACTAGGAACTACTACCGCAAGCTGGGCTACGAACAGGACGGACCCTACATGTCCAAAACAATAGCCTAAGGAAAATGTTTTTGTCTCTTAATCATAAGGGTCTTAATTAATAAATATCATAAAAAAATTCCTGGAAAACAATCACAATGTTATCTCCAATTTAGGGTACGAGCTGTAATGTAATGTGTGTTATTGCGCTTTACAAATTGGAAGCTATTGATTAAAATGTCCGGTGTTTAATACCTTATATAAATAAAGAAGATAATGTTTCTTAAGTGTTTGAATACTGATTCGCCATGCGAGCCTCATATATAAATCGCGCTAGATTGAAAAGACGGTTATAAGACAAACAAACCTCTACCTGTGCAGGCACATTTATTAAAACTGTTGAAAAAAAATCCTTGAAAAATGATACGCATAACGTGGTGCCAACTACTCCTCCTAATGAGCTGCTTTGGTATATACTCATTCGCGGAGATTCAATCAGGTATGTGACCTACATCTAACAAGATATACTTAGTTCAATATTCTATTTCCATCTCAGATTTATCTTTGGCCCCACCAGTCTCGCTGCTTGCAGGTAGTGAGGATAATTGGGTGCATTCGACCGCCCAAAGTGCTCTCCCGGCGAATGCTGTCTACGGGGGATACGACACAGATAAGTCACCGCTATATGTTGGCCGTGCTTACCACGCGGGTGGACTTCTACCGGCGAAGGTTAGCCCAAGCAAAGGATTCGCTGCCGTGGCCAACTATGGAAAGGAGCACAAAAAGAGCAACTACGATGTGCTTGTTGGTGACGGCTATTCCTGGGTTCCAGATTCTCATGGTCACGTGCCACCTAATGCAGTGGCCAGTGGACGTAACAGTGGGGGGGAATTGTTATATGTGGGAAGAGGAATGTACAGTAACAGCCTGGTTGTGGGAAAGGTTCATCCAGCCTATGGCTGCCTGTTTGTTCCATTTGCCGGAAAAGAGCGGAACATGAAATATTATGAAGTGCTAGTCCGGAACTAAGACCCTCAGAGTAAATGAATTAAAGGATTCACCAAATCTAAAAGATTGCTATTTGTTAAACATGTGCTTATATTGTTGTGTAAATTGATTAACTAAATAAATTGGAAAAAAAATAACTTGGCTTTTTTAATTTGTTAAAAAATACAGACATTTTGTCTATCATGCCCTATAACTAGTACATCTGCCTATCCGAAAAATAGAATTCCCTGAATAGAAACGGAACAGCCACTTCAAGGCACAATCACTGGAAAGTGCTTCATAAGATTGTCACGCCACTCGATATTGAAAGCCTCCATTAAATACAAAATAAGTGCTCTACGTTAGCTTTATGAGGATGTGGCCAGAGACACGAATCGCGGGCACACGGTACGGGCCGTGTGCGAGAGCTTCCAGCTAGGCAAGGATGCCGGCTACAAGATCGTGGCTCATATGATGCCTGATCTGCCGAACGTGGACTTCGAACGCGACATAGAGCAGTTTATCGAGTACTTTGAGAATCCCGCCTTCCGCTCCGACGGATTGAAGATCTACCCCACGCTCGTCATTCGAGGCACCGGCCTGTACGAACTGTGGAAGACTGGGCGCTATAAGTCCTATCCCCCATCGATGCTTGTGGACCTGGTGGCCAAGATCTTGGCCCTTGTGCCACCATGGACACGGGTCTACCGCGTGCAGCGCGACATTCCTATGCCACTGGTTAGGTGAGTTTAGTAGTGTGAAATATCTCCAGCTAGTTTTACTCGTTGAGTCCTTGCAGTTCTGGTGTGGAGCACGGTAATCTCCGGGAGCTGGCCCTAGCCCGCATGAAGGATCTGGGCACTACCTGTCGCGACGTAAGGACCCGTGAGGTAGGCATCCAGGAGATTCACAACAAGGTTCGCCCGTACGAAATCGAGCTGATACGCCGAGACTATGTAGCCAACGGCGGCTGGGAGACGTTCCTCTCTTACGAGGATCCCGAGCAGGACATTCTCGTCGGACTACTTCGGTTACGCAAGTGCTCGCCGGACACCTTCCGGCCGGAGCTAAAGGGCGCCTGTTCCATCGTTCGTGAACTGCACGTCTACGGATCCGTGGTACCGGTAAATGCCCGCGATCCCACCAAATTCCAGCACCAGGGCTTTGGCATGCTGCTAATGGAGGAGGCAGAGCGCATCGCACGCGAGGAGCATGGGAGCACCAAGTTGGCGGTTATTTCGGGCGTTGGAACTAGGAACTACTACCGCAAGCTGGGCTACGAACAGGACGGACCCTACATGTCCAAAACAATAGCCTAAGGAAAATGTTTTTGTCTCTTAATCATAAGGGTCTTAATTAATAAATATCATAAAAAAATTCCTGGAAAACAATCACAATGTTATCTCCAATTTAGGGTACGAGCAGCAATGTAATGTGTGTTATTGCGCTATACAAATTGAAAATTGATAAAAATGTCCGGAGTTTAATACCTTATCTTCAAATAAAGAAGATAATGTTTCTTAAGTGTTTGAATACTGATTCGCCTTTGTGAGCCTCATATATAAATCGCGCTAGATTGAAAAGACGGTTATAAGACACACGAACTTCTACCTGTGCAGGCACATTTATTAAAACTGTTTAAAAAAAATCCTTGAAAAATGATACGCATAACGTGGTGCCAACTACTCCTCCTTATGAGCTGCTTTGGTATATACTCCTTCGCGGAGATTCAATCAGGTATGTGACCTACATCTAACAAGATATACTTAGTTCAATATTCTATTTCCATCTCAGATTTATCTTTGGCCCCACCAGTCTCGCTGCTTGCAGGAAGTGAGGATAATTGGGTGCATTCGACCGCCCAAAGTGCTCTCCCGGCGAATGCTGTCTACGGGGGATACGACACAGATAAGTCACCGCTATATGTTGGCCGTGCTTACCACGCGGGTGGACTTCTACCGGCGAAGGTTAGCCCAAGCAGAGGATTCGCTTCCGTAGCCAACTATGGAAAGGAGCACAAAAAGAGCAACTACGATGTGCTTGTTGGTGACGGCTATTCCTGGGTTCCAGATTCTCATGGTCACGTGCCACCTAATGCAGTGGCCAGTGGACGTAACAGTGGGGGGGAATTGTTATATGTGGGAAGAGGAATGTACAGTAACAGCCTGGTTGTGGGAAAGGTTCATCAATCCCAAGGCTGCCTGTTTATTCCATTTGGCGGAAAGGAGCGGAACATGAAATATTATGACGTGCTAGTCCGGAACTAAGACCCTCAAAGTAAATGAATTAAAGGATTCACCAAATCTAAAAGATTGCTATTTGTTAAACATGTGCTTATATTGTTATGTAAATTGATTAACTAAATAAATTGGAAAAAAAATAACTTGGCTTTTTTAATTTGTTAAAAAATACAGACATTTTGTCTATCATGCCCTATAACTAGTACATCTGCCTATCCGAAAAATAGAATTCCCTGAATAGAAACGGAACAGCCACTTCAAGGCACAATCACTGGAAAGTGCTTCATAAGATTGTCACGCCACTCGATATTGAAAGCCTCCATTAAATACAAAATAAATGCTTTACGTTAGCTTTATCTATTGTTTACATTCGTTTATTGTGATTTAATCAGCTACCGGAGTATCAAGAGCTGCCATCATTTACTCTCAGATTATTATACCCTTGCAGAGGGACCACTATATCCTATAGCTACCATAGGAATGATGGGATAAAATGGGTCATTGAGCATAGCTCTGGGGTTTTTGAAGACAATTAATTCATTCTTGAGAAATACAGTTTTCATAGACATTAAAGCCTTTTTAGAAATTTAAAAACCAAAGATCGGATCGATGTATCCTATAGCTGCCATAAGTAACACTTTTCAACTTAACAATGTACAATTGAGTTAAAAAAATTATCATTAATTTAATTAGTTTTCTAGCACATAGATACCGGAAATTGAAATAATCCTAAAGGTAGTATTTCTTTTTGTTTTTTAATTGCACACAAAGTCGATAAAAATTTTCGCTTTGTTTATAATGGACAATGGACATTCAATGAATCATCATAATTTTCATTTACCTAATCTGTCTTTAATAAAAAAAAAACGCAATAATATAGATTGAGAGAATAAACATTTTGTATTTGATCACTCTAGGAGAAGTATGATTTCGCTAACTAAAACTAAGAACCTTAAATATTTACATTTACACATACATATATCGCGTGGGTGGATGCTTTATGATGCAAAGAATCGCAGGTTAAGAAATATGTTAATTAACATTTGTTTGAACATTAAAATACGAGGCATATTTGTGTACAATTATTAAGATCTAGGAAGAAGCCTTTGCACTTGCATCAAGTCGAATGTATCCACCCATATGTACAAACACATCAATAAATAAGTTCTTTCGCTTAAGGAAAATGTCCAAGAGAATGTTAAACAATGGCCTCTGCCGAACCAAAGACCATGAATATAATCCAGCCCACCAAATTGATGCCAGCCGCAGCGCTGAAGACCATCGGCCAGCTCTGAGTCAGCTCCAGAATATGGCCGGCCAGATACACACCTAGAAAGCCCGGAATGGCTCCCACCGTGTTCATCAGACCGAAGACACTGCCCGAATGATGCGGGGCCAGATCCTGGGGATTAACCGTGACTGCATTGTTGTGGAAGCCCGTCCCACCAATTATGATGGTCATGCAGATGAGGGCCGTGTGGAAGTCCGTGGTGCGGCTCATCACGAAGAGAGCCAGGTTTTGTGCGGCAAAACAGCAGCTTTGGATGACCTTGCGCACCGTTGTCGTGTGCCACTCGCGGGCGAGCAGCTGGGTAGTCAGGTGCTTGGCAAAGAGAGTGCACGGTGGCAGGGCCAGCCAGGGGATCATGTTCACCACCCAGCCCTTGGCGTGCGGGAAGCCATCATGGAAGTAGGTTGGCAGCCAAGAGAGCAGCACGAAGAAGCAGTTCATCTCGCAGGCATGCGTCAGCACACAGGCCCAAAAGGACAAGCGCCCGAAGTAGCGCAACCAGGGCACGGCCGTCGTTTCCGCCGGACCCTTGTTTGCACATAGACGCGAGGGCATGGCAATGTTGATGATCCGGTTGCGCTCGCCAGCCATAGCGTAGTAACGCAGCACCAGCGCCCAGGCTATGCCCATCAAACCGATCACGCGGAAGACGTACGACCATCCGAAATAGTCCAGCAGGAACGAGCCCATGATCCCGGTCAGCAAAGTGCCGAGAGCGGAGCCAGCTGTAAGCAGGCCAAAGAAGCTGCTGCGCTCATTGGGGCAGAGGTTCTGTGGCAAAGTGGATTCAAATTTAAATTGTTGTTATTGGACAAACGGTATAATATCTGCGAATAGATTGCTTACCTGACTTGTTAGGCTGATCATGCTGGGGAAATGGACGCCCTGGAGGGCGCCGTTCAGGATGCGAATGGCCACTATAAATGGAATGGCGTAGCTCTTGATAGAGCCCGCCGACCAGATAATAGTGGGCATCAGGAATGTGATGAGGGACCAACCAATGGCCGCACATAGAATCACCCTTTGGCCGCCGAAGCGGTCACTGAAGTAGCCGCCCACCACTTGGGTAAGCGTGTAGCCCCAAAAGAAGGAGCTCAGCACGGTGCCGGAGTCGGTCTTGCTCCATTTCTGGGCGGCGGCCACGGCGGGAACCAAGAGCGGCATGGTGGTGCGGGTTGAGTAAAGCATGCAGGTGCCCGTTATCAGTGTGATGAACCACACTCGCTTCTCGTGCCTGCAGGAAATCGAAAGGGGAGTTTCTCGTCAGAATTGTTGAGTTGTGGGATTGTGGGTTGGATGCAAACCTGGTCCATATGCTCTGCGTGTCCACCAGTTCCCCGCGCAGCAGCGAATACTTAAGCTTCTCATCCATGATGACCTCGTCCGATCCTAGTCCGACTGGCTTACGTCGCACATTTCAACGCCAACTGCTGCGTCGCTTGCCGCTGTGGCATAATCCAGTGCCTTTTTGTTTGTTTACTTTCATTCAGTTTGGCTGCAGCACGGTCTGTATTTGCGCTTGTCGAAATGTTAGAGCGAAATTGTTTTTACGTGGCCAATTCTCGAGCAGGAGGTGGATTGAAACCATACACCGCTTGGTCGACCTACCAATACGCTTTAACTGGGTATTTCCACAAAATATCTTCTCATTGTAGTCTTTTCATTCTAATAACTCGCGAATTAACATTCTAACCAAACGTTATATCTTTATCGTTGGTTTAATAATGTTGGAATTGGTGTAATTTAATCTGAATGGAAATTATTTTTACAGCAGTCGCAAATGCCTTATGGTGAAGGGTGCACTCTAATAGTGTGACCATGTTCAATAAACAAAGTGACTTCGTAATGCAAGCGCGCCAATTTTTTAAAAACATTTATTTGTGAGCTTTCAAATTTAAAATGTTTCCAAAGTAAAATAAATCAGAAATTTAAATAGATTTTTTTAAATATACATATATCCTATATAGTATGCCAAATATAAAAGTTAAAATAATAATCAATACAACTATTTAGTGATAAGAATTAGGTTTTGACAGGATCGTTGTGTTTAATAAAAATTTTGACTTATGAAAGACCACCATATTCGATGGATAGGTTAGTTTGTAAACTAATTTGAATGATTTCAGGAATACAAAATAATACAATTTATTGATTGCATTTTGAAGACTTAAATGGTAAATGGTAAAAAATTTCTTGAATTTGTTTTCATTTCATTTTGTTTTCATTATAAATATCGCGTCATAAATTTACAAATCCTAGGCTAATTAAATATTATCATAATCTATTTCTTGGGCAGTGCATCCTCGTCGGTGGGATCGCAGTCGGCGCAATGCCAGGAGTACCCACGTATCTTGGGTGACTTCCTAAGCGGCGGATCAAGGCAGGCAAAGTGGTAGTGCCTGTGGCACTCGTCGCAGGTCACAACCTGGTTGGATTTGCCCGTTTGGCTGCAAACGCAGCAGGTGATCTCCACATTCGGCTGGGTGTTGGATATCCGGGGTCGACCTACGCGCGACTTCCGGGGACTGGGCTTTCTGGGACTGACCTTGCGCTTGGGCGAGGGGGTGGGAACTAGTTCCTTAACCTCCTTGGTCTCCTTAACCTCCGGAACCTTTTTAGGCGACGCTGCCGTCAGCACCACGGGCACGAGGGCTTGCTCCGCACCCTGGATACTATCCTCAACCGTTTCCACTGATGTGGGCCGTGAAGCCTCGTCCACGGAGCGCACCGCGTTGGCAGGTACATAGAAGTACTGCGATTCGGGCGCATCCTCGCCGGGTAAGCGCAAAGCCTTGAAGATAATCTTAATGGTGCTGCCCGAGGCATTGGCAGAGGTGTCCATGTGCGATGACGACTCCTCGAGGTGGGCACGCTTTTTCCGCTTGCGCTTGTGCTCCTTACCGGAGGTCTTCTCAGTGTCCGAGGAGAGGTTGTGCTTGCTTTTGTGCTTGTCCTTGCGCTTGCCCTTGCGGGACAGCTTGCCGGCGGAGTCGTCTATTGAGTCGTCGCAGCCAGATAGGATAGAGGTGTTGGGCGTGGGCAATACTGCGGCTGAGGGAGTGGCATTAGTGATTGGCACTTGCGGCACTAGTGGAAAATGAATCATGAAACACATTAGAAATGGGATTATTTTGAAAATAGCCGACGGAATCACACAAATCGAAAAACTCAATAAAATGAAACAAATCTCGTTACAAAAATTAAAATAATACATAATACATTTTTTTTATTAAAGCTAAAATAGATAAACTTTAACAAGGCGTGGAAATGTCTTCAGGATTGCGATAACTCAAAACACATTTTTTTTCACAATGAAAAATATATGTCAAAAAATAAAGGTTTTAAAAATTCATATTTAAATTGAAATTCATTTCAATTAATAACATTACATATAACTTTTTTTTGTATATTCATTTCATAAATTCATTTTGAATGGCTTATAATCTTGCTCAACAATTATATATTTGTGGAAAGACAAAAATTTCCAAAAAAGGGTTTATAACATAAAGTTAATCATTAACTAATTGAACCTCGAGGTATTTAAGCTCAAGTTTTGTATTGGAAGTACCTGTGTTTTTTTTAAACATTATTCTTCAAATTTGAAGATGGAAATAACAAGAAAAATTTTTAATTTTCAAAAAAAAAGGCGAACTCATAATGAAATTGAAATAATAATAGGAATGCTATTTATTGGAATCGATTGCAGTAAGAATTCCGCACATCAACTCACCGTTAATGGGTGTTTTGCGAGGCGATTGGACTCTGAGCCTCTTGGGCGATTTGGTCAGATCAATATCCTCGGGGGCTGCAGATGGCAGGGACTTGTTGAGCGCCTTCTTGGCCGGCGTCTCCTTTGGAGCAATGGCAAATGCTCCAGGTCCAATTGGTATATCATCCAGCGAGTAGCGATCCATATAAACCAAGTGGCCATCTTTGCTGAAGCGGGTACGCGACTTTCTCGGTCCTGAGGAGATCTCCGTGACGGCATCCGAGCCGTCCGATTTGTCACAGCACTCGGAGCACTGCCAGCCGTACTGCTTGGACTTTTTCGGCGGACGTGTCAGCGGAGGATTGAGACAGCCGAGATGGTAGTGCAGTTTGCAGGTGTCGCACTTCACCAGCAAATGCTGGTCATTGCTTCGCTTGCAAATGCCGCAGTTGGACGATGGAGTAGCCTCTATGGCGGTAGAGGAAGAACCCTTAATGCCCTGCTTGGCCTGCGTGCTAAGCATGCGCGAGGAGTCCGGCCTGCTGCCCGGCGGTCCCAAGTGAACTAAGGGAAAGCCGACGCCCATTTTCAAGGCAGCCGCCGTCGGCACAGAAATGGGCCTCTGGGGCGGAGTGGGCGTGCTGGTCTTGGGCGGACGGGCTATCACCTCCACGCTGGGAAGGCCAATGTTGGGTACGATTTGGGAGAGAGCCGAGTGCAGGGACTTAATGCTGGCTAGAAGGGAGTCCTTCTCCGATTTGACCGCCTTTCGCTCCTCCAAGGCAGTGTCATACTGACCGCGCAGCACATCCTGGTCCTTGGACAATATGGCGTTTTGTGAGATAAGTTGCCGCTGCTGCTGCCGAAAGTCCTCCATGCGCACAATGCGGTCCATATAGTAGGCTGCAAACTCCACGCTAAAGGCCGGCGTAATGTGCCACTTCTTGCGGATCTCGGTCAATGCGTTGATGTGAGCTTCACGCTGCTCCAGATGCTGCACGTCCACCGACATGATCTCCGCCTTGGCCAGCAGGCGACGGCATGCGGAGGCGGAGGTGGTCAGCAGGCGGGACATCTTCTGCGTGGGAACCCACGGCGTGGGCTTGTGCTCCTTCTGCTGGGCGTACTTCTGCTGGATCTTTAGCAGTTTGCGCTGGATGCGCACCTGGGCGGGAGTCTGATGGCTTTGCTCGTCGTCGTTGCTGTTGGCTGTCAGCTCCTTCTCCTTGGCCCTCTGCAGCATGTTAAGGCGCAGAGTATGATAGTTGCGACGGCGCTTCTTGATCATTTCCTTCTCTGAGTGTACCTTGCAGTGAGCATAGAATGGATCCGCTGCATCATCCTCGTGGTGGGCTTCAATGAGGAATCCCGCCACCTGGGCGCAGGTCACGTGGAAGTAAGTCTTACACATGCCGGCATCGCAACCGATGCAGACGCCTGTGCGGGCAAAGAGGGAATTGTCGCACAGCGAGCAGACCTTGGCGCCCCACTTGCTGTACTGCATCTCGAAGAGGGTCACCGAGGAGAGCTGCTCCACCTCGCCGAAGGCCACGCCCGGCACATATAGCGCGCAGATCAAGTGCACCCACTTGCCGACATCTGTCTCCTTGTAGATCCCGCCCTTATTCGGGCAGAGTTCGCAGTCCGGTTCCGAGACCCCAGCTCGACAGGCTTCGCAGAACCATGGCTCCGTGGAACAGGTGGAGTTGGTGCTGGAGATGCTCACATTGTCGCTCACACCATAGCAGCCTTCGTGAACGGAAACGCCGCACGCGTCGCATTCCACGATCTCGTTGACGTCGTCGCTACGCTCGCCCAGGCAGACGCAGCACATTCGCTTGGCGGGCGCACTGGACAGCACTGGCGGAGGTCTCCCATTGATCCCATTGCTGGTGCCGGTTCCGTTCTCGTGAGGCAGATCTCCTCCAGCTGCTACTGCTGCTCCTGCTGCAACCTCGCTCTCGGCCAGAAGCTGGCGCAGCTGCAGTGTGGAGTCGTCGCTCCCTCCATCCGAGTCTTCACCAGAATCCGATCCGCTGCTGCTGGTGGCGTCGCTGCTGGCCCCATCGCCATCGCTCTCGTCCTTGGAGCCGTCGGAACAGTTGTCGATGTCCGGCAGGAAGTCGCTGTCCGAGGAACTCTCACCCAAGTCGAAGTCGAGCAGGGCCTGCGTGTTCATCTTCGGCTGGCGCACTCGCTTGAAGGGAGCCATGATTCAACTTTTTTTTTCAAATTTATAATTCTCCTCTGCAATTATTTTCGACTGTCTGTATAGAGTGACCGCACACGGCTACTGAATTTATTCCGATTTTCCGTTCGATTAATCATGTTATCGCCCGATAACGAGTAGAATCTGAACAGGAGTCGTTTGCATTTTGGACTTTTTAAGCAAAAAACAAGATCTACTGCATCAAATTTTGATATTGATTGTGTTCATAACTGGCGGTGATCAAGCTAGAATGGTGCCATTTAAAAGACAATAAAAACATGCTTAAATAGAAAAAAAATAAAAAAATCGATTTCAGCACATCATTTATTAAATGGTATTTATGTTTTACTTGTAATGTAGGTGCCTTTTAAAAGACAATGAAATAACGCTAATAATATTTTGGTTGTATTTTACGTTTATCTGAACTTAAATAATTATGTTGATTAATTGGTAAAAAGTCAAGTCTTAGGGTTAAAAGACCTCCAACTGCTCAATGGGCAGCCACTTGGAGCTTTCCAGGGCATCGTACAAATGACGATCCGAATCCATGGTCTCGCGGTTCAACTTGTCCACATCCAAGGGGATCTTGTGCTCCACCAGCCCGAACTCTTCGTCAGCCCCGTTGGCGGTGGCGTTTTGCTGTTGTTGCTCGTACTGGGCACTGCGCTGGGCACTCCAGGCCTCGGCGTGCTGGGCAAGGGTCTGTGGATTCGAGTGCGACTGCGACATGGCCTGTTGGTAGTAGGCCGCCGCATCCGTGATCGAAGGGCCGCCGGCCTGCTCGTAGTAGCCCTGCCAGGCGTTGTACCCCTGCCAGTAGGTGCTGGTAGGATCGCTGTACTGCGAGTAGTCCGCTCCGCTGCTGCCCGATCCACTGGTGCCGGTGGTTCCGGCTCCATATCCATATGTACCACTTCCGTTGCCCAGAGCCGCGTTCAACTCTGACTTTGGCTTGGGCACCGCATTGCAGATTTTTATGGGCTTGGTTCCGAGGCCAATATATCCATTCATGTCGTACAGCGCCGTCTTCTGTTCGTCCTCGATGCCGAAACGCACAAAGCCGTAGCCCTTGGAGAAGCCCAGGCTGTCCAGGATCACCTTGGCCGTCTTGATCGAGGTGAACTTGCTGGAGAAGACCTTGTACAGCTGGTAGTCGTCCACGTCCGAGCTGAGATCGCCCACCCAGACGCTAAACTCGCGCTCATTGCCAGGCAACTTGTATGAGTTGCTGGCCGAGTTCAGGCGGAATCGCACGATGGGATTGGTGCCAGGAATGGGCTTCCCGTTCAGCTTGTGCATGGCGTCCAGTGCATGATCGTCCGATATGAAGTTCACGAAGCAGTAGCCAGCCGGCTCGCCTGTGTATTTGTTGCGCATCAGGCGCACCGTGGTCGGATCCTCGCCCATCTTCCGGAACGCGGCAATTATGAAGTTCTCCGTCATGTAAGACTCCAGCTAAAATCACAGTACGGGGATTAGAAGAACGCATTACAGGCTTTAAACTGTTTTACTTACACTGCCCATCCATAGTTGACAATGTACAGAAGCCATATTTTCCTAAATTCAAATTAAAATGCCTTTCTGAACAATCTTTCCGAATGTGTTTACTAATTTCAGCTAGCGCTGGGAGTCGGGAGATAGGCAAGCCGATAATATATCGATAGCGGCAAAGCATTTTGTATCGATACTTCTCGGACCAAAATCTAACGTGCAATTTTAAAATCGCGGAATCGAAATATATCTTCCAAAAACCTTTTTTTTAACCACAGTTTTAATATGTTATGAAAACCTACTTAGTATATGTATTTTAATTGGAAACAATTGGAAAAGTTGCACAATTTTAAAAATATATTCAAACTTAAGAAAGGTAAAAAAAAAATTGAGAAACAACTTACCTTAAATGTTTTTAGGATTACCTATCTAGATACAATTGTACGTACTCCCCAACACAGTATAAGCAAGTTCAAAATTGGACAACACTATTTTGTAACGACAAACCTGATTGTTGACGGTTTGTCCAATAGTTTTGTTTTACATTTCAAAATTATAAAAAGTATTTCAATATGCGCATAACGCTGCCCCGGCTTATTAACTTGACTTCAAAGTTAAAGGAGTTGCGCATCCTCCTTGACCCCGCCGGTGATACCTCAAGGGGCGCCAGGTAAGTCCCTCACATTTTCAAGGATTATATAATTTTCGAGAACAACTCCTCCTACCCAGGGAATACGTCCAGAAATTCTATCCAAACCTGAAGAGGCACAATCCCGACCTACCGATCCTAGTGCGCGAATGCTCCGGTGTCCAGCCGAGATTGGTTGCCCGCTATAGTGAGTAAATGATGCAATATGTGATCTGTAAATAATAATTTATGAAATTATATCCCCTAGGCGATGGCCAGGAGGTGTCCCTTCCTCTCACCAATCAGGAGGCTCTCGACATACACAAGAATGTGGAGGCGGTGGGCAAGTAGTGCCAATAGTGATATAATGAATCTAGTTACCTGAACCAATTGTAGGCGGAATAAAAGACAAACCCGATCACAATCTGCACAAACACTTGTATATTCTGTAACATTACACATAAAATTCTTCCATAGGTACATCAATTTCCAATATTAGCGTCGCTTGGCTTCAAATAGTTCAGCGCAAATTAAGTAGTAAGCTCAATCCGTAAATGGTGGCAGTCCAAACTGCTCCGGCTTGAAGTCTGCCAGGGACCGCAGCACCTGTGTGGCATGGGAGCACCTTTCGGGATCCAGTCGCTCGTCCGGCACCATGACCACCTGCATGCCCGCACTGTTGGCCGCCGTCACGCCATTCGGAGAGTCCTCGAACACCAGGCAATCTCCAGGCGGAGGAGGAACCCCAAACCTGGCGGCGGCCTCCAGAAAGATGTCGGGCGCCGGTTTGCCATTGGTCACCTCTTTGTCAGTAGAACCACATACCTTGTGGTTGAACAGGCTGAACAGTTCCCGGTGATTGGCGGTCTTTAGGTCCACCATATCGGCGCCGGAACTGGTGGCCAAGGCGAAAGGCACTTTGTGGGCGTGCAAATGTCGTAAAAGACGTTCAGCTCCTACAAAAAAAACCACAACAAAAACGATTAGAAAATAATTCCGAATGATTGAAAGTCATGGGGAAGGGGTGCAGTGCAGGTGTTAATTATAGGGGTGAAAGCCTGTGCTCTGGTCGAGGTGCTAACCTTCCAGCAGGGGAACGATCTCCATTCGCTCGTGACACATGTCAGAGTAGAGCTGGAGAAAGTCCTCCAAAGTGATGGGCAGCTGGCACTCTTTGATGGTGATCTCCGCCGAGCGCTGTACCGTGGTACCCATGATACGGAACCGTGTTTCGTCCGTAAAGGGGCGGCCAAAGGAAGCCGCTATCTGCGTATACACCTTCTCGTATATCGTCTCCGTGTCTGAAATGTGCGGGAGAGGGAAGAGCGGTGTTAGTACCTGGCATGAAGTCGACGTTTCGCATTAGCTCCTCGGCGTTAGCGCGCTGCTGCTTGGCCCACTCCTCCCATGTGAAGGGCAGGTTGTACTGCTGAATCATGAACCGGGAGATAGCCTCCGTTTGCAGTCCCATGATCTGCTGCTTTACATCAAACGTGAACGTCTTCCCGTAGGGGTCGAGTATCATTTGGAATGCCTCCGAGTAGAGACGTTCCGTATCTGATCGGCATACAGTTAAAGATAGCCATGTCAGTAATTTTAGTACTCACCCAGCAGCAGGCCATCCATGTCGAAGATGCAGTGCGTCACATTTCGTAGTACTTTGTTGGGCATTGCTCCGTCCTCTGGAATCAGCTCTCACTTATGTAACAGGTAAAAAGGTCTTAACCAGGCTGAAACAAAACACACAAAATCAATAATAACACAATAATCTTCGTTTACTAATGGAATCCCGCCCACTTCGGCACCCTCTTCGTCCTTTCAGACATTTCATCCCTTGATATGGTGTCCTTGACCCAAGGTTGCCTCAGCGACCCAAGGTCAAGTCAAAGGTAGGGATTCTGAGTAGGAACGGCCTTGACCTACACGTAATCTGCGTATGCTTCCTGGTTTGTTGTTTTTCAAAGTACTTTTCCGCTTCGTTTTTGCGTGCAGCGCGAGCTTTCAATATTTTTGGGCAATGTGACCGCAACAAGGGCGCCATAGAATACCTCGAACAGGAAAGCTTTTTCTGGTCATACATCTGCTACACTTAAAGAAATATTATTTGTTGAATTACAAGAACATTGTTTATTGAATAAATGCGTATAAAAAATTAAATTGTATCGATTGTTTTTACAAGAAACAAAAGGTTATAATAGATATATTTGGCTATCATCAGCAAGGTTTAAATAAAACTTTTTAATTTTTTGAAAGTTGACACTATTTTGATGCTATATCATATCAGCTTGTTTCTTTTGATTTCCAAGTTCCAAACAATATATAACTACAAATAGTTGGGCACTAACAGTTGAAAGAACATTTTATGTTAACACTTATTTAGAAGTGTTTTTTAATCGATATTACAAGAACTTGAACAACAGAAAATAATAGTTCTATATCTGTTCAAACACGTGTACATAAATATGTACAATATAACCAGTAACATTTCACTTAAAATACCCTAAAAAGGTACTCATTCATAGGTTATTCTTCAATATTAGCATCCCTCAGCCTCAAGGAGCATTATGCTCTGTAAGCCTAAGCTAAATCCCTGAAGGGTGGAAGTCCAAACTGCTCCGGCTTGAATAGCTGAAGGGATGTCAGCACCTGTGTGGCGTGGGAACAGCTCTCCGGAGCCAGCCGCTCGTCCGGAACCATGATCACCTGCATGCCCGCACTATTGCCTGCCGTCACTCCATTCGGAGAGTCCTCGAACACCAAGCAGTCCTTAGGCGCAGGTGGAACCTTGAACCTGGCGGCGGCCACCAGAAAGATGTCGGGAGCCGGCTTGCCATTGGCCACTTCTTTGTCAGTAGAGCCGCATACCTTGTGGTTGAACAGGTCGAATAGCTCTCGGTGGTTGGTGGTCTTCAGATCCACCATATCGGCTCCGGAACTGGTGGCCAGGGCGAAAGGCACCTTGTTGACGTGCAAATGCCGCAGCAGGCGTTCAGCACCTATACAAAATACCACAAAATAATTAGGAAATGTTTCCAAATGATTGAAAGTCATAGGATATAAGGGTCCAGTGCAGGAATTAATTCAAAAGGTACAAGCTCGGCTCTGGTCTTGTTGCTAACCTTCGAGCAGGGGAACGTTGTCCATTCGCTCGTGACACATGCGGGAGTAGCGCTTGAGGAAGTCCTTCAGGGTGATGGGTAGCTGGCAATCCTTGATGGTGATCTCCGCCGAGCGTTGTGCCGGGGTGCCCATGAGACGAAACCGCGTTTCATCCGTAAACGGGCGTCCAAAGGATGCGGCTATCTGCCTATAGACACCCTCGTATATCCTCTCCGTGTCTGAAATGTTTGGGAGATTGAAGAGCGGGGTTAGTACCTGGCAACAACTCGGCGTTCCGCATCAGCTTGTCGGTGTTGGCGCGCTGCTTCTGTGCATACTCCTCCCACGGAATGGGCAGGTCGTACTCCTCGATCATAAACCTGCTGACCGCCTCCGTCTGCAGGCCCATGACTTGCTGCTTCACCTCGAACGTGTACGTCTTTCCGTAGGGGTCGAGGGTTATTTGCGTGGCCTCCGTGTACAGGCGTTCGGTGTCTGTTCGGCATAGGGTTAACGATGGCGATTGCAGCGATGGCTTTACTTACCCAGCAACAGGCCGTCCATGTCGAAGATGCAGTGCGTCACATTTCTCAGTACTTTCTGGGCCATGGCTTGTCTCCGTCCACTGCAATTAGCTCTCAATTGTGCAACAGGTGATAAGGACGTAACGAGGCTGTAACAAAACACAAAAGGCGTCAAGAATTTAATCTTCCAGATCTCCTCCCACTTTTGCCTCCTCTTCGTTCTTGCAATCTTTTTATCCTTGGCTTGTTGCCTGGTGTCCTTGACCTACACGAAATCTATGTATGCTTCCTGGTTTGTTGATTTTCCAAGTACTTTTCCGCTTCCTTATGAAGCTTTGATATCTTTGGCCAGTGTGACTGCAACAAAAGCGCCTGAAAATACCTAAAATTCGGCACGCATGCCACGAATATTTGCTACACTACAAAAAATAGTTCCTTTTTACGTTAAGGAAATATTTTCCTTATTCCTTATAACTGCATATAAAAACATTATATTTTGGAAAAACGATATTAAAAATGATTTTTTATAGCCCAGAAATTACTATACACACAAAACAAAATAATCTATCTTTAGGATACATTACTGATCGTTTCTATCTAAGTGAAGTTTAAAACCTGACTTTGGGAACTGAAGCGCTGAATATTCAGACCAAATATATTTGGAAATATCGTTGCTATGATAGCTAAAGGTTATGCATAACACTAAGCCGTTTGAAAAAAAACCTTTCAAGTCGGCTTTAAAAGAGGAAGTCAGGTATAAATATTAAATATCGATATTTGGTCAGATCCTCATAGTACAGAAATCCGGAATCATACTCTTAGACTTATTTATTCGATATATTATTGCAGTTTCGTCTGTAGATATAATCCGACTTTTAAAGACTTCTTCCCAGCTGAAATAAGATCGTCTCCAATGCAATTTAAATAATATTTTAGCTTCCAACTTGTTATGCCAATGCCCATATATAGAAAATAAGTAAGCTGCAAGCTTGCAAGCACTATTTGTAGGAATAGCAAAACATGTTTATCTTTTAAATTTATTAAAAAACAAATACATTTTTGATGGTCGAATGTACCGATGTCTGTTTTCTTTTATTTTTGCAGAAGAGGAATCTGAAAGGATAACAAAAAACAATAAAGTTCATAAAATGCAGATTAATTGATGTTACAACAGGAACCCACCTTAACTTAGGCGCTCAGCAAGCACACACCACCGGCCTTCTTGATCTTGTCCTCAGCCTTCTTGGAGAAGTACTTGGCCTTCACGATGACGGGACGGGCGGGAAGATGACCACGTCCGAGCAGCTTGTAGTAGCCCTAAGGGAAAGTAAAAAATCAAATTAAAACAAACTCCTAAAAAAGGAAGAACTGCATCTGCTTGGAGTTGTGCTAGCTTTGATCTGAAAGGCTTTTCTCTACACGGGGAGAGCAATTGTACGTGCATTCAGTCCGCCCATCGCCTTGGGAATCTCTTCATATTCAAAGCTTTAGCACCACAACACAGAATTCTTCACGTTGAGCAGAGAGAAACTTACGAATTTCACCAAGTCGATGACGGGCGCCTTAGCGCTCTTCTCCTTCTCGAGCTCGGCGAACTTGTCGGCTCCGACGAGGGACCAGAGCTTGTCCAGGTTGATCTCGGGCCTGAACTTGTGCTGGCGACGCAAGTGGAAGTTCCTCATACCAACCTTGCCGAAGTAGCCGGGATGGTATTTGTCGAAGTTGATGCGGTGGTGGTGCATGCCACCAGCGTTACCGCGACCTCCGGGATGCTTGCGGTGCTTGCCGATACGACCGTGACCGTGGCTGACATGACCACGGAGCTTCCTGGTCTTCTTCCTCTTAATATTCGACTAAAAAATGAGAAAAGATGCAAGTTTCAGTTAATTTTCTTCACACGCACACGTGCGACAGCTGAGCGAAGGCGGAGCATCTAAAGGCACATGGAGGTTATGTTTTCTGTCCGCTGTCGCTCTGCCGCTTTGCTCACTTTCACATTGCACTCGGCACGCAGGCCAGATGCGGCGCAGTTATTTAGCTTTGGTTCCCTTCAAAAGGCATTTGTCTCGCCAGGAAAACTCCTATTAACTGCACCACAATTTCCGACGTCCACTCACCATCTTCAGCGTTTCGAAAAGAAGGAAACGAGCGAAGTTGGCTGCAGAACGAGCTGTCAAAACATCGGTTCATCGATAGTATCGCCGAACCAGAGACATCGATAACTTTCAGGTGCTGTAAGGCGCACTCTGTTAAGGGAACAACATACCAATGTATATATTTTGGTTTAAAATTAATATTAGGAACAATTTGATAAGGAGCTGCAGTAAAAAATGCTAAAAATGAAATACTATTTAAATATTTTAAAATTTGAATCGGTTTTTCGCCACTAACATTAATGATGGTCTGGCGTACTGTTAAAAAAAAAACAACATTAATCAATGAGCAACAAAAAACGTTCACATTTTCGTTTAACATTTATATTTTTAACAATTTAAATCTCCTCGACCAGCCGAAAGCGCTGATGCTGCTTTTCGGGTACAACATTGAAGAATTTCTTGTGGATGTTCTGGTCCTGGCGTCCGGCGTAGTTCTTCTGAATCCAGGTGTGATCCCAGTTGGGTTCGATGGGCTCGCAGGTCACATAAACCTTGCCGTGCTCCATGGCAAACAGAGTTCCATTGCGGCCAAAGCCCACCTAAAATAAATCCAATAAGATTTACCAACTTATGACCACTAAATGTGACAGGCACTACTCACATTTAAGCCCGGATGGAAACGGGTGGTCAACTGGGTGGCCAAGATGGTGCCCTCGGAGACGAAGTGTCCGTCCTGGACCCGCCATCCGCGATGTTTGGGGCGCGGGTGTCCCTTCTTGTTTCTCGTACTTCCGCCGGTCTTCTTACTGGCATTTCGGATGGTTGCTGTAAGTAAACTGGGTTACCATTTGCCGTCTTTTGAGAGAAACACTTACTTAACAGGGGCTGATCTACTTTTAGACACTGCAGTGTCAGCTTTTGCATTATATTAAACGACATTTTCTGGTTTTATTCCACTAACGAGGTTTGTTTATGCAATTCCAGACCAATGTGGCCTACCGTCAAAAATGTGTAAAATTCACTTTAACATATGTGTGTTAAGTTAGCGACGAAAGGAAGACTGCTAAATAAAAATATGCTAGGAATTCTATGTTTTAATTGAAAGTTTAATTCGCACGCTAAGCAATCACCTCTAATGAGTAAAATAATATATATTATTATAAGTATAATATATATTTTAAATCAAAA